>CM053504.1:39326754-39670952 GCA_028627145.1 Eidolon dupreanum
AATTGGTACAGCCACTATAGAAAACAGTATGGATGGTCCTCAAGAAACTAAGAATTGATTTACCATATGATCCAGCAATCCCTCTTCTGGGTATTTACCCCAAAGACTTAAAACCCCTATCTGAAAAGGTATTTCACAGGCATGTTCATAGCAGCATTATCCACAGTGGTCAGGACATGGAAGCACCTGAAGTGTCCTATGATAGATGACTGGCTAAAGAAGCTGTGGTATACATATGCAATTGAATATTATTCAGTCATAAGAAGAGATGAAATACTGCCATTTGCAACAATATGGATGGACCTCGAAATAATCATGCTCAGCAAAATAAGCCAGACAGAAAGAGTTGGAAATCAAATGTATCACTTATATGTGGGACAGACACCTAAAAGCAACAAAGGAACAGGAGAAACAAAGAGAGACTCATGGACATGGACTGTAGACTAGTGGTTACCAGATTAGGTAACCACTATAGATAGAGGTTGAGGAGGAGGGAGTAGGTAGACAGTTAAAGGGTGTCAAAGATAGGAGGGTAGGGGAATGGTAAAGTGGGTAAAGGGGATCAAATATATGTTAGCTGAAGGAAACAGGACTTTGGATAGTAAACACAATAGAATAGATGTCAAATTATCATGTACACCTGAAAATTATATAATTGTATTAACCAATGTTATTCCAATAAACTTAATAAAGAAAAAAAAAGAATTGAATCCAGGTAAATCTCCAAGCTTGCTCTCCTTCCTATCCATTCTGCCAAGGCTATAATCTCAAGGTCAAAGGAGTCTTTTAAGGTCAGAAAGTTCAGAAATCTCACTGCCACATCCCTGGGTACAGCAGTCCAGCCTTTGCCTAAACATCACACTGCAGGGAGTCACTACCTCACAGGGCTGCCTCTATGTCACTTTAGTAGAGAAAAAAATCTTCCTAAAATTGGACCAATATTTGTAGCTGTTCAAATTCCACCCCTTCGTCTCAGCTCAGCCCTTTTACAATGTCCTGAATAAATCTAATTTGTCATTCAATGACAGACTTTCAAATTCCTGACTACTCCTCAGTGCCTCATGAAGCCTTTGGTCTCTCAGGTTCTCACCCAGCCCACCATGACCCTGCTCACACTCTCTAGAAACCTCCAGGTTACCAAATGGACCTCCACGTTCCCATGGTGTGAGCCTAAGGCAGAATACAAGTACTCAGATCCTGGACCTCAACTCTATTTAACCATGTAAATTAAGAGCATATTAATTTTTTAACCCCTGACACAGGTGGCTCAAATTCAATGAATTCAATAATCCATCTCATTTCTCAATACATGAAGCAGCTTCTCTTTAACCAATGCTTTATCGTATTACGATCAGGGAATTATTTTTTAAAAGCAGATGTTTCTGACTTTCCCTTTGTTCTACTCATCTTTCCAGCTAACCTATTATTTTTTAAATTTGGATTTTCTTTTTCGTTTTAAACTTTTGTTTTTCATTAGCAATCTGCTCTAGACTTATACCCTGGAAAATATGGTGAGCAAATCTAGGTCTTCAAATCACTGAATCAAAAAGATAATGCAACCACTTAGTGACATGTGCTTTGGGCTGTTGCTACAAGAAACACTGGCTACCTCCTTGCCTTTGGGATCTTCCACTTGCCTGTGGAAAGTGATGTGCAACTTGCTGAGAAAAGATCTCACTAAAATGAATTAGAGTTACATTTCCAAGTGCAAAGAGAAATATGACACTTGTTATTCAGAAACTGAACAAGATATTTAAGTTTGTCCGCAATGTAGACTTCTCAGGGCCAAGTTTGAGACATGCAAATCATGTGCTCAAATACACGAATGTGGCCTTATGTTCCATGGTGCTTAATACCAGTAAAATACAGACTGGCTTTGTGGAAAGGAAGGAGACCTTTTATAGCCAACTCTTAAGCATCAACTGGGAATAACATTTATCCAGTGCTAAAGACAAAATTTGACTACAAGAATTTGTAAACAATATGACACCCACCTGAATTCAGATGATATAAAACAGGACACAGCTGGAAACAGAGTTCAGAACAGAGGAAGAAATACACTGGTATTTATTTATTTATTTTTAAATCAGAACTGTTTTTTTCTTTACTATTTAAAAGTATCTTTCCTTCCCAGGTATTTCCTGATGACAGCCCAGGAAAATAAAGTAAGCCATGTGTCTGTATTATTGTATTTACCTAGGCAGAGATTTGGAGGTTTATTGCCTTCCTCCCAGCATCTAGAACTGAGCCCAGCTCATTGAAGGTGCTATACAAATATCTGTTGAATGAATGAGAATTGCAAGTAAGCCGGAAATGACAAGAGCCCAGCAGGCCCAGGGCAATCAAAGCCTGTGTTCGAGCCATGAGCACCTGTCCACTCTGCAGATGCCTTCTAACTTCCTAAATCACAAAAGGGCAAGGTTAGCCATCACCTCAATATCACACTGGCAGGAGAATGTCCTACTCCTTTGAGAGAGCAAATGGGAAGGCCCAATTCCACTAATAAACCAACTCTCAGCTACTTTTCATTTTCTTCTGCCGATAAGGGAAGTAAATCCAGGTATTCATGTTGATATGTGAATGTAAGGCCTGTGACAGACACAAAGTATTTCACAGTTATTTCTCTTCCCCAAGACTGGCTGCTGATAGGGGAGGAGTTGACTCCATGCTCTACATGCAGAACCTGAAAGAACACTCATCTTTCCTTGGTATGCTTCTCTAGAATTTGATATTCTCTTCAGCAAGCCATTTCTGGAAGATGAAGGTGGTGAGAAAAGAAAGGATCAGCTTTGGGAAAGCAGAACATAGCAAGAGGGACCTGTCTCACACAGGGAGAGTATGGAAGGCTGCTCAGGGCACAGAGCCAGCTCATGAATCATATCTCAGAATCAGTCCTCAAGACAAACTCCTTCTCTCCTGGCAGACTCCTCTGACCCAGACATTCCTGTAGCCACTAAATCTGATTTAATGGTGATGAAATTTGCTCACTCTGCTACTTACTATCACTGAGAGAAAAGAAGCTCAAGTTTATGAACAGGCTCATAAACCAAGTATGAAATTCCTCATACGTCATTATTTGATTTTGTGACTTATAGCAAAGAGAAGCTGCAGTGAAATATAAAGCAGTTGCTACACTTAACCAGAAAAACTCTGAAAGCTGTTATTTTCCAAGGAAGGCCCTATACATACTTAGGGTTCACAGGACATAAGAGCTTAACTACCACTGGTTACACTAGTCCAGCCACTGAATTTGGGATCACTAAAGCTATGTGTTTTCTAAATTTTCTGCAGAAAATAAATGTATTTTCCTTGAGGCTGTGCTATACTCTATAGAAAGTAGTGGACTCAGATTTTATCTCTCAAGGGAATGTGTCACTGGAGGCCAAACAACACTTGATCAGAGATGGGTTCCTATTCCAGCTGCCATACACCTGGGGCCTTAATTGTCTTATCTATAGAATGGCCTAATGGATAGGACCCACTACCAAAGTGCTTGTGGGGACTGCTATCGTATGAATGGTTGTGTCCCCCCAAATTTACATGTGGGAATTTTAACCCCAAACATGATGGCATCAGGAAATGGGGCCTTTGGGAGGTGATTAGGTATGAGGGTGGGGCCCTCATGAAGGAGATTAGTGCCCTTATAAAACAGACTCCCAGAGATCCCTTGCTGTTTCTACCATGTGAGGACATAGCGAGAAGATGCTGACTATGATCCAAGAGGAGGAAACCTCAACAAAATGTCACCATGCTGGCACCCTGATCTCAGACTTCCAGACCCATAACTATGAGAAATGAGTTTCTGTTGTTTATAAGCCTCCAGTCTGTGGTGTTTTGTTATAGCAGCTGGAATAGACTTAAGACAAGGACTAAATATGACGTCCCAGGCACAATTATCGCAAACATTGGCAGATAAAGAAATTTAGTGAAAATTGGTGCTACTTTAATAGAAGATGGACACCTCAAGTGCCTCTTCTCAGTAAAGAGAATGAAAATGCCAGTTTGCTTTTGTGTAAGCTGTGGGTATCCATGTAATTGGCTCAGAATAAATGAGCCTCACAAGTATATTTGAATGGCATCCATGAAGCCCTCACCTGCATAGCCCATCTGCTGTACCCCTGTGGCGAATGCTGATGGGAAGTCCTCACCTTGGGGTGCAGGGTAGATCTGAGAAGGGTGCATCATCTACAGTCAGGGCTGCTACCAACCTTCTGGTTCCAGGCACTCAGCCTGTGGTTCTGAGAGGCTGGGGATAAAGCAGTTCCCCGCTGCCATGCTCTTCTCACTCCAAACATCCATCACCCACCATACCATCCCACAGTCTCCACCAGTAACCCCACCTCTTCCAGCCACACTTGCCACCCACTGTGAGCACAAGGAACCTCCTCTCTTGGCCAGCCATGGCCACCATCAGGCCATCTCCTACCTCCTCAGGACCGAGGGGGTTGGTTCCTTCCCCACATTACTATCCAGAACACCTTCCTTCTGCCTACCTACCCTGCCTCCACTTACATTCCTCCCCATGAAATGACAACAATATCAGGTATTAAGTGAATGTCCTGTGCCCATTTAACCCTCAGAACAGCCTGTAGGCCATGAACTATCTTCACCCCACCTCTATTTTCCAGATGAGGAAACTGAGGCACACAGCAGTTAAGTGACTTTTTCACAGCTATTCAACTGAAAGGGTGAGTGAGGCCTGGCTCCAAGAGTCTTGTCTTAACCACTTCCTCCATAACCCTCAGCATCAGAGCAGCTTTTTATTGCAAACGTGCCTGTACTTCATGATTTTTGCCATCTGCCAACTCTCTTGTCATTAATGTAACATTTTGGGAGGACTGGTTAATTTTTATGTAAATTTATTTTAAGAATAAACAAGACTCTGAACCTGAGGCTGACCCTATTCAAAAGGGAAATTAGGAGAAGTGTTAAAAGCCTGCTCATAGTAGTTATATGGAGTCTTCCTCATAATCTGGAAGGAGGAGAATGGGGGAGAGAGTGGGATTGGGGGTGAAGGTGGCCTTTTCATTCATGATTCAGTGTTTGGCTCCACACTCAAGACCACCTGCTCTAAGATATGTCTCTAGGGACATCCAGATCAAATACCACATCCCAAGTCTTTGTCTCTTACTCTGACACAGCCCAGCATGTCACTGGCCTCCATATAAACCTTGTGAAATGGAAGTAAAGGTAAGACTTCAGAAAAGCTCTGTCCTCTTCCCTAAGCAACACCTAATTTCCCCCTCAACCCATTTCCCTTCAGACCTCAGCACTTGGCCTTCAGCAAGAGTCTTGTCTCCCAAAAAGAAGTTCTTTCCTTTCCAGGTCCAAAGCCCAGCTTGTATCATTGAAGGAGCCAGGCACCCATGCACTAAGAGCCCCAGAGGCTCCTGTAGGCTGGCAGCCCAGACAAGACACAATAGTGGACTCCAATCTGGATCCCAACCCCAAAAACAGCTGGTGTCCTGGCAGGACATTTACCCAGTAGCCAGCAAGCCTGCTTATCTCCCAGGGAAGCCACAGAAGTGATGACTATTCCCTGATGGAATTTGAGAGAGGATATAAGTTTTAAATTTCTAAAATGTGCATTTTTCCTTATGGTTAAAAAAAAGAAATGCCAGAAGATGTTGTTCAGGTTCTGCTCCAGGTTTACATGCCCACATATGATGTGGTGAGTCTCTCTTCATTGTTCCACACAAGTCTGCTGGGCCACAATAGTAACAATAAAACACACAGTAGGCGGATTCACACGGAAAGATTCAGACCAGACACAGGTGGGGTAGTTCTATTTCTCAGGCTTTATGGTGAATCCACAGAGCATTCCAAGATAACACCCGGAAGAAAGTAAGTAAGGCCAGTTTGCTCTGGCAGTCACAGCCACACAGGTGAGAATCCAGAGGGCACAAAAATTCAGTGCGACAGCTTTGGGCCCAGGTTTCTTTCTTATTAGCCTGTTGGTCGCAGCTTGGAGAAACATGAAACTGCTAAAAAGAATGGCTCATGTAAACCATTGTTATAATAGTAAATGTTTAACAAGTTTTCTCAGGGAAGAAAGTCCTGATTTTTAGCATTTGCCAATTGTTGTAGGGTAAATATTCCGACCATGGTGGATTTCCAGATACTAACATGACTTACTGAATGACTGAGCCAGGAGTTGGGAGGAGAAGCCCCCGAGACACCAGACCCCACTCCATGTACCTTCAGCACTCTGTGACCTCCCACTGAGACTGTCCTTAAAGGTCATTTCAACTAATTTTTTCTTTCATAAAAACAATCATTGTTAATTATTTAATTCACTTTAATAATAAGTAAACAATTGCTAATAAAAATGAAAGCCATTCATTTGGAAGGAACAAAAGGCATGCCTCTTTTATTCCTCCACTCCAAGTCACCTCCTTTTTTTTAAAATTTATTTTTCAATTACAGCTGACAAACATTATATTAGTTTCAGGTGTACTACATAGTGATTAGACATTGACATAACAAGTCACCTTTTTTTCCAGGACACAATCCTCCTGACTCTGGGTTCAAGGCACTGAATTCTGTGTAAGTTCAAAACTCGAGCTTCCACAGGCTCTACTCCCGTGGCCCTAGTCAGAAGCAGAAAGCACTCTCAGATATACTCAGTGACAGCCCTGTCACCAGGGCCACTGCAGGTGGCTGTGCAGCTCAGCTATGTTCCAAGGCATAGCCCCAGGAATCTGGAGTTCATGTCAGGCATCACATCCCTTTGGAAGGGGCCGCCTTTTTGCAGTTCCACAAAGTGCCCCCATGTGCACTTGCTGCTAACATGACAATGACCTCTTCATATGAAACAAGAGACTGAAAAACTGTTCACAATTTAATTGTAAAGTTTAGAAAAATAATGGGTTTACAATGCTTGAACACTGTCCTTTTGGAAGATGGCTAGTGAATCTACAATGAATGCACATTGTTATGGGCCCACCCTGGCGGAAGCACTAAGTTACAGAGTGAAAACCAGAGCCTATTAGAGCAGAACTTGAACAGCTTGGTACTATAGGAGTGATTTAGAAGTTCTGTTCACTTGTACTGGGAGGAGGGACCACCAGTCTTCACCCAAACAGCCTGGGATCTGAGCAGATACAGGCCCAGTCCCTACACTGTAATAGTCAACCACTCTAGGCATCAACTGGAATCAGGGTCCACAAGCCCACTCTGGACTGGTCCTGCCTGCAGTCGCCATGGAATTCTCTCACTCAGTGTCCAGGCCAGCCTCCCTGCATCAGCCACCTCAGAAGCTTCACATCTGGACTTCTGTGGTGATTCAGGTTGCACTAGGTAGCTGCACGAGGGAGCAGCTGTATGCTGGGCTTTTTCTGGAGAGGTTCCACTAGCTGTGAGGGCGATGAGAAGTAGATGAAATGGCAATAATTGTGGTTTCCGGACCCCTGGACCAAAGCCATAGCAATGTACTTGAAAGTTCTGCAGTTTCAGTGGGTCTCCTGAGTCCATTCTGATTGTGCCAGAAGTGAGGGCTGGAGTCTTCCCAGAGACTGCTCCTCCATGTCTAGTGACTTTATAAGCACCTGGTAAAAACTCCCTTTTGCTTAAAAGAGTGGAAGTGACTTTCCTTTCCTGCAACTGAATCCTGATGGAGACATGCTTGCCTTATTACCAGAACTGCATTTTCGAATACAGATTCCCTGGCCCCACCGGGAGATCCTGACTGCAAAGCCCAAGCAGGGCTTGGGTGTTGTGCTGTTAAAAACCTCCTCAGGCAATTCAGGCACACCTGGGCCAAAAAATCACTGCTTTAGATCCTACCAAAGTGACATCACTAAATCTCTGGCATGTTTGGAGACCATGCAGAACTATGAAGATGTTTACGTAAGACGCCATAAGCCCTCTTCTAAATTCCATGCCTGCACTGCGTCAACTCAGTCAAGGCTTTTCCTCAAAGCCCTCTTCCAAGCAGAACCAGCAGGAAGAAAGACGCTGTGTCAGCCCAGACAGGGAGCATGCAAATCCCATCTACCAATGGCCCAGAAACTTTGCTTCTCAGAGGAAGTTTAAACTGGATTTTGCTAACAGGAAATTGTCAAACCTTTCACCCATCCTAAACCACTGGTGTTACCACATCAGATGAGGTCTAAGACAGCCACAAGGAGGGCCAAGAATGATGAGGGAGCCCCAGACAGGGCAGCACCTATCCTGAGAAGAATCCACCATCCACCTATTACCCTGTCCTCTGGTATCCACAGTAATGCCCCCTCGCCTCCAAGGCACCCCAAGGCCCGCAGGGCCCCTCGAGCATGTGCACTTTCTACTCCTCACTGTCCCGCAATCACACCAGTACTCCACAACCCTTGGCCCGGCCTTCCTCTTGCAGCTGATCCTTATCCCTCCTCTAGGCCACCTGGAGCCCCTGGCATTGATGAGCCTCCTCCTCCTCCCCAGCTGGTATTAACACTTAATGTGTATCTGGTGTGGCAGAGGAGAGGCGGGGTTCAATGTCTGGAATGCATTGCTCTGGTCAGTGAGAGGGCACACTCTCTGCACACAGGCCTCTGGGCCTGTCATCGAGTTAGTGCTACAGGCAGTGGGGGCCCCATTGGTCCCATCACTTCTTCCCTTGGATGGGGATAAAAGACTCAGGTTCCACAGCACAGCCAAAGAGCCAGGCAAAATTAAGTTCAAATCCTACTTCTGGCCTTTCCAGCTGGGTGAGCTTGAAAGCTCCTGAAGTTCATTGGGTATCAGATCCTGGGCTTTAAAACCCAGTTCATTAATATGAACTAAGATCAACAATGTGAGCTTCTGCCCAATCAGAGGCTGCCCCCAGGCAACAGGGTCAGCCATGACTGCAGGAAGATAGAGGACTGGGATGCCCTACTCCCAGCCTAGCTGCAGGATTGTTACCGCAATTTTACCAGGAAGTCATTCCTGCCTCCCTTTGTCCCAGACTGGTCCTGATGGGGACCGGATGCCAGGCAGGGCAGCATGACCTCACAGTACTGCCCACAGCAAAGCTGTGAGTGAGGATTACTCTGCTGTCTCAAAGCAGAAGGGGAAACAAACACAGGAACAACAAAGCACTCTCCTAGAAGACAGCTCCAAGCACCAGTGGCAGTGGAGCCTGAGACCTGAAGTCCCCAGCCCCCATGCAATCCCACCCCCCCACTCCAAAAGCCAGTGTCAGCACCCACCAGCACCCCTGGAGCCTGCATCTTCCCCTCATCAGCCTGTGCCCCTTCACCCCACAACTCAACAACCTCCTGGCAAAAGGGGGTTCACAAAAGCAGGGATACAGCTCCAAGGGAGGTGGTCACTTAGGTGTGCTCCAAGTAAGCCTCTGGCTGCTGTGCTCAGAAAGTCCCCATTGAGGAGGTTTGCCTGGACATACAAATAGACTCTCTCAGTGTGGGTCATTCCTGCTGCAGTCCCAAGATGTGGCCATTTTAAAATATAAAATTCCAGGAGTCTTAGCTTGCCCAAAAGAAGGACAAAGAAAAATTAGTGGTCATGTATAAAAAGGTTCAAAACACTTCATAGCTCAACATCAGTAGCCAAAGTCTTAAGGAAAGTCTTTAAAACAACATGATCCAAGTAACACAGGGTTTCTATAAGATTTGGAGAGCCAGGCAGATTCCTCTTAGCAAGGAAGCCAGAACACTGCCCAGAAGCCCAGGAGCCACTGACCTCTCCACCCC
This sequence comes from Eidolon dupreanum, assembly GCA_028627145.1. NCBI lineage: Eukaryota > Metazoa > Chordata > Mammalia > Chiroptera > Pteropodidae > Eidolon > Eidolon dupreanum. The sequence continues at coordinate 39,336,426 of CM053504.1, forward strand.
GCTAACCCCCACCCCGGGGAGCCCACTGAACAAACCAACTTTGCCCTGTGTGACAGGTGGTCAACCGCTTCACCTACCCATCAACCTCATTATGCCAATCTATGATCCTTCCCTTTAACTGAACCAATATTTTAATAAAAGAGTTTGCTCACTAATTACTTTGGGGGTAAAGAGGAGAGCAAGATACAAGGGTCAGGCACATGACAAGGGGGAAGCGCTGCCTGTTAGCTGACAAGAGATTGTTATCCTAAGGTAAAGCCCTCACCCTGAAAATGCCATCCCACCTTCCCAGCCCCAGCAGCCACAGGGCCATCCCATGCCCTTCCCCTTGTCAAATTTGAAATTCTCTGCTGACCCCCCTTCAACTGGCTCCAAAAAACAGCTAAAATGGACCCTCATCCTCCCAGACACTGTTCTGGGCTTTCATCCTCCATGTCCTGCTAATGCTCAGCTACCTAATGGAGAAGTGTGTTTCCATCTTGCAGATGAGAAAACTGAGGGTCAGAAAGGTGGAATAACTTGCTCAAGGTTACACAAAGCCAGGAGAGAGAGCGAGCACAGAGTACAGGCCTTCCGCCTCCTCCATGCTGGCCGGCTCACCCTCCTGCGTGCCCACCTGCCATTGCTCCCTCTGTCTCTACACAGACAGAAACCTTGGCAAGTGCACCTTGCCACCCTGCGTGGGTACTCCCTAAAGAGCAGCTGCTGAGATGCAAAAGGGAAGACATGCCATGGCGGTTCTCTGCGGATGTCTGACATTCACAAAGAGGCAGACGGCCTCATCTTCTCCTACTGCTAGCTGTGTAACCTCAGTGCCTGTTGTGACCCAAGCATGTGATGATCAGAGGAGAATGCATCATCTGAGAGGAGGGGGAAATATAGAAGATCATTAGGACAAACATGGTGTGTCACGTCATAATTAGAGAATGTGTATGTATGGGTTGGCTTGAACTTGAGAAGAGCCATAGCAGAATCGTGGATGTCTCTGCCTGCAGAACTGGATTTTGGTCGAGGGGGCGGGGGACACTGAGAGAGCATCATTCCTAGTTGTCTTGAAATAGGGACCTATATATAATAACAGTGTTATAATTACACAGGGGCACAGGATTTATGAAGTTGACCATCACAAGAACCCAGTTACCTGTGGTCTTAGTTTTACCTCAGGGAGGCCCCGGGAAGAAGTCTAGCGTAATAGACAATATCACAAAAGGAGGATGTGAGCTTGAGTAGCAAATGGTTAAACTGGGCTGGTATGCTGAAGAGCCTCATTGAGGGGTGACTGTGAAACCATGAAGGATACTATTCCTGTGAGCATTGTAGGTAAGGTAATAGGTTCTGAGATGGAAGTTTGGCCCATAAGGAGCCACCCTGAAACCAGTATGGTTCCCACATGCTGAGCAAAGAGCAGAGTGGCCTGGGGCAGGGTGCGGCTGCTCAGGGGTCAAGGATGTTGGGTTTTCTAAGCATCATCATGCCCTACTCCTCTGCCTCTCAAAACCCAACCCTCCACAGGATTTCCTCAGAGCCTTCTCAATGGGTGTCCACGATGAGACTTCCTGCTTCCTACAGCTGGCACCTACAGGGACTTGCCACTTCTATGACCTTAATAAGTGACTGAGTTTGAAGACACCCAGGGACAAGGACACAAACAAGCCTCTGAGGGAGGTGCCTCCAGTCTGCTGGCCTGCCCAGCTCCCTTCACCTCTGTGTACTGGTCTAGCTGCCTCAGACAGAGGGCCAAGCCCCATCTGGTATTCCTTACAGGCCCTTTATATCAGGCACTAGGCCGTAAGTCTCAATGATACCCAATGCTGGCCCAGCAAATCCAGGGAGAAAGCCATCCCCTCGGCACCTACCTGAGCTCTGAGGCAGGCAGGATGGAGGGGGGGCCTGACATCCCCCATGACCCTCTGAACAGGGGCTCCTGACTGTGCACACCCCCGCCAATAAGAAGGCCCAGAAGGAACAACCACAGAAATTCCCCCTCCAGGGGTTCAACCACAGTGAAAACTACACTCAGCTCATGTGGGGGGCACACATGAGATGATACCTGACCTTTCTGGTGCAATACTGATGCCCAGCTCTGCTGCTCTGCATTTTACAATACTGGGCATGACACCATATGCTGCTCCATGCCCACTAGTGTTGGAACAGCACTGGTCTCTTCTAATCTGTGGTTAGACAGATGGGGATGTTAAGGTCTACACTACTGGCCAGGGTTAAATCCTGTGACAGCTTAATTAAAAGGGTCACATCTAGACTCAGGTTCAAATTCAGACCCTTCTTTAAAGAACTTCAGGCAAAGATGAGCCGGTTAATAACTTTGGTAAATACTCTCAACATGGCAACCATAGTGTGCTCTCTTCCATTTCCAAGTACCTACACACATACCATGGGCTGAAGGCCCTGCACACAGGGACACCCACGACTAGCCACAGGGCTTCAGTTTGCTGTACTCCATGCCCTGTGTCCATCCCCAGCTTGGAAATTCCTGGCCCAGACCCCAAGATCTAGGCAGGCAGTGGTCTTGACTTCATGAATCTACCTGAGACCCCACCACGATCTTCCTAAAGGAAAGGATTTGTGTTTCTCTACATCTCTATCCCTGAGGGTCTCTGGAATCTGCCAACTTGAACTACATGTGAAGGACAACCTTGTAAAATAGGCACCATGCTGGAGAAGCTCACATGGACAGGTTGGAAGGAAAAACACCAAGAGTGCTATCTGGCTGCAAAGCCTTGGGGAAATGCCCAGGTTATCTGGGCCCACCTGGTCTCAGCAGCCTCTGCCTCGGGAGGCCTCACACCTGCAGGCTCAGCCTCCAGTGGTACAAGAAGGGCCCAAGGTTTGCAGTGCTACTGGTTCACTGCAAGAGAACAGCTTCCTCAGGCCAGTCCTGGACACACATCTGAAATTAGTCGAGGGAGGCCCTCTGGCCCTGGCTCCAGCCTTAGGTCACAGGCTGCTCTCTTCCCTAGGAGATTGTATGGACTATTTCAGGCTGCTCGCTATCAAGCAAAGTGCTCCTCCTGCCCCCTCACTTCCCATCAGGAAGTGAGCACTGTTCTTCTGAAGGAGGCAGTCTGAAAACACCACAGCCGATGAGGTTCTCCTCCCAGAGCCGGGGGGCCAGCAACAGCACAAGGCCCACCTGCACTGCTGAGGAACCCCCTTTCCACAGCCTCAGCCTGTCTGGCACAGAACGAAGGACATGATGGCACAAGAGGGATGGGAACAGGATGAGAACATGGGGCCTCTCCAACCCGAGGAAGGTAAGGTTACAAATATGTGCTGGTGTTCAGAAGAGCGAACGCTTGAAGGCAACCTGAGAGTCCAGCTACAGGCAATGGCTAAGAAATCACCAGCAAGACTAAGAGAGCAGGAGGCAGGGCCATGCCTGCCACCTGGAGAGCGTTTCTAGGACAGATCCTTGAACACTAAAAGCAGGTTGTAGAAACGTGCCTGAAAAATGAACACATTTAATATGTATGTGTGCAGGTACATGTGGTGTTCACATGTATATATGTACCCCTGCAGGCATGCATATGTGTCTGCCTAGACATATGGCAAACAGTAGCGATTTCTGTGAGCGGGATGGAGGTATTACAAATGGTTGTTGGGGCAAGAGTTGTTGGTTCATGTTACAAACTCTACAGTGATTCCTCAGAAATGTGCCTCATCAAAAGAATTTAGAAGACCCAGGAGTAAGAGGCTGTGGGCACCTGAGGAATGAGACATGTCACCCCAAGTTTCAGACAAATAAGGTGAGCACTGTCCCCAGGAAACTGTACTGCCACCATCACCCCAGTTTTTGAGAACCACATCCCCACAGGGTTTCCATAAAAGGCTCAGGCTATGTGTCTGGAACTTGGTCTTGGGCTTGTGATTGTCCTGGGACACCCTGGGTGCCACTGCATGAGACACTGGAAAGCATTTTATTTTAGAGGCAGTTTGTATGCCACTAAACTGGACAGCCAGCACCAATGTCTACATAGCTTTCCTCTGGGAGGAGAGGGAGAAAATCTCATGTCAAAAACCTAAAATGACCAGGAAAATAATTAACTAGCTGCAATTACAGACAACCTGTACACATACTTCTCTTTTATAGGAAACAGTAATTGTCATCTGATGCTAAGACTGGCTGAAGTTTGTAAAATTGTTCTGGTTGAAGTCTGTAGATTTTTGGAGAAAAAATAATAAATACTTTGCCTGTACTCATAAGTTTGTACCTTGCTCAGGGCTACTGTGTTGCAATGGAACTAAAGTGGTTCTCAGCTTTAACACGCTGGCTACAGTCCTGAAAATTCACCCACGGTTTACAATTAACTACACATCTCAATGGGCCAGCCTGAGCCCAGCTCTCAGACTGCTTAATACTGCTGAACACTCACTCACTGTGTGTACGGGCAATGTCCAGCCAGGGGGAAGTCACCATTACCCACCCCACCAACCCACCCTCAGGGTCTTGGCACAGCTGAGGCAGTGATGGAAGGAAAGCAGTCCCTGGCTAGATCCACTTTACCTCCAGCATTCAGTTAGTTAGCTTATCTACCCCCACCCATAGAGTCTTAATTTTTTACTAAAGAATCACACATAAGTCAACTTGGGCCAATAATAGTAAAGAACAGTAAAGCCACTTTGTTTATTAAAGCAGCACTTCCCCAACTCCAGTGTGCACAGGGGTCCTGGGACGCCTCAGTCATCTGGGTAGGGCCTGAGGTGTATCTGCATGAGCCCTAAACTCAGCTGGCAGGAGACACATCAGTGCCCTGGCTGGTAAGGTCATGATGGATTGTGACAGCTGAAGGTGTTGGTGAAAAGAGGGGAGGACGAGTAGGATAGTGCCCACTAGAAGCCGCAGCAGATTAAGGAACGTCACTTTGCTGTACCCAAAAGTCAACCTGAGTAGTTTTACCATCTTTGGTGACTTTGGGCTGTGATAAAAACTGAGTTCAGGAAACAAACAGGAAACTAGGGGTGCCCTGTGGACACCCAGTCACCCAAGTGGCAGGGGAGGAACTGTTGTTCTCAGGCCCTTAGTCTGAACCTGCTTCACTGAACACTCTTCCTACCACATATCCTCACTCCCATCGCCCCAGCCACATACACTTTCTCTCTCTTCCCAGGTTACCTACACTCATTCCTCTTCAGGGTCCCCCATTCTTCTCATGGCTGCTTCCTCTCATCAATAGGACCTCAGCTTAATGGCTACCTCCTCAGAGAGGTTTTCTGTGACTATTACAATCCAAGGTGGCCACTCAGCCACACTCAGCTATGCGTTTTGGGATTGTCTGTTACTGCAACAAACCCAGCCTGTCCTGACTGATACAGTGTCACACAATGAAACATGTTGAATGATCAGACAAGAAAAGAAGTAGCTACCCACCAGGAGCATAATCATGCCCATGACTCCTCGATGGGGAGTGGGGATAAAGACAAAGGACACACTACTTAGGTTCACAGTGGGTCTGAGATAATGCTATAAAGGGAACATGAGGCTTTAGCAAAGGGAGTTTTACCACCTGGGAAGGAAGACTCAATGCCCTGCAGTGACTGGCCACAGAGACCCCAAGCAGTGCCATCCCTGCAGCACTCTCGGGAGGCCAGTTACTGTTCCTGGACACTGGGTTCATTCAAAGTTCCCAACACACGCACGACATCCAGAAGGGTGCCTGGCACATAAACTATGCCAAGAATTTGTTTAAGGAATCAAAGAATATGAATGTAAGGTATATCCCCTTTTTAAAAGACTTGATTTTATTTTTTGTCCCACTCTCATAAGCACACTAGGAGTAAGAGGCTGAGTTGGCTGACTTTCATTATGCCAGTATGTATTTTATTCAGCTTGCATTCATGTTTACTTTTCCTGGGATGAGAGCACTTTCTCAAAGCTGAATCATGTTCCCTGATACTCAGGCAACCCCTACCCAAGACCGGACACATGCTGAAAGAACTATGCCAACAGCCTCTCCTACACTTTGAACATTCATCATAGTTGTTCCCAAAGACCGAGTTCCTTCTATGGGAATCTGAAGATACCAAGTATTGCCAAGTCAACAGGAAGGCCACATCTCTTCTAAGCTGGGTAATTCTGCTCCTGAGAATAGCCAGCAGAGGTGTCTAATGCAAATAGAGATGTGGAGGCCCAGGAGACTGTGTGGCACGCTGAGATGTCTGCTGTCAGGGGAAACATGGTACCTGTAGGTGATCCTCACTTCAGTTCCAGGCTCGTCTCGCTCCCAGATCAAAGCAACACTCTCCGGGGACTTCTGAACATGCTGATCCAAGCAGCTGACTGCACAAAAACAGGTTTATGGACATTACACTTGGTGCTTTTAGAATCAAAATCAGGGGAGGGTCTGGTTTGCTGTGGCTTACACAACTCTCTGCTGAGGTGGACTCTCACTCATCAAAGCTAAGGTTTCTACTTACCCTCAAAAAGAAGAGTGACTGTCAGAGTATATAAAAATAAGATGATCACTATACAAATATGATCTCACAGTTACAGAGTGATTTCCTGTGAACAGTCTGAAGAAGGCACTTCTTGCCAATAGTCCCAAGCCCAGCTACCTGTTGGTGTCTTCCGGGCCATCCCCAGGGACCTTGCCCAATAGGCCTTGACATTTTCAAGGCTCCCTAGGTAGTTCTAATGTGCAACTGAGGCTAGGCACTGCAGCCTGAGGTGTTAGAAAAAATACTTAATGCTAACAGGACACCCCTAGTTCAATATACAGTTCATGCGAGGAGCTCTCACATGTGGCAGAGACGCAGTCCAGGTCAAGGAGCCACGGGTGTCCAGCCAGTGCCCTACAAACCAACCTCTGTTCCAAGAAGTGATGCAATGATTGGGAAATGCCATGCTGGTTTTCCAGAAGGCTCTGAATCCCTCGCCCTCTATTAGCCAAGCTCAGGCCACATGACTGCCCACAAAAACAGGAGTTCAGTTCTGCCAGTTTACTGTAAACCTGAATATTAGTAGGATCATGTTCATTTACTGACATCCTGTTCACTACTCTTCTGATTTCAAGGTGAGCTTAGATCTGGCTGGTTAATGCCAGAGCCCCTTACAGCCAGCCCTCAAAGCCAGGCTTCCATCACTCACCTCGCCATCAGTGGGGGAAAAGAATACCACGAATATCTGTTGGCGGCAGCAGCTATCTGCCCACGTGGTCTTCAGTGTCACATGAATGGCCAGGTATATAAATTTGTTTTTCTTTTCAAGGCAGTTACTTGCCTCCTCCAAATTAATCTCCTACTACATAAATGAGAGTAGCATTATCTATCATGTCTAACTCACAGGGCTATGACCAGAAACAAATGAAAGACAATATTAAAGAGGCATTATATGAATACAAGGTACTATTACCAACTGGTAAATACCATACTATGAGTTACAGAGACTTTTAAATGGGATAACTATTCTGACAAAAGTTATGGGAGATACCAAAAGATCACGTGATTTCCATAATTCTTGAGAGGGTGAACTCACATGAAAAAATTTACATACTTTAGTGTGTGTGTGTGTGTGTGTGAATTATATTTTTCTCTCTTTGGTTACTTTATGTGTTATTTATTCTTATAATAAAAAATTTCATTTCAATTTTGTGGATCCTAATAGGTATATAAATTATACATCAAAAATTTTAATAAAGATAAATGTCATGGAAAAAGTTACTAATACTACTAACACAGAAAAGTTCTTTGAATTATTGTAAAAATAGAAGAAATGCTCAAAAAACAGGAGAGGAAAAGCAAAAGAAACTGAAAAGGGGTTGGCGGAAGAACCTGGATTTACACAGTAAACACAAGGGAGGGAGGCAGGGCAAGAGAGAGAGACTGACAGACAGACAGACAGACAGACAGACAAAGTTGAGATATCAAGTTTTCACACTAAAACCAGGGATTTCTGACTTCTCTTGAACAATTCAGCAGATGAAGCCACATTCTCCCCTGGGCTCTGTACCCCTTCCACTGCCTGGCCCTAGAGGACCTGATCAGTGGAACAGGAGGCCGTGACCCTGGGCAGGTCACAACAAGGCTTGGAGTGCCCAGCCCCTTGAAACTGAAGGCAGATACTGCAGAAAGAGTTGGAAGAGAAACGGAGTGGGTCACAGCCGTGCCCCCAGGAAGAAGGTATTGCTTCCACCTGCACATGAGTGATCACTGGCCCAGGCTGCTCCAGGCAGCAATGGAAAACAGATGTAAACCTTTAGTCCCACCCCAGACTTGCCCTGAGAAGACCCAAGGTGATAGGTGTGCACACTCTTATCCTAGAAGCCTGCTCCAACACACCTTCTCTCACCCTGAGCTGGACCTTCTGAGTCACCCTGGAAAGTGGTTGGATCAGGTATAGCTTAGGAAACAGTCTCCAGGTAGTCCAGTGACCTGCCCAAGGCTGAGCTAGGAAGCAGTAGGAAAGGCCTCAAAGCACAAATAACACCTCAGCTGGTGCTCATCCACCCACATTGCCTAAGCACTGGCACATGCTTCCCACCCCAAGAGTGACTGCCCAGCTTTGAACCTAAACCCTCAGTGCCTCAGAGACCAGAAGGGCACTCTGTGCCTGGTTCACTCCAAACAGGAGAGCAGAGGTCCATGGGATGGACAGCATCCAGGGGGTAGCTAGATGGCCAGCAAGACCAACCCAGGTCTGACAAATGGTAGGAATTCAGGCAGTTCAGCACTGAGCCCTGAGTGTAGTATCCCCTAGGTGCCTTCCTTGCATACAGGAGGTGCTAGACAAGAGGCCATCAAGGCTCCATGTGATCTCTCTCTCCCCACTGGCAATGCCAAGGCTGTTGAGCACCTTCCTGCCTCAGGACCTTTGCATAGTTTCTCCCTGCCTGGCGCACACTGTTCCACTTTCCTCACTGCTGTCTTCCTTTGGTGCCCACCCTCTCAGTGAGCACTTCACATCCCTTGGACCTCATGACCCCTCTCACCCGAGATGTGTGCCCCTGCTGTCCCTCTGTGGAAGGAAGCCAGATGTCCTCCCCCGATGTTTGTATACAAGCAGCCTAACCCAGAGCACAGAGCAGAGAAGCACCACAGTTCTGGTGGACAGACCATTCAAGTCCTAGAACTGGAAGGCAACAAAAGAATAAATAGCACCAGGTTGGCCCCACACCCAAAGGAGAGAACAGAACTCTTCCTGTCTTCATGGCTTTCTTCCTCAAAAAGATCTCTTATTGGTCTAAAACAGCACTTCTAAATCCCCCAGAACTCCAGAGGGCTTCTTAGCAAAGAGATTGTGAGCATCACCATTATCCCAAGTCTGAATAAGCACAGGTATGGGTGGGCCTGAGCATTTCACCTCTAACAGATTCCAGTGATGCTGTTGCTACTAGTCCAGGACCACACATCCACAGACAGACATGCACGCATACATCTACATACATTCTACTTCGTATGTATATTCCAGATTCCAGGGGGCTTTCTTTCCCCTATAGAGACAGGAGTGATCAAAGACACCTGCTAGCTCTGTAAGACAGGTGGCACCATCCTAGCTAGAAGGCAGCCTGCAGTCATAGGCCAAACCCACTCTCCAAAGTCCGGCCCCTGTCCAGCTACTCACTAACCAAAGATGAAAGATGACTCACTTGTTATTTAATCTAAATCTCAATTTCCTAATCTGTAGTGGAGGTAATGGTTCCTGACTCTGGGTGTGACAGCAGAAATTAGATGCCATTGAGTTTTCTGTCACAGACTCAAATGGTATGGCAGTGTTTCCAAGGGAAACACAGTGCACAACTCTCATGACACTCGGATGACACAGGCTCTCAGAAAAAGCAAAGTGCAGGGTCTGAGTGACAGTGGCCCTAAAACACCAAGTATATGTGTAGTTCCTGCTATTACCTCAATTGCAAGGAGGAAAAGAAAGAAGGGAGTGAGAGAGTGAAGATGAAAGGAATTCTTACTTCTTCATGTTTAGGAAAAAAATGTCTCCACCCAAAGAAATGGGCAGTGGGACAAGAAAATTCCATTTACATGCATTTCTAAGAAGAGCTGGGTAAGGCCCTAGTGAAATTTAAGGCTCTTACCTCCTAATGCAAGCCTTTTCCAAATGTCCTAGCACACAATGATCTCTTCCTCTTCATCACTCAGTGGTCTGCACCATTTAACTGCTTACTTATTCTGCCCAGTGGTCCCCATTCTGGGACACAATGATGGCTCTGCTAAACCCTCCTCCATCTGGGTCACAAGGTCCCTAAGATTCATTTATCATGGGGATGGCATGGGGATGACATCATAATTCTACCCTTAACAACTGTAAAAGCATTGAGCAAGTTACCCCAGTGTGGATTTGCCCATTTACTGATTTGTGGGCAAATTCTACTTTACTCATTAGAATGTAGGCCCTGTGCCATTTGGAGCATTTTCTGCACTGTTCATCACTTACATGAATTGGAACATTTATTTCCACATCTGTACATTAAGACCACCAAACACTTCACATTGGTGTCACGACAATGAGATGAGAAGAGGCGCCATCATGTTAACTTCAGTGCAGGTCTATCACAGAAACACAACTCTGCATATAGTTAAACAAATGCCTACTGGTGGTTCACAGGTTTGGGGCTTTGTTTTTTTAAAAAAAAAAAGACTACAAGAGGGTTATTATTTCTGTTATAAAGATGGCATACACTTACATAGGAATTTTCAAGAACTCCTGTTCATGGTTTAAATACATCCTTCCCTCTCCCCAACTTTAAGTAAACCTACATACAGAAATCTAATTTTAATTAAAAAAAAAATTAAAAAACAAAAAACAAGGGAGTTGGTAGTCAAAAAATGATTCACAATGGGTTTTCTTTAAATAGAAAATCTCTCTGGCATATTTTAAAACATTACATCAGTCGCAAAAATTATATTTGCCAACTTTCCTAAAGCATCTGCTCTTTAAAGTCAGTCATGCCTTTGACAACTGGGGAGAATTCAGTCTCTTCTACAGGACATTCTCCCTAAGACCTGGGGTTATATTTTCATTTAGAATTCCTTGAAAGACCTTAGACAAATTAAAGTTACTTCAATCACTGAGAGATAAGTGAAGCACATGAATATAGCATATTGCCATTGTCAGTGTGTCTGCCTTCTAAATTATTGCAGGCATGTCATAAAGAGGAAAAGGTACAGCAAAATGGTTCCCATTGCTGCAACTAATGTTCCAAAAAGCAACCAAAAACTTCTGTGTTCAATGCTTGGTTAAAAAGTTTCTCTAATCCTTGCTTGAAAGTAAAAATACACACTTTTAAAAAATCAGACTCAGAATTTGGTGTTTAGAAAACAGAGTTTAGTTGTGTTTTTTGAAAGTAACACAAGTAATAATATCCCTCCAGTTCCACATTTGCAACTTCCTGACATCGTGAGTTAATATGTCACAGAGCAAAATATCTATTGAGTCCTACAAAGGACAGAGTCATATTTCAAAGATTGGAAAAAATCTTTTTTAGATCTTGGCTTTCCAAAGAACCTTCTGCAAAGCAGTTTTATTTAAAGGTAATAATAGAAGCAAGTCACTAAATGAGGTGGTGACTCTTCCTCCCCTGCCCAGTGGGCCCTCTGACATCAAGACCCACCTAAAGACCCGGCTACTATCCCAGAGCTCCAGAATGGACTTTGAGTTGTGTTGGCCACCTGTTTCCCACCTGTCCCAGGCTGATCAGACACAAGCCCACATGGTCCTGTTCAGAGGAAACATAGCACTCTCAGCAGCACTGCCAAAGGCTAGGCTCAAGGTCACAGTCCCCTACCCCATCCCCAAAGGATTCAATAATAAAGAACAAAGGCTAATAATTGGAGTGATTGGGTACAAGTTACATGCTAAAAATTGTGTAGAAAGCTTTTCTCATTTAATGCTAATGACAGTCCTAGGTGTCGGGTCCCCAGGCCAACCACTGCTGGTCAGAAGGAGCCTAGCAGCTTTCTGAGGTGGTGTCTGTGACCTCTGGTCAATGATGTTCCCTCCACCCAGTCACCAAGCTGTGAGAAGCTCTATGTAGGTGCTTTGGGCCACAGTTCTAGCTGAGCCTAGTTTGAGTCATCCCAGCTTAGGCCCCAGACTTGGGAGTGAGAAGCAAGCAGATGACAACAGTCCCAGACTTAGATAATGGGGAGTGGAAGAAAGCCATGCCCATGGGGCCCTGTCCAAAGTCCTGATCCACAGAACTATGAGAGTAATACAATGTTTGGAGCCATTAAGATATGCAACGATAACAACTAGAACATTTTCTTTATTGAACAGACAAGGAAACCATGCAAAGAACAATAAGGAGAAAGCAAGGACTCAGACACAGGTGGGATTCTCAAGGTACACCCAGAACGAATAAGCTGTACTATACCACCTATTATTTCTGTTTCTTTACTAAAGTCATCTCCATTAATTTCAAGTTTGCTCATTTAGAAGTGCCTTTGTCTGCCCTAGCATATAAGTCAATGGTAGTCAACCTTACATGAGCATCAGAAGCACTGGAGGGTTGTAAACAGAGATGGCAGAGCCCCACCCTCAGGGTTTCTGATTCCAGAGGTCTAGGATAGGGTCTGAGAACTTGCATTTCTTAAAAGTTCCCAGGTGATGCTTGATGCCCCTGCTCTGGGAACCACAATTTAAGAAGTACTGGTATAGATCTTCCTGAAGGGGTAATCAGAGTTTCAAAAGTTGATGCCTTTTTGGGACAAGCCATCGTCACACTATCACACAGACAGATCAGGCCAAAACACCCTCACCATTCTACAACTTTCTAGGGGTCTCCCAGGGCAGCTATGACCTGGTCTGGACTGTTTTATATCGTTACCTCTGTGGTTTGCAGACGCTGATAAAGGGCAGAGATATTTCTGACAGATAACAGGGTTGGCATACACATTACAGGTGAGAATGCTGCTGAAAAGCTGTTTTCCCACAAACCAGTTTCTGAAGCACAATTTCTGGCAAAATAAGTGAAGGAAAAAGGCATTTCTGCTAGCTGACCACATGCTGACCCTGACCAAGTGAGGATCAAGAGGCCCTTGCTGCCTGGCCAGTGAGGTCCACCTCCAGTAACTTATCTGAAAGTGAGAGACTGCAGGTGTGTTCGAGTCAACCCTGATCATTCATGACAGCCTCAGACCTTCCAAGTCCCCATTTAGCTTCCACAGTAGCTGCACATTTTCTGCCCTCTCTTCTGTGAGTTGCTCTCTTCTCTTCAAGGACATTGCCACCAACTCTGCAAACCTAAGGGTTTGTTTTTTTTCCCCACTTGTTTAAGGACACTTGCTGCTGACTCATTTTTAGAGAAAACACTTATCTAGTAAGTAATTTTGATTAAACAAGCAAAGTAGTATACACTATGGGGGGGGGGGAAATCTGGTTCAAAGTTCCCTTAAGTTTCTTTGAAAAATAACTACAAGATACTATCTATAATTGTATGGCTATTTCTAAATATAATAAATTAAAATCACTACTACTTATTGATCACTAATAAGTGCTGCACCTATTCCACACCTCGGACACTGTTCTCACAATTAGTCTTGCAGGAGGAACTTATTACCCCCAGTTTACAAATGAGACAGGTTCAGAGGAGTAAATGGTGGAGTTGTGTGAGACGCCTATCTCAAAGTTCAGGTCTTGGCCAGGGCCCAACCCTGCCATGAAGATCTGCAGGTCTTTCCCTGAAACACTGCCCAGATCCCACCTAACAGGGTACGCCGTCCTTCCTGACAGCGCAATCCCTCTAAGCACCCACCTACCTAGCTGCAAGTCCTCTCCTCCCCAGGCTGCCCACACCCAGCCTACGCGGCCTGGCTGGCCACTGCCTCCACTTCCTGGACCTTTTCTCCTTGCTGCCTGGAGGCACGATGTAGTCTCCACCAGCCCAATCTCAAATCTTAACAGAACAGCAGTATTGACACCGGTGGAGCTGGTTTCTGGGATCTCAGTGAGAACCAGGTCTAAAGCAAGTCCTGGGTCTTTGTCCGGGGTGGGGACAGGGGAGAGGCAACTGAAACTGAGAGCTGAGACGCCCCGCCATTCCTTCCTTACTGCCCAAGAACAACGAGATAAGTGATTCCAGTTGTTGGTCTGGGGTGATTTCCCCCTGGCCACACGCCACAGCTCTGTTTGTTTACATGGGCACTATTTCTTCCCAGGCCAGTCGCCGGGCAGGCAGCTGGTGTTGACAACAGCCAGATGCTTTTCGGTTTTGCCTCCGGCCTTGAGATAGGCGCGGGGAAGTCCCGACTCCCAGGCGCCCCGCACACTCCACCCCAACCTGGCCCGGGTGTCCCCGCTGCTTGGCGCAGGCTTGCGCTCCGAGGGGCGGTGGAGCCCCGTGGTTAAACTTGAGAGCCCGCCATTGGTGGAGACCCTGGGGCAAGGCCAGAAGCTGACGACTCCAGCTCACGCCCGGCCGGGTCCCCGTGGGCAACGGCTGGAGTGAGCAAGGTGGGGCTGGGCGCGGGGTTGCAGCGGGAGGGAAGGTTGGAGCCTCTGGGGCGGGTGTTGACGTGGCCCACGGGGCTGCGATCCGCCTGGGGTTGCTGCGCCGACCGGATTCTGTGAGTCCCCCCTGGAGGTGTGAATTGGGGGCACCCTGGGTCCCCACAGCCCACTCACCAGATACGTTTAGCTGGCCTCCCAAGAACCAGCCGATCTTGCCGCTGCTAAAGTCGCAGTCCCAAACGGTGTGGTAGGGGGTGTCCCACATCAGCGTTTCCCGCGCCAGCGGCCCCCAGAAGGCGGCTGGCTGCTGGGCCGCCTGCACCCTCAGCATGAGGTACGAGGAGGGCTGCATGCCGGAGGCGGGGACGCTGCCCGAGGGCCCGGAGGCCGCCCTGCGGAGCGCGATGACCCCGCGCGGCGGCCACCCCCGCGGTCCCGCGTACCCCGGCAGGCTGCCCAGGAGCCGCCCGACACCGAAGCCCAGGCTGCGAGCCGCCATCTCGCCCCACGCCTCAACGGCCTCTGTGCCCCTTCGCTCTCCACGGGCCCCGCCCCGTCTCCGCCTTCCCATCACCACCCACTCCCCAGGCCCCTTCCTGGCTGAAGCTCCCTTCCGGAACCCGCCGGGTCCACACCCCCTCCCTCTTCCCTTGCGGTAGGGAAGGGAGTCGCGAAGGAGAAGGGGAGCGGCCTGGGGCGGGGCTCCCGCGAGCGGGGCGGAGCGGGGTCCTGACCCTAGAGGAGCTGCGGGGCACTCGCATCGTTTGCTCTCCCTCCCCGACGCTGGGCGTCGGGCCACTTGGTTTCATTTCGCGTATCTTCAAGTTCCGACAGCTCAGCCACGCAGCGAATAGCAGACACGTGCGTCGGGAACGTGGGCAGGGCCGGGCACCTGGAGCGGTCTGGATCGGAGGAAAGGAACCTGCACAGAACAGAAGCGACTGATGCAGCGAAGCACACAGGTGGGTCTGAGCACCAAAGTTAGGTCGGTTCAGAATCTCAGACTGAAGTCAAGGTATTAATCCAATTGTATGCCCTTATCCTCTAGATTGGCCTGTACCCTCTCGTACACATACACAAGTAGTCCCCGTGGGCTAAATGGGCTGATTAAGGGACCACAGCTAGGAGGATGTGGGGACCTGAGACCGTGGTCTGAGGTCCAATGCTCTTTTAACCCAGCTGCCAGCCTCAGCCGGGGCGGGAGTCTTCTCCTACCAGGGGAAAGTGTAACAAAAGCAAACGTTCCACTAACCTCAGCTGGTTTGAAATCATGGAACCACATGGGTTTTCTCCAGTTTCTCCAGCCTCAGTGGTTATTTCTAGCTCTGCAACCTTGGGCAAGCTTCTCTGTGCCTCATTTTCCTTTTCTGTAAAACGAAAGTAATATCTCCCTCCCCTGCTGAGGAAAAGAATAAACGAGATCATGTCTGAAGTTCACTGCTGGAGGTGGTGGTCTTGTCAAACCAAAAAGGATTGAAAGGAACTCATAGAAAATTGTCTCAACCGGATTCTTAAGTATTTCAATACCCAGAAAGTAAACACATAATAAAGAAGGTAAACACGGGGCGGGGGCGGGGAGGGCATATTTTGAAACTGAGTGGTTGAGTTCTTTAGGTTTGGGAAAGATTCCACCTTCTTGACTGTGAAGTCTGCAGAGGCAAAATCCTTACCATTCCATTCCAAGGAGCTTCCGCTGTCAGTCAGCCCCAGGCCGTTATTGAATGCCTGCTTCCTGCCAGAGAAGAGAGGATTTTTGAGGCTGGGGAACCAATGATAATAGCTTGCATTAAACATGTGTCCTGACCTGTGCCAAAAGCTTTATCTGCATTTTTTACTTAATTTAAAAAATTATCTAGTGCTATCAACTCCCTCCCATTAACCCCTAGTAGGAAAAATAAGGAGACTGAAAGCAAACTAATCAATAGGCTTACTAAAAAGCAGCACACGGGCTGACAAGGGAGCAGCACCCAGTACCTTCCAGTCCCCCATTCAATATCAACTCACCGCTTGGCCTGAATCCTTATTTTTAATAGAATATACAAAATTGTAAATAAAGCCCATAACTGTGGCAAGAGGTCCCAAAGATGGCCACTGCACTGCATCCCTTTGTATTATTATGTGCGTGGGAGGTACGCTCCATCAAGAGAAGGAGCCTGTACCCCCTCTCGCTTGAACCTGGTGGGTTGAATTTTTCTGACAGACTGAAGTTGTGCTGGCTGGAAAATTACTGCTTGGCTATCACCCATGGGAACATAACATTCTAACAATAAGCTTTCTGCTTCTGTACCCCCGCTTGAACAACCGACCTGTGGGTTGACAGTTAGTAAAAAGAAGAAAAATCGGCTTTTGTATTCAGACAGAATGAAGAATGGGGTTTATGGCTTAAAAACCCTGTACCTCTGCATTTTGAGGCTGCTTAATTTGGGGTCCGCATACCCCTGGCAGACCCAGCTGGCTGAATAAAGAGTGTGTTTCCTATAACTCACTGATTTCTGATGGTCCATGTGTCTGTTGGGGGCTGGCGGCTACAACAAGGTGAAAGTTTTGCTCTGACAGCCCCAGGCTTGAGCCCTGTGAGGGCACAGCTGCAGTCCCTGCTATCTTGAAACCTAGCTGCCATGCTGTGAGGGAATAGATCTAGCCTGAAGGAAAAGATCGCATAGAGAGAACAGTGAAAAATGCACATAGAATAAAGAGGCACATAGTTCCCCTTTCCTTCAGATTGGGTAAAGAGAAATGATTGTGCATAAAACATTTCAAAACCAACCTAGTAGTACAGAATTGCACTCCTGCAGCCCAAGTTACCAGACTTTCCTCCTGAGTATCACAGCCTCTAAGGCCAAGGCCATCCCTGCTATGTCCTGTAAGCGGATCTCCTTGAACTAGAACAAGGTGGAGCCACACCGCACCCTACCCCCACCTAGCCACCTCCACACAGCTGTGTCCTATGGATCTGGGTGGTTCTCAGAGAGCAGCAGTTTATCCAGGCTGCTCTGGTCACATTTTCTCCCCAGGAAGCCCCTGGCCTTACATGAGCAGAGCCCTCTGGAACTGAAAGCTGTAACTGGCAGGCACAGAAGGTAGGAAGGGCTGAGGAGGTTTCCTGTAGGAACCTTATATCTCAGGCCTGATGTTTAAGTTGGAGACAGTAATATGGCCAAAATTGCTGACCCTCACAATCCTTAGATGAAGATGCTGTGATCATCGCTTACATGTGAAAAAATAAGCACAGAGAAGACAGATGCTTACCCAAGGGCACAAAGCTAGCAAGTGGTAGAGCCTTAGCTTTCTGCATCGAGAGCTTATAGTTTTAACAGCTTTAGGGGTGCTGCCTACCAATACCCCTTTTGTGTTCATATGACCACATTATTGAGTGAGTTGCAGCACTTGGATGCCCCTAAGAAACAGTGTGTTGATAAGGGATGCCCTGGAAGACCCACCTGCCCCACCCCTCTGTCGGCAAGACCTAGCATTGAGTCACCAAATCCATTCACTGTAGTTGGGTACCTCCAAGGAATCTGTAAAGCACTCTGCTTCCTCTTCCCTACATTATTCCTTTTCTTGTTCTCTTCATTCTCCCACTTCTCTTTTCAATGACACACAAAGGATACTTGTGGAGCCCCTTCTACACAGCCCGGGGCTGGGGGCTGTCAGCTCAACAAGGATGAACCCAAAGTCATGATTGGGGGTGGAGTGGGGGGTGACAGACAAATACCAGCTCAAATAACTGAAATGCAAAGCAAACCCAAAACAAAAAAATCCATAATCAGAACCTTAGAGAGAACCTAGTTGGCTAGGTAGGAGTCTGGGAATGTCTTCACCAGGGTGAAGGGCTCACCTTTCCTGATGTTCCCATGAACTCAATGGTAGAGATGACATGTGAGAAGGCTATGTAATCTGCTTCAGCAGTTGGGGGCTTTGTGATTCTAATACAGCTGCAGCACAGCTTTTGTCTCCATCTAGTAATGCTGCACACCAGATCCCTGTGGATGAGCAGGTGCCACCCTACCTAGGCCCTGCGGGGTTCACCCAACAACACACAACAACCCCAGGAAGAAATGACTCATCACCAAAGAGCAGGAAGATACAGGAGATGAAAACAAGGACTGATTCCAGGTGGCACTAGGCTGGCCGCTGGGTTTCTTTCTGGAGCTAGGGGACCTCCATCTGAGGGCAATGCCATGTGTAGAGCAGCCAGACCTCATGGTGGAGTCTGTTCCATTTCTGAGAATGGCATCTAGTTCTGGCTGGAAAGGTTCATATTTTGATTTGCATAAAATTAAAAACCTAGGGGGTTAGCAACTACTAAAGATGCTCTCAGCTGGCTTATGCAGTTTCCTTTAATTTGTGTTTAAATGATGAGTCACAGTGGGGAGGTGAAAGGAGGAGGATACTTATGTTCCAGAGGGCAAAGGGAATCAGATGGCCAAATTTAACACTACTCAGAGAAGCAGACTCGGAAGCTAAGGTGATCATCTGAATAGTGTGGATTTCCCTATGTGGCAGAAAGCCATAGTGGCCACCATTCTCTTAGTTCATTCTTTATGTTCATCATCTGGCATAAGCCTGTAGAGTCCACTCAATCTGAGCCCAAGGTCCTGAGAACACCCATAGTGTGCTCTGTCCCCTTATGGTCTCAGTCCAGAGGATATTCTTTCTCAGATGCTTGCTTAGCAGTGATCATGCTGGTTGCTTGGTTCCTCCATAAGAGTCTATGAGGGGAGGGAGGGGAACCAGGTATCAGCCTTTGGGCTATCAGGCCCCATTTTTCTGCCCCAAGATGTCAAAGACAGCTGCAAATGCTGTCACCATCTCTACCTGTGGCCTCAGGAAACAATAGGCTTCCCCAGCCTCTCAGCTCAGTCAATCCAAGAGGGAGGGTTTATGATATAGGCATGACTTAGAGACTAAAACCATGGAAGAGAAAGGGTTAGCCAGCAAATGTATGCTGGCCTTCTGCAGGGACATTGCTTTCTCTGAGGGCAGTCCCTGCATGTCTCAAGGAGAGAATAAACAGGGCTCCCAAAAAACACCATCTGGGGATCCAAGAGGATGTATATTGATTGAGCTCAATAAATATTGATTGATTGATGGATGGAGGGATGGATGGATGGATGGACTGAATGAAAAGATCCTTCCCATCGTCTGGGAAACCTAACATTTGTAACCTACAGGACAAGCCAACTAGAACACAACACATTTTCTTGCAATCAAATCACCACCAAAGGAAGTCCAGGAACATTTCCTGAATAATGAGACCCCTTGGAATAGTCTTGTCTCTTCAGTGAATTAATTAACAGTGATTTATTGGCAGTCCCGGACTCAAGGGACAGACTCTCCAGTTAGGGAGAAGAGAGATCTATCATAAATGATAGAGGAGATTCAATCAAGGTGGTAGACTGGGTATATGAAGTAACCAAAAAGATTTATTTCAAAATCTGTTAAGTTGGGAAAAGACCCTTGTGTCTTAGTTCAGGCCAATATTTAAAAAAAAAAAAAAAAAAAAGTGTACCATTAAACTGGACTACTTAAACACAAATTTATTTCTCACAGCTCTGGCAACTGGGAAGCCCAAGATCAAGGCACTGGCAGCTTTAGTGTCTTGTGAGGACTTACTTCTCAGTTCAGTCTTTTCATTGTGTCCTCACATGGCAGAAAGAATGAGAGACCTCTCTGTGGTCTTTTATAAGGGCACTAACCCCATTTAGGGGACTCCACAGTACCTAATTACCTCCCACAGGCTCGACACTAATATCTCCTAATATCATCTCACTGGGAGTTAGGATCTCAACATATGATCTTTGGGAGATACAGACATTCAGACCATAACACCTTGGTTGAAGAGAAATCCTGAAGAGGAGCCCCTGTCAGGTGGGAAGCAAACGAGGTGGAATTGAAGAAAGAAACTGCAGCCCAGAAAACATGCAGAAATTGGAAGTGACTTGGAGAAACCATATGTGAGCAACAGAAAGATGTTTTGGGGAAACCATCAGGTGTGTGGTTAGGAGTCAAGAAGAAGTAGGGGTAGAGGAAAGTAAAACCATGCAAAAGTTTGCATCTGGATGGGGAGATGATGTAAATACTGTGTAACTCTAGATATTTATAGAAACATGCCAATATCTGTTTAAATTTTAAGGACAATTCTTAGAAAACTGAACAGTGTGTAACTTTAAAATCATTGGTGAGGGAAACAGAACAAAAGTTGATCAAAAAAAAAAAGCTGGAATGGGTGAAATGGAGAAGGGAGCAGGCAAGAATGGTAAATTGGAAAATATAAGCTCAAGGGATATATCTAAATATCATATCCATAATAGCTATGAATTAATCAAATTTCCCCATTAAATAGAAATAGCACAGAGTCAAAAGGATAAAATATTTGAAAAAGAGTATTCAACACACAGTGTGGAGGAGAGAATCTTCCATGATGTGACCACTGCCAAGCCCTTGAGTTAGACCTGGGAAAGAACAGAGGTTGCTTCCCATAAACCCATCAAAGAGTGTCTGATTGTAATCAATACTTCTGACATAAACCAGTACCTCTTTCCTATATCCCATGCAAGCTGGTTCTGGATCCAGACAATCATGTAATGCATTTTCTCATATCTGCAACCTATCCATCCTGCCTTGTTTTATATAATTCTTTAGCACCTGTCAAGCAGCTTGAAGGATACCCACTTTGTCTTGCAGCTGCCCAAGACACAACTCATACATAAGGTTTCTTTAATAAACTTTGTTAATTGCCAAACTGGAGTGGTAGCCTCTTTCTTCAGTCTTTCCCTTGCCCTCCACTTACAGAGTACATTTTTAGTCTCCAGGGTTTTCTCAAGGTCTATGTGTGAGAACACATGGGATATGGAATGCACACACGCGCATGCGCGCGCACACACACACACACACACACACACACACACACACACTTACTTGGAGTTCCAGGAGAAAATTTAAAAAAGGTAGTATTCAAGAATTAAAAGCTGCAAATTTTCCAGAATTAATGAAAGACAATATGCAGATTCAGAAAGAATGCACATTCCATTAAATAAAATGAAATCAGCATCTATACACATCATAGTGAAACTATCAAAAAACAAAAGACAAGGAGCAAGTCTTAAACACAGAAAAGAAAGGCAGACCACTGACACAGGAATGAGATTACATTAACAGCAATCGTTAGAATATTACAGGATAATAATTGTTGACCATGAATAGTGTAGTTAGTGAAATCACTTTTCAAGAACAAATACAAAATACAGTCAGACAAACAAAAACCAACAGGGTTCACCACTCTAGACCCTCACTGAAGAATTGCTTCAGGAGGAAGAGAAATGGTCCCCAAATGAAGATCTGAAATGCAAGAAATACAATCAGCGTGGAAATAGTTACACTTGTGAGTAAATCTAAACAAACATTAGCAATATGAAATTATAGCAATAATGTCCACAGCATTATGTTTTTTAAAAAACAAAATAGGGGCAAAATCCTAGACAACAAGAGCATAGAAATTGATAGAAGGAATCAAAAGTAGCATTGTACAATCCTTGCAATACTTGGGTTAGTTTTCAGTTTAATTAAATATGCATGTTAAAATTCTAGATTAACCAAAAACTGAAACAGAATATACAACTTCTAATTTAGTAGGAGGAAAAATGTAATAAGAAAAGTCTGAGAAACCTGAGGTGACAAAAAGGAAAAATAAATTTAAAAGAAACAAAGAAAAGAAATGAGCATGTTTTTTTGATACACACACAAAAAAAGTGAAAATAAATTTCAAAATGTCAATAAATATATTCTATGTAAATGGAATAAATTCTCTCTTTAAAGACAAACATTGGTATGGTTGAATAGAAGTCTAAGCTAGATACTTCTTCAAGAGACACACTGAAACCTAAAATATAAATATTCAGAAATATTGATAGCAAAAGAATGGAAAATATTTCCTAAATAAATATGAATGAAATATCAGACAAAATGGACAATAATGCAAAATGTAAGAGGAGAGGTAAAGAGGGAACCTACAAATGGTAAATGGTAACCAGGGAGATATAGGAGTTTATAACTTGCATATATGTAATAGTATAGCTCCAAAAAATATAAAGCAACAATGGATGGAGATACAAGGAAGAACTAACAAATCGACCCTCATAATATTTTCTTGCCATGAATACACAATCCCAAAAACATCTCATAAAAATTGGAAAAGTAATTGGATGTTGTTTACAACAGTGGCAGTTTTATTGAATTTAAGCTTCGTTTACAAAACCAAATTCAATAAAACCAGTTTGTGTGTTCAAATGGAATTTTAGATCATAATAGTTCTTTCAGATTCCATTCTTCTTTCATGTTTAGGAATGTTGCCCCGAATTAAGACAAGGCCTTGTAAGCAGTAGCTTGGTTGAGAGGGAATCCAAGTG
The DNA here is from genome assembly GCA_028627145.1 of Eidolon dupreanum. Taxonomy (NCBI): domain Eukaryota; kingdom Metazoa; phylum Chordata; class Mammalia; order Chiroptera; family Pteropodidae; genus Eidolon; species Eidolon dupreanum. The sequence continues at coordinate 39,359,247 of CM053504.1, forward strand.
AAGGAGTGGGGTAATGAAGAATGTGAGACAGAGACAGAGGGAACACCAAAGCAAACATTTATTTTCCAGTTTATTCTCCTGTGGAAAACTGAGGCTGAGTCCCACCAGGACCTTTGAGATGATGTGTAGAATAGACTTTAGAGTTAGAAGGGAGAACACAGGAATTGTACACCCTCCCCCGCTCCCCACTCATCAAGAGTTGCCTATGTTCTGTGAACTTCCTTGCACTTCCAGGTCTCACAAGTGAAAGTAACAGGCAGATTCCCAGAAGCATCCACACCTCAGTGTCTGAGAAACTGCAGACAGGAAACAAGAGATACCCAATGCAGGCGCCAGATTTGCAAAGCTGGTTACTGCAGCTGGAGTAAAAGTTGTTTAAGAAGATGTGATATGGAGCACAGGAATATTCCAACTAGAAATTTCTTAAAGGACTCTTCATTGTCTTATTGAGTAAAATAAATGGATTTCTACACCCCCCCCCCAAAAAAAAACACTACTTTGCAATATCGAGCTTACATTGGTCATTATTATGGAACTCTAGACCCTCTAGGGGCTCCCAACTCAAGACATTAAAACAGATCCCAGAATATTTCTACCTCCCACACTAAAATGCATCATCAGTCCTTTGCTCAAAATTGGACACAACTTTTATACAAAAGTGACTGTATTTAAGAAGGAAAGGGAGGAGTGACGTCTGAAACATGATGGAGTGAGAGACATCCCTAGATCTCTCCCCTTGAAACAATAAGCTGAACATTTAAAACTGAACAAAAAACACCCAAACCGCACACCAGCACGTCTGAGAGTGGGATCTGCACATAAGAGCTACCACAGGTCAGACCCCCAGGAGTTGGGTGGTGGGCTAGGAGAAAGAAAGAAGCTGCCTCTCACAGCCAGTGCTCCCTGCAGGAGGAGGGGGAGGAGAGAAGGTGCGGCAGCTTCCCCAAACAGCACTGCCTGGGAATGCTGTGAGCTCCACACACAGTGACAGTGCCCAGTCATCAGGGCAGAAAGCAGAGAAGTGAGGATGGCAGAGAAACAACAGTTGATTATTACCAGCCACAGTTGCAAAACACAAGGCTGAGCCGCAGCCCCCATCCCCCAAACCAGAGGGTCCCACCCCCATATCTAACGAGACTAAACACCAGGGAGCCCCAGGAGAATGTGAGCAAACGTTACAGAAACTGTCCTTAACACTGACAAGGACTGAGACTGAGAGTAGTGAGCGTGATTGAATATCTATAAGGGGAAAAAAAAAAGGCATTATTAAGACTTTATATAAAACAGGGATCCAACAGGCTTAGACATCACCTACTGGAAACTAAAAGAAAAAAAGCCTTCTTTACAACAAGCTAAAGAAAGACCTTTATGTAATAAATCTTTCCAGGAAAAAAAAGCAGAATACACTTCCACGAATGCCCAAGTGGACAAATAGTCCATTAAACACCATGAACAACCAAAGGGACAAGGCATCTCAGACAAAGAGAGGGAGAGAGAGAGAGAGAGAGAGAGAGAGAGAGAAACTTCCAGAAAAATAAGCTTATAGGCATAAAAATATGCAACTTAAATGACAGAGAATTCAGGATGGTATTTTTGAAAAACTCAATGAAATCCAAAACAATTAATATCAACAATTTCAAGAACTGTAAAAACAACTACATGAGCAGAATGAGTTATTTACCAAGGAGATTGAAACTATCAAAAAGAACAAACGGAACTTCTGGAGATGAAGAAAACAGTGCCAGAGATGAAAAATGATATAACAAGCTTGGGAAATGGAGTTGACCAAATGAAGGAAAGAATCAATGATATCGAAGATAGAAATCTAGAAATAAATCAGAAGAGAGTAGAGGGAAACCAAAGAATGAAAAATAATGAAAGAGAAATACAAGAACTAGATGATACCATCAGGAGAGAAACATAGAATAATGGGCATTATCAAAGGGAAAGAAAAAGAGCAAGAACTAGAAAGCATTTTCAGACAAATAGTGGACGAGAATTTCCCAAATCTAAGGAATGAGCTGGAGCTTAGAATTCAAGGAGTCAAAAGAATACCCAATTATCTCAACTCCAAAATGCCTTCTCCAAGACACATTATATTAAAATTATCAAAAATCAACAACAAAGACAGAATTCTCAGGGCAGCCAGGGAAAGGAAGACAGAAACCTATAAAGGAAAATCCATTAGATTATCATTGGGCTTCTCAGCACAAACCTTACAAGCCAGAAAGGAGTGGAATGAAATATTCAAACTATTAAATGAAAGGAACTACCAGCCAAGAATAATATATCCAGCGAAGCACTCCTTTAGATATGAAGGAGAAATTAGGACCTTTCCAGACATATAAAAATTGAGGGAATTCTCCACTACAAGACTTGCACTACAGGAAATACTGAAATGGGTCAGCTCACCTAAAACAAAATCTCACACACACACACACACACACACACACACACACACACACACACACACACATAATTAGGAGTAACGTGACTATCAGACAAATAGAAGAAGAGTAGTGCAACTCTTACTAGGAACAGGGCATTATAATCTTAAAAATAAGAAATGATTTGCTATAGCAAGATAGTAATGAACATTCAGCTTACATAGGGATAAACTGAGACAACAATGACTGAAAAGGAAAGGATACAAAGATCCACATTTACAAAAGGAAATAGGTAAGGCATGAGCAGATGAAAATGGATGATTATATATATATAAATATCTTTTACATATTCATAAAGGTAACCACATGCCAAAGATGCAGAACTGAAGTATATAACATAAAACAAAAGGGACCAGAGGGAAAACCCACAAAAGATGACAAAAAAAAAAAAAAAACAACCCAGAAACACAAGAACAAGGAAGCAATGAAATACCAAACTACCAGAAAGCAAAGGATAAAATGACTATAAGAAGACCTCATATTTCAATAATCACTCTAAATGTAAATGGACTGAATTCATCAATAAAAAGGCACAGAGTTGCAGATTGGATCAAAAACAGAACCCAACCATTTGTCTTTGTCAGCTCCAAAGACAAATATGGACTCAAAGTGAAAGGGTGAAAAATGATTATTTCAAGCAAATGGCTTTCAGAGAAAAGTGGGAGTAGCGGTACTAATATCAGATGAAATAGATTTCAAAATAAAAAAAGACAAAGAAAGATACTGAGGGACACTTCATAATGATAAAAGGAATCATGCACCAAGAAGATATAACACTTATTAACATCTATGGTCCCAACCAAGGAGCTCCAAAACATATAAAGCAATTACTAACAGAACTAAAGGAAGAAACAGACAAAACACTACACTATCATAGTAGGGATCCTAAACACCCCATTGTTGGATATGGACAGATCATCCAAACAGAAAATCAAAAAGGAAATAACATCCTTAAATGACACATTAGACCAACTGGACATAATTGATAGTTACAAAGTATTTCATCCCAAAACAGCTGCTTATAAATTCTTCGCTAGGACACATGGAATGTACTCAAGGATTGACCACATACTGGGACACAGAGATAGCCTCAACAAATATAAGAAGGTTGAAATCATACCGACCATATTCTCTGATCATAATGCTTTGAAGCTAGAGATCAACTGTAGAAAGGAAGTAGAAATAACCACAAATGCAAGGAGATTAAACAACATGCTACTGAAGAATAACTGGGTCACAGAAGAAATAAAAAGAGAGATTAAGAGATACATAGAAACAAATGATAATGATAGTAAAACATATCAACTTTTGGGATATGACAAAAGCAGTCATAAGAGGAAAGGTCATATCATTACAGGCATATCTCCAAAAACAAGAACGAGTCCAAATAAACAACCTAACACTTTATCTTTAAAAACTAGAAAAGGAAGAACAAATGAAGCCTTAAGTCAACAGAAGGAAAGAAATAATCAAAATTAGAGCAGAAATAAATGAAATTGAAAATAAAAGTAATAGAAAAAATAAATGCAACAAAGAGCCGGTTCTTTGAGAAGGTTAATAAAATCGACAGACCCCTGGCTAGACTCTCTAAAGAAAAAAAAAAAAGAAAGAACACAAATAAACATAATCAGGGATGAAAGAGGGGAAATTATGAAAGAAATTACAGAAATACAAAGGATTATACATGAATACTATGAAAAAGTATATAACACCAAATTTAATAACCTAGAAAAAATGAACCAATACCGAGAAAAATACAAACTTCCTAGACTGAATCAAGAACTGAAAAATCTAAATAGACCAATCAACAGTATGGAAATTAAAACAATCATCAAAAACCTACCAAAAAGTAAAAGTCCAGAACCAGTTGGCTTCACCAGTAAATTCTACCAAACATTCAAAGAAAATTTCACACCTATTCTCAAACTCTTCCAAAACATTGAAGAGGAGGCAACACTTCCCAACTCATTTTGTGAGGCCAGTATTACCCTGATACCAAAATTTGGTAAAGATAACACAAAAAAAGAAAACTGCACACTAAAATCTCTCATGGACACAGGTGCAAAAATCCTAAATAAGATACTAGTGAACCGAATACAGTAACATATTAAAAAGATTATACACCATGGTCAAATGGGCTCCATCCCAGAGGCACAAGGATGGTTCAACATACGCAAATCAATTAATGTGATATACCACATAAACAAATTAAAAATAAGAATCATATGATCATATCAATAGATGCAGAAAAAGCCTTCGACAAGATAAAACATACACTTATGAACAAAACACTTAACAAAATCCGTATAGAAAGTACCTTGACATAAAAAGGCCATATATGACGAACCCTCAGCCAACATTATACTTAATGGTGAGAAACTAGCCTTTCTTCTATGATCAAGAACAAGGTAAGGCTGTCCACAATCACCACTGTTATTCAGTATAACATTAGAGGTCCTAGCGAGTGCAATCAGACAAGAGAAAAATATAAAAGGCATCCAAATAGGAAACAAAGAAGTCAAACTGTCACTATTTGTGGATGACATGATTCTCTACATAGAAAACCCTAAAGACTCCACAAGAATACTACTAGAAACAATAAGCAAATACAGCAAAGTCTCTGGATACAAAATCAATGTTCAAAAATCCACAGCATTCCTATACTCCAATGATCAAGCGCCTGAAAAAAAAAAAGTGGAAAAAATAATCCCTTTTGCAATTGAAACAAAAAGAACAAAATACCTAGGAATAAATTTAAGGAAATATATGAAGGGCCTATATAATGAAAACTACAAAATCACTTTATAGAAATTGAGGAAGATACAAAGAAATGAAAAGATATTCCGTGTCCTTAGACTGGAAGAATCAACATAGTTAAAATGACCATGTTACCTAAAGCATTATAAAGATTTAATGCAGTCCCCATCAAAATCTCATTGGCATTTTTTTAAAACATAGAACAAAAAAATGAGATTTGCATGGAAGCACAAAGACCCCGAATTGCCAAAGCCATCCTGAGAAAAAAGAATGAGGCTTGAGGTATCACTCTGCCTGACTTCAAATTATACAACAAAGCAACGGTAATCAAAACGGCACAGTATTGGCAACAAAACAGACACACAGACTAATGGAAAAAATTGACAGTCCCGAAGTAAACCCACATTTATATGGGCAAATAATTTTCAACAAAAATTATTTTGCCAAGAATCTTGGAGAAAGGAAATCCTCTTCAATAAATGGTGCTGGGAAAACTGGAAAGCCACGTGCAGAAGAATGAAACTAGACTGTTGTCTATCACCACACACCAAAATTAACTCCAAATGGATTAAGGGCCTGAATATAAGACCTGAAACAATAAAATGCATAGAAGAAAACATAGGAACGAAACTCAAGGACCTTGGACTTAAAGAGGATTTTATGAATTTGACCTCAAAAGCAAGGGAAATAAAAGCTAAAATAAATGAATGGGACTACATCAAACCAAAAAGCTTCTGCTCAGCAAAAGAAACTGTCAATAAGGTAAAGAGACAACCATCTGAATGGGAAAACGTATTTGCAAACAACGCTTCCGATAAGGGCCTAATATCCAAAATATACAAAGAACTCATACAATCAATGACAAGAAAAAAACAAACAGATCCAATCAAAAAGTGGGCAGTGGACCTGAACAGGCACTTCTCCCTAGAGGACATAAAAATGGCCAACAAATTTATGAAAAGATGCTCAACATCACTAGTTCTTAGAGAAATGCAAATCAAAATCACAATGAGATACCATCTCACACATCTGTTAGAATGGTTATAATCAATAGAAGAAGTAATAACATATGTTGGTGAGGATGTGGAGAACTAGGAACCCTCATACACTGCTGGTGGGACTGAAAATTGTTACAGCCACTATGGAAAACAGTATGGAGGTTCCTCAAAAAACTAAGAATTGATCTACCATATGATCCAGCAATCCCCCTACTAGGTATTTACCCCAAAGACTTGAAAACCCATATCCAAAAAGATATTTGCACACTGATGTTCATAGCAGTATTATTCACAGTAGCCAGAACATGGAAGCAACCGAAGTGTCCTATGATAGATGATTGGCTAAAGAAGCTTTGGTACATATATACAATGGAATATTATTCAGCCATAAGAAGAGATGAAATACTGCCTTTTGTGACAACATTGGTGGACCTTGAAATAATCATGCTAAGCGAAATAACCCAGATAGAAAAAGTTGAAAACCATATGATAACACTTATATGTGGGACATAAACCTAAAAGCAACAAATGAACAGGACAAACAGAGACTCATGGACCCAGATAATAGATTAGTGATTACCAGAGGTTTGGAGGAAGGGGCAGTGGGAAGGTAGTAGGGGTAAAAGGGGTAAATATGTGTGACAGAAATAAAAGTAACTATGGGAGGTGAATGCACAATGTAAATAAATATATATACTTACTTAATATATAACCATTAAATAAATATAATGCCTTACTGTTAAAATGTACAGCTGAAACTTATGGATTTTGTGAACGAATGTCACCATAAAAAAAAAAAAAAAAAAAAAAAAACAGAACGAAAGGGAAAAGAGGTAGAGTAGATGGTCCTTCAGTGGAAGAGAATGAAGGAGAAATCCTGAAATGGTAATATGAGAAAGAAAAAATGGCTGGAAATGTGGCTAATTGGACAATTATGTGAATGAAGACATTTCGAGATTAGCAGTCAAAGAGTAGAAGACCAGGCTGGTTATTTAGAGTGTGAGTTGGAGGGTGAGTTGGAGGGACCTGAGTAGAAAAACAGAAATTCTACTACATAAAAATGTTCAAGCTGTGGATTTAGATGGATACCAACCTATGTATCAAGGCAAAAACATATCCACATTCTTGCCAAAAGATGGCACCAGCATGTTATTTGCTTTTTAGGAATGAAGGGAGAAACAACAGCTGGCCTTGGGTGAATTTTTTTTTTTTTACCATTTTTTTTTTACTAGTTTCAACTATACAGTACATTAGTTAGACATTTATATAGTTTATTAAATGATACCCTGGATTGTTCCTCCTCTCCTCTGGCTCTATATTACATTACATGAATGAGCCATTACATTAATGCTGACTGTATTCCCTATTCCATGCTCCCCATCCCTGTGACCATCTGTCAACTACTAATTTGTACTTCTATAACACTTCACCCTTTTCTTCCAACCCCCAACCTCCTCCCCTCTGGCCATCACCAGATTGTTCTTTATATTTGTTAGTCTGTTTTTGATTCGTTTATTCTTTTCCTTAGATTCTACATATAAGTGAAATCATAGGGTATTTATCTTTCTCTGTCTGACATTTCACTCAGCATAATAACCTCTAGGTTCATCCATGTTGCTGTGAATGGTAGCATTACATTTTTTTAATGGCTGAGTAATATTCCATTGCATATATAAACTGTAACTTCTTTATCCAATCATCTGTTGATGGGCATTTAGTTTGCTTCCATATCTTGGCTACTGCAAATTGTGCTGCCATGAACATAGGGGTGCATAGATCTTTACAAATTATTGTTCTGATTTTCTTTGGATAAATACCCAGAAGTGCAATTGGTGGATCAAAAGGTATATCCACTTTTAATTTTTTTGAGAAACCACCAGACTATTTCCCATAGTGGCTGTACCAATTTGCAATCCCACCAACAGTGTATGAGAGTTCTCTTTTCTCCACATCCTTGCTAACACTTATTGTTCTTTGATTTATTGATGATAGCCATTCTGACAGATGTGAGGTGATATCTCATTGTGGTTTTAATTTGCATTTCTCTGATTATTAGTGACTTCGAGCATCTTTTCATGTCTATTGGCCATCTGTATTTCCTCTTTGGAGAAATATCTGTTTAGGTCTTCTGCCCATTTTTTTATTGGATTGTTTTTTTGTTGTTGAGTTGTATGAGTTCTTTATATATTTTGGATATTAACCTCTATTCAGATGTATCATATGTGAATATCATTTTCCTAATCAGTTGATTGTCTTTTTGTTTTGTTGATGGTTTCCTTTGCTGTACAAAAAATTTTTAGTTTGATGTAGTCCCATTTGTTTATTTTTTCTTTTGTTTCCCTTGCCTGGGGAGATATAGCTGGAAAGAAATTACTGTTAATAAAATTACTGTTAATAATAATGCCGCCTATGTTTTCTTCTAGAAGTTTTACAGTTTCAAGTCTTATATTTAAGTCTTTAATCCATTTTGAGTCTATTCTTGTATACAGTGTAAGAAGGTGGTCCAGTTTTTTTTTTCATATACCTGTTCAATTTTCCCAACGCCATTTATTGAGGAGACTTTCTTTTCCCCATTGTATATTCTTGCCTCCTATGTCATATATTAAGTGAGTGTATAGGCATTGATATATTTCTGGGCTCTCTATTCTGTTTCATTGATTTATGTGTCTGTTTTTATGCCAGTACCATGCTGTTTTTGTTACTGTAGACTTGTAGTATAGTTTGATATCAGGTAGTGTGATACCTTCAACTTTGTTCTTCTTTCTCAAGATTGCTGAGGCTATTTGGGGTCTTTTATGGGTCCATATAAATTTTAGGATTATTTGTCCTAGCTCTTTGCAAAATGCTAATGGTATTTTGATAGGGATTGCATTGAATCTATAGATTGCTTTGTGTAGTATGGACATTTTAATGATGTTGATTCTTCCTCCCCATGAGCATGATATATACTTCCATTTATTTGTATTTTCTTCAATTTCGTTTTTCAATGACTCATAATTTTCTGGTGGACAGGTCTTTTACCTCCTTGGTTAATTTGATTCCCAGGTATTTTATTTTCAAAGCAATTGTAAATTGGATTATTTTCTTAATTCCTCTTTCCAAAATTCATCACTGGTGTATAAAAATGCCATGACTTCTGATATTAATTTTGTATCCTGATACTTTACTGAATTCATTGATCAGTTCTAACAGTCTTCTGGTGGAATCTTTAGGGTTCTCTATACATGGTATCATGTCATCAGCAAATAACGAGAGTTTACTTCTTCCTTTCAAATTCAGATACCTTTTATTTCTCTTTCTTCTCTAATTGCTGTGGCTAACACTTTCAACACAGTGTTGAAGAGCAGTGGTGAAAGGGGACATCCTTGTCTTGTTCCTGATCTTAAGGAAAACACTTTTAGCTTTTCCCCATTGAGCGTGATGTTAGCTGTCGGTTTGTCATATATGACTTTTATTATGTTAAGTTATGTTCCCTCTATTTCCTCTTTGCTGAGAGTTTTTATCAAAAATGGATGCTGGGCTTTGTCGAATGCTTTTTCTGCATCTATCAATATGATCATATGATTTTTATCTTTTGATTTGTTAATGTAGTGTATCACATTAATTGATTTGCGGATATTGTACCAAACTTGCATCTGAGGAATAAATCTAACTTGATCATGGTGTATGATATGTTTAATATATTGCTGAATTCCGTTTGCTAATATTTTGTTGAGGGTTTTTGCATCAATGTTAATAAGAGATAGCGGTCTATAGTTTTCTTTTGTTATAATGTTTTTGTCTGGTTTTGGAATCATGGCAAGGGTGGCCTCATAAAAGGAATTAGGGAGGCTTCCTTCTTTTTGAATTTTTGGGAATAGTTTGAGAAGAATAGGTGTTAATTCTTCTATAAATGTTTGGTAAAATTCGCCTATGAAGCCATCTGGTCCAGGACTTTTGTTTTTTGGGAGGTTTTTGATTACTGATTCGATTTCATTGGTGGTAATCGATCTGTTCAGATTTTGTGTTTCTTCTTGACTCAGTTTTGTGAGATTGTATTTTGCTAGTAATGTGTCCATTTCTTCCAGATTGTCCAATTTGTTGGCATATAATTGCTCATAGCATTTTCTTATGATCCTTTGTTTTTCTGTGGAGTCCGTAGTTATTTATCCTCTTTCATTTCTGATTTTATTTATTTGAGTCCTCTCTTTTTTCCTTGATTAGTCTGCTTAAGGATCTGTCAATTTTGTTTATCTTTTCAGCTCTTGGTTTCATTAATCTTTTGTATTGTTTTTCTAGACTCTGTTTTATTTCCACTCTGATCTTTATTATTTCCTTCCTTTTATCCACTTTGGAATTTGTTTGCTATTCTTTTTCTAGTTCTTTTAAGTGTAAGGTTAGATGTTTCTTTTAGCTTTTCTTGCTTCTTGAGGTAGCCCTGCATTGTTACGAATTTCCCTGTTAGGACTGCTTCTGCTATGTCCCATAGATTTTGAGTTGTTATGTTTCCATTTTCTTTTATCTCTAGGTATATTCCTTGATCTCATTGATAACTCATTCATTGTTTAGTAGCATGTCATTTAGCCTCCATGTGTTTGTATACTTCCCAGTTTTTTTTCTCGTAGTTGATTTCTAGTTTCACATCATTGCGATTGGAGAAGATGGATGATATGATTTTAATCTTCTTAAATTTATTGAGATTTGTTTTGTATCCTAGCATGTGGTCTTATCCTGAAAATGTTCCATGTGCCCTTGAGAAGAATGTAAATTTTGCTGCTTTGTTGTAAAATGCTCTGAAATATCTATTAAATCCATTGTCTAATGTGTCTTTTCGGCCCATTGTTTCCTTGTTGATTTTTTGTCTGGAAGATCCATCCATTAGTGTCGGTGGGGTGTTAAAGTCTCCTAATATGTGTGTATTACTGTTGATCTCTCCTTTTATGACAGTCAATAATTGCTTTATGTATGTAGGTGCTCCTATGTTGGGTACATATATGTTTACCAGGGTTATATTCTCTTGATTTACTGACCCCTTTATCATTATGTAATTACCTTCTTTGTCTCTTATTATAGCCTTTGTTTTATTTATTTATTTTTGTTTATTGGGGTAACATTGATTAATACAATTATATAATTTTCAGGTGTACATTATAATTTGGCATCTATCTATTCTATTGTGTGATTACCACCCAGAGTCCAGTTTCCTTCAGATACCATATATTTGATCCCTTTTACCCACTTCACCCAACCCCAACCCCCCTATATTTCACTCCCATTACCCTGTCTACCTCTTCCCTCCTCCACCCCCTACCCTCTGGTTACCTCTAGTCCATTGTCCACATCCCCAAGTCTCTGTTTGTCCTGTTCATTTGTTGCCATTAGGTTTGTATCCCACATATAAGTGATATCATATGGTTTTCAACTTTTTCTGTCTGGCTTATTTCGCTTAGCATGACTATCTTGAGGTCCATTCATGTTGTCACAAATGGCTGTATTACATCTCTCCTTATGGCTGAGTAATATTCCATTGTATATATGTACCACAGCTTCTTTAGCCAATCATCTATCATAGGACACTTCGGTTGCTTCCATGTCCTGGCCACTGTGAATAATGCTGCTATGAACATCAGTGTGCAAATATCTTTTTGGATATGGGTTTTCAAGTCTTTGGGGTAAATACCTAGTAGGGGGATTGCTGGATCATATGGTAGATCAATTCTTAGTTTTTTGAGGAACACCCATACTGTTTTCCACAGTGGCTACACCAATTTTCAGTCCCACCAGCAGTGTATGAGGGTTCGTTATTTCTCCACATCCTCGCCAACATTTGTTATTACTTGTCCTGTTGATGATAGCCCTTTTAACAGGTGCGTGAGATGGTATCTCATTGTGATTTTGATTTGCATTTTTCTAATAGCTAATGATGTTGACCATCTTTTCATGCATTTGTTGGCCATTTGTATGTCCTCTAGGGAAAAGTGTTCAGGTCCTCTGTCCATTTTTGATTGGATCATTTGTTTTTTTGTTATTCAGTTGTATGAGTTCTTTGTATATTTTGGATATGAGACCATATCGGAGGCGTTGATTGCAAATATGTTTTCCCATTTGGATGGTTGCCTCTTTACCTTGTTGACAGTTTCTTTTGCTGAGCAGAAGCTTTTTAGTTAGTTGTAGTCCCATTCATTTATTTTAGCTTTTATTTCCCTTGCTTTTGAGGTCAAATTCATAAAATCCTCTTTAAGTCCAAGGTTCTTGAGTTTCATTCCTATGTTTTCTTCTATGCATTTCAGGTCTTATATTCAGGCCCTTAATCCATTTGGAGTTAATTTTGGTGTGTGGTGATAGACAATAGTCTAGTTTCATTCTTCTGCAGGTGGCTTTCCAGTTTTCCCAGCACTATTTATTGAAGAGGCTTTCCTTTTTCCACTGTATGTTGAGTTTTGTTTTTTGATCCATTCTGCAACTCTGTGCCTTTTTATTGGTGAGTTCAATACATTTACATTTAGAGTGATTATTGAAAAATGAGGTCTTCTTACAGCCATTTTATTTTTTGCTTTCTAGTAGTTCGGTGTTTCCATTGCTTCCTTGCTCTTGTGTTTCTGGTTTCCTTATTTGGTTGGTTTTTGTGGGTTTAGCCTCTGGTTCTTCTTGTTTTATGTTATATACTTCAGTTCTGAATCTTTGGTGTGTGGTTACCATTGCAAATATGTAAAGGATAGTTTATATACACACACACACACACACACACACACACACACACACACATACATACAGTCATCCATTTTCTTCTGTACGTGCCTTATCTCCTTTCCCTTTTGCAAATCTGGATCTCTTTGGATCCTTCCCTTTTCAGTCATTATTACCTCAATTTTTTCCTATGTATGCTGAATGTTCATTACTATCTTGCTATAGCAATTCTCTTCTTATTATTTAAGCTTGTAATGCCCTGTTCTTAGTAAAGATTGCACTCTCCTGCTTCTATTTACCTAATAGTCACTTTATTCCTAATTATGTATTTTGTTTTGTTTTGTTATTTTGTTTTAGATGCGCTGACACCTTTCAGTATTTCCTGTACTACAGGCCTCGTAGTGGAGATTTCCCTCAATTTTGTATGTCTGGAAAGGTCTTAATTTCTCCTTCATATCTAAAGGAGAGCTTAACTGGATACAATATTCTAGGCTGGTAATTCCTTTCACTTAATAGTTTAAATATTTGATTCCATTCCTTTCTAGCTTGGAAGGTTTTCTCTGAGAAGTCCAAGGATAATCTAATGGATTTTCCTTTATAAGTTACCATCTTCTTTTCACTGGCTGCCCTGAGAATTCTGTCTTTGTTGTTGATTTTTTGATAACTTTAATAAAATATGTGTTGGTGAAGTCCTTTTGGGTTGAAATAATTGAGTATTCTGTTGACTTCTTCAATTCCAAGCTCCAGCTCATTCCTTAGGTTTGTGAAATTCTCATCAACTATTTGTCTGAAAATACTTTCTAATCCTTGCTCCTTTTCCTCCCCTTCAATAATGCCCATTTTTCTTATGTTTCCTCTCCTGGTGGCATCAGCTAGTTCTTGTATTTCTCTTTGAATATTTTTCATTCTTCAGTTTCTCTCTTCTTTCTTTTGATTTATTTCTAGATTTCTGTCTCAGATATCACTGATCCTTTCCTCCATTTGGTTGACTCTATTTCCCAACTTCGCTATTTTATTTTTCAACTCTTGCAGTGTGTTCTTCATCTCCAGAAGTTCTATTTGGTCTCTTTTGAGGGTTTAAATCTCCTTGCTCTCCTCATCTAGGTGTTTTTTCAATTCCTGAAATTGTTGATTTGAGTTGTTTTGGATCTCATTGAGTTTTTTTAGAAGTACCATCCTGAATTCTCTGTCATTCAAGTTGCATATTTCTATGTCTGTAAGCTTATTTTCTGGAGATTTTTCTCTTTCTTTCTGAGATGCCTTGTCACGTTGGTTGTTCATGATGTTTAATGGATTATTTCTCCATCTGGGCATTAATGGAAGTGTATTCTGTTGTTTTTCAGGAAGAAGATTTATTTAAAAAAAAAAAGTCTCTCTTTAGCCTGCTGCACAGAAGGCTCTTTTCTTTTGGTTTCCAATAGGAGACATCTAAGCCTCTTGGATCCCTGCTTTATATAAAAACTATATGTCTTCTTTATTTTCTTGTAGATATTCAAGCACACTTGCTACTCTCAGTTTCAGTCCCTGTCAGTGTTAGCAACAGTTTGGGTAGCGTTTGCTCAGATTCCCCTGGGGCTCCATGGTGATCGCTCTCGGAGGATATGTAGGGGTAAGGCCTTCTGGTTTGGAATTTGGGGGCTGCAGCTCAGTCTAGGTTTTGCAACCATGGCCAGTAAAAATCAACTGTTGTTACTACTGTTTAGTCCCGCTTCTCTACTTTCTGCTCTGATGAGGGGCCCTTCTGCTGGCTGCTAGAAGTTCTGACACTTCTAGGCAGGCTGATCAGGGAAGTCATTGTACCTTCTCCTCTCCCCCTCCTCCTGCAGGGAGCTCCAGAGGCTGCAAGAGGTAGCTTCAGCCTTGGCAGTGTTTGCTCATATTCCCCTGGGGCTCCCTGATGATTGATCTCAGAGGGCATGGGGCAAGGGGCCCTCTGGCTTGAGGCCTGGGGGCTCCGTAGCTCAGCCTCTGTTTTGCAACCTGGGTGGGTAAAAATCAACTGTTGTTTCACCGTGGTCCCATCCTATTTCTCTTTCTGCCCTGGTGACTGGTCCCTGCTACCAGCTGCTAGAAGTTCTGGCGCTTCCAGGCAGGCTGATCAGGGAAGTGGCTGCATCTTCACCCCTCCCTCTCCTCCTGCAAGGAGCTCTATTGGCTGTGAGAGGCAGCTTTCTATTGCTCCAAGTCCACCCCCTGACACCCGGGGTTCTGACCTTATGAGCAGATCCCACACTCAGACGTACTGGTGTGCAGTTCGGGTGTTTTTCGTTCAGTTTTAGAAGTTCAGCTTATTGTTGTTTCAAGGGGAGAGACCTGAGGTTGTCTATCACTCTGCCATCTTTCCTGCTTCTTCTGTAGCCTTTGTTTTAAAGTCTATTTTGTGTGATATAAGCAGTGCTATCTTGGCTTTCTGTTTTTTAATTTCCATTTGTGTGAAATATCTTTTTCCATCCCTTTACTTTCAGTCTGTGAATGTCATTTGATCTAAAGTGAGTCTCTTGTAGACAGCATATGCTTCATGGGTCTTGTTTTCTTATCCATTCAGCTACTCTTCATTTTTTGATTGGAGCATTTAATCCATTTCCATATAAAATGATTATTGATAAGTACATAGTTACTGTCATTTTATTATTCACATTCATTTTCTTTTTCATTGCTTCTTTTTTTACAGAAGTCCCTTTAACATTTCTTGTAATGCCAGCTTGTTGATGATGAATTCCTTAAGCTATTCCCTATCTGAGAAGCATTTATTCTCACCTTCCATTTTAATCAAAAGTCTTCCTGGGTAAAATACTTGTGATCATAGGTTCTTGTTTTTCATAACTTTGACCATTTCTTGCCAGTCCCTTCTGGCTTGCAGAGTTTTCATTGAAAAATCAGCAGACATTCTTACGGGGGTACCATTGTAGGTAACTAGTTTGCCTTTCTCTTGCTGCTTTTAAGATTCCTTTTTTGTCTTTGACCTTTGGCATTTTAATTATGATGTGTCTTGGTGTGGGTCCAGTTTGAATTCCTCTTGTTTGGGACTCTTTATGCTTCCTAAAATTGAATGTCTAATTCTTTTGCCAGGTTAGGGAAGTTTAATGTCATTATTTCTTCACATAGATTCTCAATCCCTTGCTCTTTTTCTTCTCCTTCAGGTATTCCTATGATCTGGATATTGTTATGCTTTATGTTGTCCCAGAGGTCTCTTAAACTATCCTCATTTTTTAAAATTCTTTTTCTTTTTGTTGTTCTGCTTGGGTGTATTCTGCTACCTTGTCTTCCAGTTCGCCAATTCTGTCTTCTGCTTTGTCCAGTCTACTGTTGAATTTTTCTAGTGCGTTCTTCATTTCAGTTTTTGCATTCTTCATTTCTGTCTGTTTCTTTTTGATGGTTTCTATGTCCTTTTTTATGCTTACTATCTCTGTTGATGTTCTCATTGTGCTCATCCATTCTCCCCATAAGTTCATTGAGCATCCTTATAACCATTATTTTGAACTGTCTCTGATAGGTTACTTGCCTCCATTTCATTTAGCTTATTTTCTGGAATTTTCTCCTCTTGTTTCATTTGTGGCATGTTTCTTTGTTTTCTTATTTTATTAGCCTCTCTGTGTTAGTTTCTATGTGTTAGGAATATTCGTTTTGTCTCTTAGCCTTGGCCAGGTGGCCTAATGTGGAAGGTGTCCTGTGTGTCCAGTGGTGCACTCTCCCTGATCCCCTGTGCCGGGGGCTCTGGACATAATCTT
The DNA here is from genome assembly GCA_028627145.1 of Eidolon dupreanum. Classification (NCBI taxonomy): domain Eukaryota; kingdom Metazoa; phylum Chordata; class Mammalia; order Chiroptera; family Pteropodidae; genus Eidolon; species Eidolon dupreanum. The sequence goes on from CM053504.1 coordinate 39,375,843, forward strand.
TGTGGGGGTTGTGTGTGATCTCCTGTTGTCACCAAGCCTTTATTATTGTTAGCACATCAGTAGGTGTGATTAACACCCAGGCTAATTGTGGGAACTGGCTGCACCCACAAGGTAAGAGTTGCTGTGTGGGGGCTGATCCCTCTGAGTAGGATTGTCCTAGCAGGCTTGTGTACTTGTTTAGACCACCCTTTTTGTGTACCGCTAATGGAGCTAGTCAGAAGTTGCTCTTTTATGATCTGGTGCCAGTCTCCAGATGCATTGGTTTTGTGGCCTCTTCGGAGTAGCTCCCCAGTAGGCCACGGTCAGCCACTGCTTTTGATTGCTCAGGGTTACACAATAGGAACTTCAAAGCGATCCATGGATGGTTGTTGCCTATGCTGGATCTATAGGTAAGTGGAAGAGATAATGCTGTAGGCAGTGGTCTAGTTGTCCCCCATCCCTGACCTAGGACAGTTTAGCAGAGAGACCAGTGCTCCTCCAGTTCTGACACTGCCTGTCAGTTGCCTGGAAGTCTCTGAAACTGGAAGAGCCCCTGGGTGCAGGGACCCTAGGAGTCTCCTGGATCTATTGAGTAAATTTCCCCCTGCCACTGCAGTGTCAGTTTACATGCCAGCACTGTCTCTGTGGCTCTCTGTATGAGTTTCCAATTGCAGCAAGGTCAGCTGCTGCTCACCTGGGGCTGAATGAGCCACCCCACAGCAGGGGCAGCTGCCTGTCAGCATGCAGTGGGCACTTTGTGTATTAGATGGGGCTGGAGCTCAGAGAGTCAAGAGTCATCAGGCCAATATTGCCTCATTTTTCTGCAATTTCTGTGTCTGCACGTTCCCACAGTAGCCACAGATCACATGGAGACAAGCTGCTCTCTGGGGCAGTCCCACAGATTCTGCAATCCCCTCAAGAGATATTGTAGCTTGTACAGGGAGCAGTGGTCTGCCCAAAACTGTTTTCCTCTAAAGGCACTTACTGCACTAGCCAAGGTCTGTTGCTTGTGCAGAATGCGCAACTCTAGATCCAAGCAGGTCAGGGGACGCTGCCTGTCAATGGGCTGCAGGCACTTTGTTCATAGGGTGAAGCGGGATCTCAGGGAGACAAGGACCATCAGATTGATATGGCCTCAGTTTTGCTGCAACTTCTGTGCCCAGGCATTCCCGTTGTGGTCACAGATCACAGTGAGACCAGCTGCTGTCTAAGGCAGTCCCATGAACCCCATTCCCTCCAGATGTAATATTGCAACTCTTGCAGGCAGCAGAGATCTGCCTACAACTAATTTCAATGCAATGCCCACCCTATGCTAGCCAAAGTTTGTTGCCTGTGTGGATTGGGGGTTGGGGGAAAGGCAGTGACAGTTCACTGTCAATGGGCCACTTGGAGCAATTTGTGGGTAGGATGGGTAGAGGTATCAAGGAGGCATTGGCAGTCAGATCAATACAGCCTCAATTTTGCTTAACTTTGGTAACTGTTCACGTGTTCCTGCAGAAGTCCCGGAGCACAGCAAGACCAGCTGCTGTCTGGGACTGCCCACAGATCCCCAGGATATGCCCACGTTCATGTTGGCAGCAGTGATCTGCCAGAAACTATCTCGGAAATGTGTGCTCACAGCGCTGGCTGCCAGATATGAATGTTTGGCTCTGAATCAGTGCAGGGTGGGGCATCCATCCATCCAGCAACAAAAGCCTGGGTTAATCTGCAGGTTGGATAGGGCTGGCTGTTCTCCTCAAGCCAGTGCTTCCTAACGGCCCTATGGGAGGAGTCTGCACAGTTAAGCTGGTGAGATCTGTAGATTGCCTATTAGGGGGGTCAGATTTAGGCACAAAGGTGGCTGTCCTTCCAGCCCTCCTTCTGGCTCCAGGTAATGCAGACTTTCTCAGTATGAATCTCGCAGGAGCCTCTGACACAGCATGGGTGTCCCGGGGGAGTGTCCATAGGTCAGAAAGCCTGTGCATGGGTCCTTTAAAGAGGCACCTAGGCTTTCAGTCTCCTTCTATCTCATCCAGGTGGCTGGAATCCACTCAGGTTTTACAATCAGAGTTATTGGAATTTCCTCTTCCCTGGACTGGGACTCCAGGCTGGGGAGCCTCCAAATGAAGCCAAGACACCCCTTTCCTTCAAGGGAGCCTCTGCAGCCTCTCTCCCCCTCCCAGCCTGATTCATGACTTTGCCCCTCCTACCGACTGTGATATGGTTCCTTCTTTATATTATCAGACATACATGTTACGATCAGCTAGACTTCAGATCTAGTGACTTTTCTCAACTATTTTTTCTAAAGACTGTATTCTTTGTTATGTGATGTCTGAATTCTCTGTTCCTTTTGCTTAGTGGTCAGCTAGTGGTTTGACAGGCATTTCCTTAAATGCTGTGCTTTAGTTAGCTTTCTCTTGATTTAGCACTTGTTTGATTGCTGTAAACTTTTGACTATTTTTCTAAGTTACAATGGACTCAATTTTGATAATTTTTGCTTGTTTTTTCAGTGGAGAAATTTGTCCTTCAAATTCACATTCTCCCCTTTCAATGAATCCCTATGATCTGTTTTGAGTTAATTTTTGTATATAATGTGAAGCGGAGATCCAAATTTACTCTTTTGTATGTGGATATCTAATTGTTTAACACTTGAGAAGACTATGCTTTCCACCTTTTGAATTGTCTTGGCACCCTTGTCAAAATCAATTAATCAGAAATGTAAAAATTTATTCTGGATTCTAAAGTCTATTCCTATTGAATTGAACACCTATTTTTATGCCAGTACCATAGAGCCATGATGACTGTAGCTTTGTAGTAGGTTTCAAAATTCAGAAATGTGAGCTTTCAACTTTTTCTTCTTTTTCAAGATTGCTTTGACTATTCCAGGTCCTTTGCATTTCCATATGAATTTTTATATTATCTTGTTAATTTCTGTACCTCAATGTAGCTAGTGTTTTGTGGGGATTGTGTTGAATCTGTAGTTCAATTTGAGAAACACTGTCATTTAACAATATTAAATATTCTAATCCATGATCATAAGATGTCTTTCCATTTATTCAGTCTTCTAAACTTTCTTTCAATTATTATTTTCTAGGTTTCAGTGTACAAGTAATGCATATTTTTGTTAAATTTACTTCTAAATATTTTATATTTTAATCATCTTATTAATAGAATTATTTTCCAAATTTTCTTTTCAAAATGTTCATGGCTAGTGTATAAAAATGCAATTGATTTTTCTATGTTGATCTTATATCCTGCCACCTTACTGAATTCATTTATTAGTCCTAATAGCCTTTTGTGTATGTTAATTCCTTAGGAAATCCAAGATACAAGATCATGTCATCTGCAGAGATAGTTTTAATTCTTTCTTTCCAACTAGATTTCCTTGTATTTATTTTTTTCTGCCTAATTATCTTAGCCAGAATCTTCAGTACAATGTTGAATGGAGGTGGTGAGAGTTGGTATTTTTTGTCTTGTTTTTCATTTTAGGGCAAAAGCATTCAGTCTTCCACCATTGCATATGATGTTAACTGTATATTTTTATTGTGACAAAATACACATAACATGATTTACCATTTTAACTGTTTTTAAGTATAATGTTCTGTAGCATTAAGTACATTAACACTGTTCTGCAATCATTACCATTATCCATCTCTAGAAATTTTTCATCTCCCCATACTAAGACTCTATACCCATTAATCTCTAATTTCTATTCCCCCCTTAGTAACTACCATTTTACTTTCTGCTAGTATAAATTTGACTACATATCTCATATTAGTGGAATCACACAATATTTGTCCTTTTGTGTGTGGTTTATTTTATTTAGCGTAAATGTCTTCAAGGTTCATCCATGTTTTAGCATGTGTCAGTACTCCATTCCTTTATAAGGTTGATTAATATTCCATTGTATGGATATACCACATTTTATTTATCCATTTATCCATTGATGGACACTTGAGTTGATTGAACCTTTTGGCTATAATAAATAATGTTGCTATGAACAGGTGTGCACAAATATGTCTGTGAGGCCTAATTTCAATTCTTTTGTTTATAGACCCAGAAGTGAAATTGCTAGATTATATGGTAATTCTAGTTTTGATTTGTGAGAGAACTTCCATACTATTTTCTATAGGAGTTGTGTCATTTTACTTTCCCACCAGAAATGCACAAGGGTTCTAGTTTCTTCACATCTTTATCAACACCTGTTACTTTATGTTTTGTTTTATTTTTTTTCTTTTCTGTCTTTATTCGATATAATAGACAATTAGTTGCTTGTGTTTACATTCACAATTCAATGAGATTTTTTCAGTTATAGTTGGCATACAATAATATCCCAGTTTTAATTGTATAGCATAATGATCAGAGATTCACATAACTTGCAAAGTGATCATCCCACTAAATCTAGTACCCCTCTTCCCTCTTACATATTTATTACATTATTAACCATCTTCCCTATGCTATACTCTACATTTCCATGTCTATTCTGCAACTATCCATTTGTACCTCTTAATCCCTTTGCCTTTTTTGCCCCCCCAATCCCCCTCCCATCTAGTATCTCTCAAAATATTCTCTGTATCTATGAATTTATTTTTGCTTTTGTTGTTATTGTTGTTGTTGATTTTGTTCTTTAGATTTCACATGTACGTGAAATCATGTGATATTCGTCTTTCTCTATCCGACCCATTTCATTCAGTGCAATACCCTCTAGATCCATCAAGGCAATATCTTTTTCCATCCCCCTCCTTTTAGTCTCTGTGTGTCTTTTAATCTGAAGTGAGTCTCTTGTAGGCAGCATATGTATGGGTCTTGTTTTCTTATCCATTCAGCCACTCTATCTTTTGGTTGGAGTACTTAAATTCTTTTCCATTTGAGGTCATTGATGATAGGAATTTAGTCATTATCATTCTTTATCCCTATTTTTGATACATGTTTTTTCTTCTTAAAGAAGTCCCTCCAACATTTTCTATAATACTGACTTGATGTTGATAAATTCTCTTAGCTTATTTTTGTCTGGGAAGCTCATTATCTGTCCTTCGACTCTAAATGATAGCTTTGCTGGATAAAGTAATCGTGATTGTATATCCTGGGTCTTCTTCCTGTTGAATATTTTTTGCCAAGCCCTTCTGTACTGCATAGTTTCTTTTGAGAAATCTGCTACCAGTCTTATGTGTGCTCCCTTATAGGTAACTAACTGCTTTTCTCTTGCCACTTTTAAGATTCTCTCTTTCTATTTAACTTTTGGCATTTTAATTATGATGTGTCTTGGTGTGGGCCTCTTTGGGTTACTGTTTTTGGGGACTCTCTGAGCTTCATGAGATTTTATGTTTATTTCCTTCACCAGGTGAGGGAAGTTTTCCATCATTATTTCTTCAAATAGCTCAACATCTTGTTTTCCTTCCAGTACCCCTATGACACGGATATTTTTACCTTAAATGGTGTCCCATAGGCTCCTGAAATTATTATTATAGTCTTGGCTTCTTTTTTCTTGATTGAGTGTCCTTGGCTTTCCCATCCTCTATGTAGGTCATTTGATCCTCTTCTTTATTCACTTAGTTTATTTTATTTAATATACTTCTCATCTTAGATAATGTGTTCTTCATTTCTGACTGGTTCCCTTTTATAATTTTCATTTCCATTTTTACATTCTTTATCTCTTTGTTAAAGTTCTCACTGAGTTCATCTTCACTTCCCATAAGTTCATTGAGCATCTTTATAATCAGTGTTTTAAAGTCTGCATCTGTTAGATTGACTCCATTATTTCTGGATCTCTGTTCTATTCTCTCATATGGTTTCTACTTCTTTGTCTTCCCATTTTGCCTGCTTTTCCATGTCTGTTTCTATGTGCTAACCAAAGCTCCTAAGTCTCCCGGTCTTATTAGTGTGACTTTGTGTGGTAGGTGTCCAGTGGCACAGTCCAAAGAGAGGTTCAGCTGCAGGCCAAATTTAGCCTCAGCCTGTGCCACCCTGGGACCACCTGTTAAGACTCAGCAAGCAATCCACAGATACTGTGCTTATTGTTGCCTCAAAAGGCCACAACAGATACCGAGGCCAGCTGCCTCCAGTGCGGGTCTAGTTGCTGTTCAGCAAGGGGCACCTGAATAAGTGAGGACACACCTGGATGTGGCTTGGGTGGGGCCACAGTTAGGGGAGGCAGAGTTTCAGAGATTCCTCTGGGCAGAGTGACCTGTTATCCAGTTTGATGACATTTGGGCTATGGCAGCACTGAGTTCGCGCACTGGGAGGGGTAAGGTCTCCTTAGAGGTACAATGGATACTGCCAGAATTTCTGTACAGAGTGAGTCTTGCCTTGCTGTGGCCCTCACTCTGACAACCCCTGTAAGTCCCTGGTGCCCCCTGTGCAGCAAATCAGCACTGGAGTTCAGAGCGAGCAGGTCCGTCACCACGAAAATCCACTTGCTGACTCGGCCCCTTTAAGAGGCATCAGCAGCTGCCGCCACTGCTGCAGCTTCCATTTCACTCAGAGGCTCAGGACTGGGCATCCTCAGCCAGTCCTACCTTTTGCTGTTGCAGAGTGATTTCTTAGATTTCTCCCTAATCGTATGGCTTGTTCATCTGGATCCCAGGCAATTTTCTTTGCTGTTTGCTCCTTGTTTCTGTCACAACTTTGATGTGGTCGCTGGAGGGATGAACAGAGCCTCTATCATCTATGTCATTGTTTTGTCCACACCTTGTTTTTTCTTTTTTTTAATGGCTATTCTAATGGATGTGAAGTGGTATCTCACTGTGGTTTTGATTTGCATTTCCCTAATAATTTCTGACGTTGAACATCTTTTTATATGTTTATTGGTCATTTGTATATCTTCTTCAGAGAAATGTCTGTTCAGATCTTTTGCTCATTTTTTAATCAGGTTGTTTGTTTTTGTTTTGTTGTTGTTGAGTTTTAGGTGTTCCTTATATATTCTATATATTAATACCTTGTCAAATATATGATTACAAATATTTTCTTCTCTTCTTTAGGCTGTTTTTTTTTTCACTATGTTGGTAGCATTCTTTGAAGCACAAATGTTTTTAATTTTGGTGTAGTCTACATTTTTTATCTCTTTTCCTGTACTTTTGGTATCATATCTAAGAAATCATTGCCATATCCAACGTCTTGAAGATTTTCCTCTATGTTTTCTTCTAAGAGTTTGGTAGTTTTAGCTCTTACATTAAGGTCTTTGATCTATTTTGAGCTACATTTTGTGTATGGTGTAAAATGAGGGTCCAACTTTAATTTTTTTTGCATATAGAAATCCAGTTTTACCAACAATATTTGTTGAAAAGACTGTCATTTTCCCCACTGAATCATCTTGACACCTTGTTGAAAATCCTTTGGCATATATTTATGGGTTTATATCTGGACTCTCTATTCTATTCTGTTGGTTTGTATGTCTTTATGCCAGTATAGCTGTGGACCTTTTATAAATATCCGTTAACAGATTGAGAAAGTTCTCTTTATTTCCAGTTTTTATCATGAAAGGATGTTGGATTTGGCCGAATGTTTCTGTGTCTATTGAGATAATCATGTAATTTTTCCCCTTTATTTTATTAATATGGCCTTTTACATTGATTGATTTTCATGCAGCCAACCTTGCATTCTTAGCATAAATTCCACTTGGTCATGCTATGTTATCTTTTCTATATGTTGGTAAATTTGGTTTGCTGGTATTCTGCTGATAATTTTGCATCTACATTCAAAAGAGATATTGGTCGTTAGTGTTATTTTCTTGGGGTGTCTTTGTCTGGTTTTGGTATCAAGGTAACATTGGCCTCATACAATGATTTAGGGGGAATGAGATTGCAAAGAACTGTGGTTAATTCTGTAAATGTTGAGTTGAAACTATCTGGGCCTAGGGGTTTCATTATGGAAGGATTGTTTTTTATTTATTTGTTTTTTAACTTTTGGTTGCTAAATTAATCTCCAACTTGTTATAAGTCTATTCAGATTTTCTATTTTTTCTTAGGTAAGTTTTTGTAGTTTGTATCTTTCTAGGAATTTGTACATTTCATTGAGTAGTATCTAATACATTGGAATTATCCACAATATTCTCTTATAACTGTTTTTATTCTGTAAGTGTAGTTATGATATACATCTTTCATTTCTACTTTCAGTAATCTGAGTCTTCTTTATTTTTTTCTTGGCTAGGCTACCTAAAGGTTTGTTAATTTTGTTGATTTTTTGCAAGAACCAATTTTTGGTTTTGTTAATTTTCTCTATTATTTCTCAAATCTATTCACTAATTCCTAATTTAATTTGTATTCAGTATTTTTTTTTTTGCTTGCTTTGAGTTTGACTTACTTTTTCCTCTAGTTTCTTAAGGTGGATAGTTAAATTATTTATTTGAAATCTTACTTGTTTTTTAATATAATAAGTTACAACTATAAATTTCACTCTAAGGACTGCTTTTCTCCTTTAAGTTTCGGCATGTTGTGTTTTCATTATTTTTCACTTTAATATATAAATTCCTTGTGATTTCTTTTTGACTCATTAGTTGTTTAAGAGTGTGTTGTTTGATTTCCATGTATTTACAGATTTCTAGTTTCATTTCTATTGCAGTTGGAGAATAACTTTGTATTATTTCAATCCTTTTAAATTTATAGAGGCTTGCTTTATGACATACCATATTTTCTTGGAAATTGTTCTAAGTGTACCTAAGAAAAATATGTTCTATGTATTGTTCAGTGAAATATTCTATAGATACTTGTTAGATGTAGTTTTTTGACAGTGTTCCTCAAAAAGTTTTTCCTTTTTTGTCTCCCCAATTTCTAATGAATAGAAGAAATTCAATATTGAAAGTGGGACATTAACTATTATTCTTAACTTGTTTGTTTCTGTTTTCAATTACTTTAGCTTTTCTTCATGTAATTTGAGTTAAATTATTTCAGTTTTGCTTCATTTATTTTATGTGGCATTAGATACATATATACTTATTATTGCTTCCTGGTGGGTTGACCCTATTATCATTAGAAAATGTCTTTCTTTGTTTCCAGTAAAATTTTTTGTCTTAAATTCTATTCATTCTGATCTTAGTGTAGACATTCCAACACTCTTTTGGTTACTGTTTGCATGGTATATTATTCCCACCCTTTTACTTTGAATCTAACATGTCTCTCTTGTAGGCAGCGTACAGTTGAATTATTTTTATATTTGTTATGGCAACCTTTGCCTTTTTTTTTTAATGGTTAATCCATTTACACTCCAAGTAATTACTGATAAGGTAGGATTTATGTCTCTCATTTTGCTATTTGTTTTCTACATGTTTTATGTCTTTTAGGCTTTTCTATTCCTACATAACTGCCTTTTCTGTGTTAAATATTTTTTAGTATACCATTTTAATTCTCTTACCATTTATTTTTGTGTATTTTTGGATGATTTCTTAGTAGTTGTCCTGGAAATTACAATTAACATATTAACTTAACATATTTCTTACTAATGTTAATTAATTTCAACAGTATACAAAAGTTCTGTTACAATTTAGCTCTGTTCTCTCTCCCCTCTTTTGTCCTATTACAGTCACACAAATTATATCTTTATTCATTCTAAGCTCATCAACACAGTTTTATATTATTGCTTTATACAGTTGTCTTTTAAATCATATATGAAAGAAAAAGGTAAACAAAAATACAGGACACTCTTTTATATTTACCTATATAGTTACCTTTTTGGTATGCTTTGCTTTTTCATGTGGATTTAAGTACTATCTAGTATCCTTGCATTTCAACCTGAGGGACTCCTTTTCACATTTCTTGTAGAACAGGTCTACTAATGATAAACACCCTTGGTTTTATCTGGGAATATCTAAATTTCTTCTTCATTTTTGAAAGTTTTTGTTGTTGTTGTTGAATATAGAATTTGTGTGTGTTTTTTTTTCTTTTACACTTAAAATATGTCACTCCACTGCCTTATGGTCTCCATGGTTTCTGATGAGAAATCAGCTGTTATTGTTGAGAATCCAATATCTGTAATAGAATATAGGTCACTTCTCTCTTGCTGCTTTCAAGATTCTCTCTTTGTTTTGGCTTTCAACAGTATTTTTATAATCTTGTTTTTAGATGGATCTATTTGATTCTTTCTGCTTGGAGTTTCTTGACTTTCTGAAATGTGCAGATTAATGTTTTTCATCAAGTTTTTGGAGTTTTTGACTATTTATTGTTCCTTGAAATATTCTCTGCACCCCTTTTTCTCCTTTCTTTCTGGGACTCCCAATGAATGTATTTTTGTATACCTCATGGTGTCCCGCAGCTCTTTTTTCTTCTGTTCATCCATCTTTTTTCTTTCTGTTCCTCAGACTGGATAATCTCAATTGATCTATCTTCAAATTCACTGATTCTTGATTCCAGCTCTTCAAATCTTCTATTGAGCCCCTCTAGTAATTTTTTAATTTCAGTTATTGCTTTTTATCAACTCCAGGATTTCTATCTGGTCCTTTTTAAAGAGTTTCTACCTCTTTGTTGATTTTATTTGGGGAGACAGTGTTTTCATACCTTCCTTTAATTCTTCATACATGTTTTCATTCAGTTTTTTGAACATGTTTACAATAGCCTGTTTAAAGTATTTATCTAGTAAGTCCAGCATCTGAACTGCCTTAGGGATAATTTCTACTATTTTTTTTCCTGTGAATGGATCACACTTTGCCATTTCTTTGCATGTTTCATAATTTTTTGTTGAAAACTGGACATTTACATAATATATTGTAGCAACTCTGGATACTTATCACCAGGGCTTGTTGCTGCTTGTTTATTTGTTTAGTTGCTCATCTAGATCTTTTCACTGATTTCTTTTTCTCTTTCAATATGCAACTTCTTAGATCACTCCTCAGGGGCACAATGTTTGGCATGTGCACAGTTGCACTGACACTTCCCCCCTCCAGAGATGACGGTGGTCCCTGAGGAAAGGACAGTCTCTTTTTATTCCTAGTTCATTTGCCTCTACTGGTATCATACCCATATTTAACCTCCACTCATCATTAGCTGATTGTTCTATTCCTTTGACAACATCCTGTGCATAAACTGCTCTGATCCAATTAAATTTGGGGCCCCTTTAGAGCAGTAATCTTTGAAATAACTTTTTGAAACTTGCTCTCTTCTTAAGTGCCTCTTTTATTTATTCTGTTACAAACATAACTTGCTTATTATTTATCTTGTTGCTATCATCTCCTCTTAATAGCTGATCACCAAAATTTTATTGTTTTTGACAGTGTGATCAGGCTTGAACTTACCCATGCTCTGTTCCACAAAAAATCAGTTCCCCTGAGAAAAGCTACAGAGCCCTTTTTATTCTAAATTTGTGCCTCTCCCCCTTGCTGAACCTCTGAGCCACTGCTCTGATTCTGGGGGAAGGGGCCGTGGTCTCCTTCTTTCCGAATAACATCCCTGCTTTATTAGTATGGCACTCAGCAGGGATGTAGCCCCTGGTTTTCTCACCTTGCCTCTTCTTGTATGAAACTTCTATCTTATAAATGAATTAGGTAGAGGGTAATCAGAACCCAGTATTCTTGGCCTGCCACACCTGGGGTATATCTTCTGCCTTATGAGTGGATTCTCATGGCTAAAGAAAAGGAGCCACATACCTTTTGGCCACACTTGTCTAGAATAGACCTTCTGCAACATGGAGCTTAGGGAAAATGAGAGATGCCAGCAGTCCTCTCCTCCTGGAATAAACCTGTAGTCTGAGATTGGAAGCTGAGGGAAGAGGGAGTACATCTTGATTACATCCACACAGAGTAGAGCTTCAGAGAAGGAGAGTAAGCAGAACATGGCTTACTGCCATAGATTCTCACAGTTCTTACTGAGATTTAGTAGAATTTCTTAAATAAGTGTTTTTCCATTTGCTGTATTCCCTTAAGAAAACTTTCAGAGACTTTAATTGCTATTTATCTTTAATAATTTTCACCAATTATGATTATTTCACTTGGGAGAGGGTCTGAAGAATTCTTCACACCACTATTTCAGAAGTGCACCTTCTGTATGCACTGAGTTTTGGGAAGGCATGTTACATAACTATTATGGCAATAGCTAACTTGTACAACAAACCTAGTTCTCCTAAAATAACATCTAACACTTATTGTTTACTCTGAGCTATCCATGAGTTGATATTGTTTTTAATCCTCATTTTACACACGATAAAAGTGAAATTTAGAGAAATTGAGCTTTATCTCACCATCACAGAGCTATTTAAGTGCAGGTGGGACATGAACACAAAGCCCATTTAAATACTACATCATACTTAGAGGTCTTGTTGTTCACATTAGTATGTACACGTTGGTATTTTTTCACATGAGGAGAGCCAGATGCTTCCTAAATTTTAAGTATTTTTTTAAAGTAGGTTACTTAGGATTGTAATGGTGTGAGAGTAAAGTAGTTAAGATGTATCAATGATCATCAGGATTTCTTTGTATTTAATCTATAAATGAGAGGCTTCCAAACTTGCCTAACAAAATACATGTATATCAGTGGATACTTTCTCACTCTTGTCAGATTTGGAGAGAAAATGGGGTTACAGGAAATTTCCCCATCTGAGTTTCTTCTTCCTAACTGTGAATGCAATGCTCCAGGAAGCACATCCTTGACTTCATAGAAGGAGGAGGGAGTAAACTGGATTATCTCTGAAGTAGCTTTTTGCTCTAAAACCCTAAGATTCTTTGAACCAGGTTGCCAGTGCCTTCACCCACAGTCCTCAGACCCTTTCTTTCCAGCACCAACTATAGTTAACTCTAACTGCCAGTATTGGATCTCTGCACCTGAGGACTCTTTCTAGAGTGTGCACATACTGCAGGCTCAATATGCAGAGAATTAATTCTTAACTATTACCTGTAAAGATCTGACTAATAAATACTCCAGTTCCCTCCTACCTCAGGCTCTGCTTTTGGGAGAAGAACACAAACTAAGATAGTGTGAAGTCAAAAATATTGCTACAAAGCATGGAAACTTGACTAAATGAAGCTGAAACTGTGACAGGTGTGAAAAAGGAGTACATAGCCAAGTGAATGCCCTATCATTAACATACAGCAGGGTCATCAGTGGGGAATCAAGATAGAAGATGACTGTCATTCAAGGGTCAGCAAGGGCCAGAGGTAAAACAGGGGTAAAAAAAGAATTGGAGGGAACAAAAAATTGGGAGAAGTTCTGCTTAGACAAAGCCTCAGTATCTAGGGGACTCTAGCCCTAGTTGAGCTTAGACACTAATGGACAATGACTTATTTATGAAGTAGTCCTGTAGCTCTTGCTAACATAGCATTACAAAATATAGATCAACTCTTTTTGTTTATGACTCAATTATGGCTTTACCATACTTCTACAATGCAAGTCATAGATGTAGCCAAGGGGTACACCATGACCTCTCAGCAGCCACAAGGAGTTTTCCTACAGAATGAGAGTTTGGGGTGGTGGTAATCTCAAGCCACTTCAGCCCTGACATTCCAGAGAAGGAAGGCCACAACAGCACAAAACATACCCTGGACCATCCTTTACAAAATTATTTGTGGAGTAATGTGGGAGTCCAGGGAAACAGCATGTCCAAGCCAGACATATTGATATAGATACTTCAGAGTTAGCCATTACACTTCACATTTCTGTCCATCTAAATATTATCTATCCTCTAAGCATTTTCCACAGGCCAAGCTCATAAAGTCTTCCAGCCCCAACAAACTCCCTCCAGTGTGGCAGCTAAGAGTGCTTACTCTAGAGCCAGAATGGCTGGGTTAGGATCCTGGCTTACGAATGACTTTGGGCAAGTTATTTGCATCTTTGTACCTTAGCTTCCTCGAGATAATAATACTTGTCTCAGAAATTAATTTTAAAAGTGTATGTATCAAAATGAAAAAAACTAACAGATACTATTTCAATTGAGTGATAAAAGTTAACATCACCAATAACAAGATGGAGGCTTCTGACATGATATACTGAGAAGAACACATCACTTCTGTGGTATTGCTACCCAAAAAACATAACTCAAATTGAATCGTGAAGAAACATTAGACAAATCCAAATTGAGAGATTCTCTATACAGTACTCTTCAAAACTTATATGTGCTGCTTGTGCATGCACAGTTCACACTACTAGAGTGGACTTAGGACAAGGTTATGAAATACAAAGAAAGACTGAGGAACTATTCTAGATTTGAAAAGGCTGACAGAGGCAACTAAAAGCAATACATGATCCAGGATGGTATCCTGGACAAGAAAGCAAGAAAGGTAAAGGGAAAAAAATTTTTTTTCATCTTGTTTTTGCTAAAAGAGACACTATTCGTACAACTGGTGAAATTTGGAATATGTGGACTTCATGGTTATAGTGTATCAGCATTGAGTTTCTGATTTGATGAGTACTCTGTGGCTATGCAAGAGAGTGTCTTAGTAAGAGCCTTAGTAAGAAGACTAATTATAGCTATGAATCTAAAAATTAGAGTCTGCTCCACACAGTCTATTGTATATAATTTTGTTGCTTAAATATCAAGCAGACAGATGCTTGATCTTTGAGGGCATGATGTATTTGTAATGTTCATAATATATTGGCCTACAAATTTTTTTATCCAACAGTGAGCTAGATCTGGATTTGCCAGCCACTGTGCCAGTGCAGAAATGCAAACACATAAATTCCAGATCCAGGCTCTCAGAGTGTGTCTATTTTAGTGGGAGAAGATGCAGGAAGCCTTAAAAGTAAGAGTATGTGGGTGGTGATGTGTACAAATTGGTAACACAAGAAGAATGACAGGAATTCAAAGGAAGAAAAAGAACCTGTACAGAATAAAGATAGAAATGGCAGGAAGAAGTAGCAAGACCAAAAGGCCCTTTTTCAAATTAATTTTTATGTGTTTTCTATGCAATAGTTTGGGTTTGCCTGTAAAAAGGTGGCATGTGTTCAAGGGTAGTCAATAATCATTATTTGTAATAACCAAAAAGATTGGAAATATATATCTAAATAACTCACATTCCTACAACAAAATATCATGCAGTCATTAATAAGAGTTGATATTCTCTCTGTAAGTTACAGTTGTGGTTACTTGGAGTAGGTTGTGATGGAGCAAGAGGGAGCTGCAGGGAGCTGGACATGTTCTTTTTCATGAGAGTTGGTGATGATACAGGTACAAACATGTGCAAAAAATCATAGAGCCCCACACAAGATTCATGTATTTTAACAGGTACCATAACAGATCAATTTTTTAAAAGCTTAAAAAGAGTATTCTCTTTGTATGTACTGATAAGAAATTACCTCCAGGGTATATTGTTAAATGAAAATAAATATAGAACAATACATATTAAATGCAATCATTGATGGAGGGTTTCAATAAAGAAAATATGTACACCTGTATCTTACCTATGTTTAGAACTTCACTGGAAGGAAAAAGAAGAAATTGGTAAGGCATTGTTGCCAGGAGAAAAGAGAACTGGAGGGTCCTAGGCCAGGGGCAAGGACCACAAGTGGGAAAAGGAGTCAATTCATTTTGAAAGTGAGAGGAAATCTAAAGAATGAAGAAAGTAAGAGTGCTCCATTGTTACTTTAACACCACAGGTTACATTAGTTGTGTGGGTTTAAATCATTTGAAGCTAACATTTTTGAGGAATGCAACATATGCACATGTAGGCTAGTTAGAAAGTCTGAATTGAGAGCAGCTTTAAAAGTGTGTTTTTTTTTCTCAAAAAATCTAAACAAAACTGAGTCCCACGTCAGACTCGATAGCTCAATTTTGTAGTAGATTTTTAACTCCTCCAAGTTCCTGTTAATTTATTAAAACTGGGTAAGCCACAAGAGCTCAAGAAATCCATTATGCAGAAGAAAACCATGTGAAGTCACTATTTAGTTTTTGGAAAAATTCTCCCAGCCTCCATCTGCTGGTAGTATACTGCCACCTAGTACCCCCTCCACAACCTGACACCAAAAACATTCTCAGAAATGTAAAATAAAAAATAATTGACTAAGAATTCTGGAAAACATGGAAGAATGAGAGATGTCCTCAGATCTCTTTCCTTGAAATGACAATAAGCTGAACACCTAAAACTGAACAAAAAACACCCAAAATGCACACCAGCACTTCTGAACGTGGGGTCTGCACATAAGAGCTACTATAGGTCAGAATCCCGGGTGTAGGGTAATGGACTGGGAGAAAAAAAGAAGCTGCCTCTCACAGCCTCCAGAGCTACCTGTAGAAGGATGGGGAGGGGAGAAGTTGTGGTGAGTTCCCTGAACAGCCCTACCTGGAAGTGCTGTGAGTTCAACGCATCTGGCAGCAGGGCCCAGTCATCAGGGCAGAAAGCAGAGAAACGGGATGGGACCGCAGAGGAACAACAGTTGATTTTTACCAGCCCCAGTTGCAAAACCGAGGCTGAGCCGAGCCCCCAACTCCCCACCCAGAGGGCCCCTCCCTCACATGCCCTCCGAGACCCATCACCACGGAGCCCCAGGGCAATCTGAGCAAATGCTGCTGAGACTGTAGCTGACACTGACAGGGACTAAGGCTAAGAGCAGCAGGCATGACTAAATACCTACAAGAAAATTAAAAAGGCATTTAGGCTTTATATAAAGCAAGGATCCAAGAGGCTTAGAGGCCACCTACTGGAAACCAAAAGAAAAGCACCTTCTTTGCAGTAGGCTAAACAGAGACCTTTATATAATAAATCTTCTTTCTGGAAAAACAGCAGAATACACTTCCATTAATGCTGAGGCAAAGAAATAGTCCACTAAACACCATGAACAACCAAGGTGACAAGGCATCTCAGAAAGAAAGAGAAAAGTCTCCAAAAAATGAGTTTACAGACATAGAAATATGTGACTTAAATGACAGAGAATTCAGAATGGTACTTCTGAAAAAACTCAGTGAGTTCCAAAAGGAGTCATATTAACAACTTCAGGAATTGAAAAAATAACTAGATGAGCAGAGCAAGGAGATTGGAACCCTCAAAAAGAACAGAATAGAACTTCTGGAGATGAAGAATACACTGCAAGAGTTGAAAAATGAAATAGCAAGCTTAGGAAATAGAGTAGACCAAATGGAGAAAAGGATCAGTGACACAAAGACAGAAATCAAGAATAAATCAGAAGGAAGAAGAGAGAAACCGAAGAATTAAAAATAATGAAAGAGAAATACAACTGACTGATACCATCAGGAAAGGAAACATAAGAATAATGGGCATTATTGAAGGGGATGAAAAGGAGCAGGGACTAGGAAACATTTTCAGACAAATAGTAGACAAGAATTTCCCAAGTCTAAGGAATGTGCTGGATTTTGGAATTCAAGAAGTCAACAGAACACCCAATTATCTCATCCCAAAAAGGCCTTCACCAACATACATTGTATTAAAGCTATCAAAAGTCAATGACAAAGATAGAATTCTCAGGGCAGCCAGGGAGAAAAAAAACAGTAAACTTATAAAGGAAAACTCATTAGATTATCATCGGACTCTCAGCACAGACCTTACAAGCCAGAAAGGATGGAACCAAATATTTAAACTATTAAGTGAAAGGAACTACCAGCCTAGAATAATGTCTCCAGGTAAGCTCTCCTTTAGATATGAAGGGAAATTAAGACATACAAAAATTGAGGGAATTCTCTACTATGAGGCCTGCAGTACAGGAAATGTTGAAAGGGGTCAGCTCACCTAAAACAAAATGACAAAAAAAAGTAATTAGGAGTAAAGCGTCTATCAGACAAGTAGAAGCAGAGGAGTGCAATCTTTACTAAAAAACAGGGCATTATAAGCTTAAACAATAAGAAAAGAATTGCTATAGCAAGATAGTAATGAAAGTTCAGCATACATAGGGACAAACTGAAATAACAATAACTGAAAAAGGGAGGATTCAAAGATCCAAATCTGCAAAGGGGAATGGAGATAAGGCACACATAGAAGAAAAGGGATGACTGTATATATAACTATCCTTTCCATATTCGTGATAGTAACCACACAGAGAAGATTCAGAGCTAAAGTATATAACAGAAAAAATAGAAGAACCAGAGGCAAAACTCACCAAAGCCAACCAAAATAAAGAAAACAGAAACACAAGGACAAGGAAGCAATGGAAACACCGAGCTACCAGAAAGAAAAAGATAAAATGGTTATAAGAAGACCTCATATTTCAAAATCACCCTAAATGTAAATAGACTGAACTCACCAATAAAAAGGCACAGAGTTGCAGAATGGATCAAAAAACAACCATATGCTGCCTCCAGGAGACACATCTCAGCTCCAAAGACAAATATAGACTCAGAGTGAAAGGGTGGAAAGTGATATTTCAAGCAAATGGCATTCTGAGAAATGTAGGAGTAGCGGTACTAATATCAGACAAAATAGACCTCAAAATAAAAAAAGTAAAGAAAAATACTGAGGGACACTTCATAATGATAAAGGGAATCATGCACCAAGAAGACATAACACTCATTAATATCTATGATCCCAATCAGGAAGCCCCCAAATATGTAAAGCAATTATTAACAGAACTAAAGGGAGAAACAGACCAAAACACTATCATAGTATGGAACCTAAATAGCCCACTGTCGGATACGACAGATCATCCAAACAGAAAATCAAAAAGGAAATAACATCCTTAAATGACACATTAGACCAACTGGACATATTTGACATTTACAGAGCCTTCCATCCCAAAACAGCTGCTTATACATTCTTTTCTAGTGCACATGAACATTCTCAAGAATCGACCACATACTGGGACACAGAGATAGCCTCAACAAATATAAGAGGGTAGAAATCATGCCAACCATAATCTCTGATCATAATGCTTTGAAACTAGAGATCAACTGTTAAAAGAAATCAGGCAGACCCACAAATACATGGAAATTAAACAACATGCTAGTGAAGAATAATGGGGTCAGAGAGGAAATTAAAAGAGAGATCAAGAGATACATAGAAACGAATAATAATGATAGTACAACATATCAAAACTTTTGGGACACAGCAAAAGTGGTCATAAGAGGAAAGTTCATATCTTTATAGGCCTATCTCCAAAAACAACAATGAGCCCAAATAAATAGCCTAGTGCTTCATCTTTTAAAACTAGAAAAGAAAGAACAAATAAAGCCTAAAGTCAGCAGAAGGAAAGAAATAATTGAAATTAGAGCAGAAATAAATGAAATTGAAAACAAACAAACAAACAATAGAAAAAATAAATGCAACAAAGAGCTGGTTCTTAGAGAAGGTTAATAAAATTGACAAACCCCTGGCTAGACTCACAAAAGAAAAAAGAGAAAGGGCACAAATAAACAAAATCTGGGATGAGAGAGGAGAAATTACTGATATCTGTGACTGATATCACAGACATACAAAGGATCATGCAAGAATACGATGAAAAGTTTTATAATACCATATTTAATAACCTAGAAGAAATGAACTAGTACTTAGAAAAATACAATCTCCAAGACTGAATCAAGAAGAACTGGAAAATCTAAATAGATTGATCAGCAGTATGGACATTGAAACAATCATCAAAAACCTACCAAAAAGTAAAAGTTCAGCATCAGATGGCTTCACCAGCGAATTCTACCAAACACTAAAAGATTTAATACCTATTCTCCTCAAACTCTTCCAAAAAATTGAAGAGGAGGCAATACTTCCCACTTCACTTTTGAGGCCAATATTACTCTGATACCAAAACCTGGTAAGGATAACATAAATTAAGAAAACTGCAAACCAATATCTCTCATGAACACAGATGCAAAAATCCTAAATAAGATACTAGGGAACCGAATACAGCAACTTATTAAATAGATTATACACCACGATCTAGTGGGCTTCATCCCAGGGGCACAGGGATGATTCAACATATGCAAATTGATTAATGTGATACACCACATAAATTTAAAAATAAGAATCATATGATCATATCAATAGATTCAGCAAAAGCCTTCGACAAGATACAGCATCCATTTAGGATCAAAACACTTCACAAAATCGTTATAGAAGAAAAGTCACTTAACATAATAAAGACCATATATAACAAACCCTCAGCCAACATTATACTTAATGGTGAAAAACTAAAACCCTTCCCTCTAAAATCAGGAACAAGGCAAGGCTTCCACTATCGCCACTGTTATTCAATTTAACATTGGAGGTCCTAGCGAGTGCAATCAGATAAGAGAAAGATATAAAAGGCATCCAAATAGGAAACAAAGAAGTCAAACTATCACTATTTGCAAATGACATATTTCTCTATATAGAAAACCCTAAAGACTCCACAAGAACACTACTAGAAACAATAAGCAAATACAGTAAAGTTTCTGGATACAAAACAATGTTCAAAAATCTATAGCATACCTATAATCTAATAATGAAGTGTCCAAAAAAGAAGTGGAAAAAATAATTCCTTTTGCAATTGCAACAAAAAGAATAAAATACCTAAGAATAAATTTAACGAAACATGTGAAGGACCTGGATAATGAAAACTACAAGACCTTATTAAAGAAATCGAAGAGGATACAAAGAAATGGAAAGATATTCCATGTTCTTGGATGGGAAGAATCAACATAGTTAAAATGACCTTATTATGTCAAGCATTATACAGATTTAATGCAATCTCCATCAAAATCCCAGCAGCATATTTTAAAGAAATAGAACAAAAAATCATCAGATTTGTATGGAAGCACAAAAGACCCCAACATGCCAATGGCATCCTGGAAAAAAAAGAATGAAGCTAGAGGCATCTCTCTGCCTGACTTCAAATTATACTAATAAGTGACAGTAATCAAAATGGCATGGTATTGGCAGCAAAACAGACACACGGACTGGTGGAACAGAATCGACAGTCCCAAAGAAAACCCATATTTATATGGGCAAATAATTTTCGACAAAAAAGCCAAAAACATACAGTGGAGAAAGGAAAGCCTCTTCAATAAATGGTGCTGGGGAAACTAGAAAGCCACCTGCAGAAGAATAAACCTAGACTGTTGTCTATCACCACACATCAAAATTAACTCCAAATGGATTAAGGGCCTGAATATAAGACCTGAAACAATAAAATGCATAGAAGAAAACATAGGAATGAAACTCAAGAACCTTGGACTTAAAGAGGATTTTATGAATTTGACCTCAAAGGCAAGGGAAGTAAAAGCAAAAACAAATGAATGGAACTACATCAAACCAAAATTCTGATCAGCAAAAGAAATCATCAACAAGGTAAAGAGACAACCATCCCAATGAGAAAATATAAATGCAAGTAACGCTTCCGATAAGGGCCTAATATCTAATATACACAAAGAATTCATACAACTCAATAACAACAAAAACACAAATGATCCAATCGAAAAATAGGAAGTGGACCTGAACAGATACTTCTCTCTAGATGACGTACAAATGGCCAACAAATATATGAAAAGATGCTCAACATTGCTAGCTATTAAGGAAATGCAAATCAAAACCACAATGAGATACCATCTCACACCTGTTAGAATGGCTATAATCAACAGGACAAGTGATAAGAAATGTTGGAGAGGATGTGGAGAAAAAGGAACCCTCATACACTATTGGTGGGACTGCAAATTGGTACAGCCACTGTGGAAAACAGTATGGGTGTTCCTCAAAAAACTAAGAATTGATCTACCATATAATCCTGCAATTCCTCTCCTGAGTATTTACCCCAAAGACTTGAAAACCCATATCCAAAAAGATATTTGCATACTGATGTTCATAGCAGCATTATTCACTGTGGTCAGGACATGGAAGCAACCGAAGTGTCCTACGATAGATGATTGGCTAAAGAAGCTGTAGTTACATATATACAATGAAATATTACTCAACCATAAGAAGACTTGAAATACTGCCATTTGTGACAACATGGATAGACCTCGAGATAATCATGCTAAGCGACATAAGCCAGACAGAAAAAGTTGAAAATCACATGATATCACTTATATGTGGGATACAAACCTAAAAACAACAAATGAGCAGGACAAACAAACAGAGACTCGTGGACATGGACAATGAACTAGTGGTTAACAGCAGGTAGGGGGTGAGAGAGGAGGGGGTAGGTAGATAGTTATAGGGGGTCAAATATAGGGGGTGGGGGAGGGTGAAATGGGAAAAAAGGATAAAATATATGGTAGCTGAAGGAAACTGTACTTGGGTGGTAAACACACAATAGAATATACAGATATCAAATTATAATGTACACCTGAAAGTTACATAATTGTATTACTCCAATAAACTTAATAAAAATAATAATAATTGACTAAATAAGGTTGAGGTTAAACTATTTCATTATGATTGAAAAATATAAGAAAAACAAGTCCATAAATATGTATATATGCTTATATATACAAAATACCTCTGGAAATTACAAACTAGCTGTTAATAGTAGTTGC
Source organism: Eidolon dupreanum (assembly GCA_028627145.1). NCBI lineage: Eukaryota > Metazoa > Chordata > Mammalia > Chiroptera > Pteropodidae > Eidolon > Eidolon dupreanum. The sequence continues at coordinate 39,398,100 of CM053504.1, forward strand.
CTACAGAAAGAGGAACTGAGAGACTAAAAAAGCTATCTGAGCTTTACCTTTTGGCAGTTTCAGTTACCCAGTCAACTGATGCATAAAAATATTAAATGGAAAATTCCAAAAATAAACAGTTTAGAAATTTTAATCTACTCCCTGTTCTGAGTAGCAAATCTCACAATATCCTGCTCTATCCAGCATATCCGCACTGTATACCCTTCCAGCTCCAATACTGAATCGCTCTCCTATGCACAGTTCTCACTACTTCAGTTGGCTCTGGGTACCTGGGGCCCTCTAACCCTGTGGAGCTGGTGTGTCAGGCTTCACCCACCTTAATACTTGCAGGTGTAGAGTGAGCCCACCCTTCCCAAATCACCCTGGGTTGTAGCTGCATATTGGCGACAGTCAGTCCTCCTTGGACTTTCTGCATGACAGGGCTCCCAGGTGTGTGTGATTTTTGGGAAGAAATCTCTGCTGGCCTTCTTTGCTCTGTACAGGCAAAGCAGTCCAGTAACCTGGAGTGCTGTGTTCTGTTTGAATACCATTGTCCACTTTTATCCTTGGTTTTGCTTTCTGAGGTCTCAGTTATCCCAGTTCAACCTTGGTCTGAAAGTATTAAATGGAAAATTTTAGAAACAAACAATTTATAAGTTTTTAATTGTTAAGACTAGCATGATGAAATCTTGTGCTTTCCCACTCTGTCTCACATGGGTTGTGAATCATTCCTTTGTTTAGTATATCCATGCTGTGTATGCTATCTATCCATTAGTCAGTGGTCCTCTTTGTTATCACATCGACTCTCTGGTATCACAGCACTTGTGTCCAAGTAACCCTTATTAACAAATTATCATGTAATTTTTATTACAGTATATAATTGTTCTATTTTATTATCAGTTGTTGTTAATCTCTTGTTGCATCTAATTTATAATTAAATTTTATCATAGATATATATATGTATAGGAGAAAACATAATATATGGTGGATTCGGTACTATCCATGGTTTCAGGCATTCATTGGAACATATCCACCAGGGATAAGGGGCAGACTACTGTATATTATTTTGTATCTTTTAATTCTTGAGCCATAAATGTATTATTGATTGAAAAGATTAAGTAAAAATTTAAAGAAAAAATGATGTTACATTTTTTTGAAACATTGACTAGGAGACCATCTTTTCTTCATTCATTGATTCATGTACTTAACAAATATTTATGAAATGCTTATTATGTGCTGGGCACTGTCTGGAGGAACAAGGGTTAAGAAACAGGAACTTAAACTCTACAGCATATGTAGGTTGAAGGTTGTACAGCCCCATGAACCTGGGTCTTAGGATGACTGACAATGTGGAGTAGAGCCCCTAGGTTTCTGCCAATAAGAAGGGGAGCAATAGTCTTCAATTTGCTTTAGGCCTATGGTGGGGTCTCATTGTTTGAGCACTTTAACTTTATTCTAATTAATACGACACTTCACTAATGTGATCTAATGAATATTTCATTAACCCAAGAGCTGAAACACACACATTCTTCTCAAATACACATGGTAAATTTACAAAAAGTAGCCACAAATGGGGTCACAAGGCTAGTCTCAACAAATTTCAACAACTGGGTATTACAGTGATTACATTCCTAGAACACAAGGCAATTAAATGAGAATTTACTAAGTAAAAGGTTAACTTAAAAAATTAATTCAGAACCCTGCCCCATCCTGCCTTCCTGGCTTGGCTTGTGCTATGCCTGCTGCAGAACCTGTCATTGGAGGGGCAGGTGGTGGGAGGGGATGCGGAGCAGGCTTGGGTGAACAGAAGGCCCACTCTCGCTAGAGCCACAGCCACCACGATTGGGGACCCACCAGACCATGGCACCCTGCCCTCAGAACAATTATACTCAGTGCCTGCTAGGTGGCTGGGCGGTGTTCATCATGGGGGCGCTGCTGGTGCTTAGCGCTACTGAAGGCCATCCTGGACTGAGAAGTCTCGACAGGGTCTTCAAGCAGAAAGCCTTCCACGCCTCTAGAAAGCCCCACTACTAAACCAACAGGAAATACCCTTCATGTGCCTTTCAGCCATACAAATGAATCTCCCAAAAGCACTTTGAAACCATTTGCCACTCCAGTTTACGCAATCTCAAAATAAGTTACAGGCACCACCTAGAAACCCATAGCAACATCTAAAATGACAACACCAAGGGTCTTAGCAAATATGACTTACACCACCTTAAAGTCTACACCCAAAATGACAAGTGTTTCACAAAACACATCCCAGATGTCAAAATCCACAATGACTACAACCCACAGTGGTTCAGTGGCATCTGTTTTTTATCAGTAATAATCACAGTAACTATAAATTCTAAAGAAAATAAAGGATCAAAATTTGATATAGGTAGCTTTGTTGGTGGTATTGCATTAATACTGGGAATTTTAGCCTTCACATTGGATGCAAAATATATTATCCAAGAAGAGCTTTTCAGTATAGAACCATTGATGAACATGATGCCATCATTTAAGGAAATCCAAGGACCGATGGAAAGAATATTGATTCAACTATATCAATTAGTTTAAGTATTCTCTTTTTGAAAATCATATAAACAGGACATGCAAATAATGTACAATATAATATAATTGCTAATGCCACAAAGCAGAAATGTTATGAGTAAACCAGATCTTAAGCATAATTTTAGTTTGTGTCCTTTCAGAAAGCATCAATATTTTACATGTTTTAAAGCTTAGTACTTGCTTCAGCAACAAAATGCACCCCTCCTGCCCCCCAAAAAGAGAGAAACAATACCTGGGCTTAGCCCTGTTAGAGAATCACTGAAGAGCCTGTGTTTTTATTAGTAACTTCTTCTAAGGTTTTAATGGCAAATGATATAATTTTTCCTCCATGCAATTTCAGTAAATTGCAATGTTTAACATGATAATGTTTTAAAGGCTTAGTTGTTAGAATTAAGAAGTTAGGTTATTTGCTAGATTATTTGCTACTGTGACAATATTGTCACCACTGGAAATTGCTTTATTTCATATTTAGCTATTAATTATATATTTAGTGAATATTTTAAGAGATGTAGAGCTGCTTTCAATATCCAGAAATGTTCAATGTAGTGTAAACACACCTAACTTCTAAAAAATCCCTTTATATGATTTCCAAAATGACATTTAGAATGCTATATAGTCAGGACTATAGATTAATGCTTTGTTTCTTAGGCCAGGGATTGTGGAACTCCCCTCAGGCTACTAAACCTACAGAATAAAAATGCTGTATTTTCCTGCACTGTCGATTTTACTTGAAAATTTGGAAAAACAGCATTTTAAAACTAAAACACCAATTTATTTTGGAATACATTTTTATGAAGTTTTAAAACAGGGATTTTGAGACAGGAAACTTCCTGCTACTTCATTTGGATATTCTTCAGACCACTCCTCTTCCTCCCTCACTGAAAAGGAGGCACCTTCAGGTGTATTATGTTAATGGAGAGAAAAAGTACAGTATTTCAGAGACATGAATATTAGCCAACATATTTTGGAGTATTTTCAGTTTTACAGTTTACATGCCAGCACTCAAAACTCAAGGTCAAGTTTTGACAAAAAAAAAAATATTCAGTAACGTTAAATACTGAGATAGTATTTCTATCTTAGATTGGTCAAAGTAAATCACACTAATTTCTAATAGTCTAAAAATGAGTTAATACATCCTAATAAACATGTACCTTTTGATCAGCTTTTGGTTTACAGAAATCATGTATCAAGAATTTTGATATAAAAGGGTCATTTCTACTCACTGTGCATTATGGTCAATTGTTAGGATGAATACGAATGATAAAAATAATTCAAAATATGGATATGACAGGAGGTATGTGGCACACGCATTGTGAAGAAAATATTATAAAACACATGTGTTTACATAAGTTTGCAAAAAGATGTTACTAACTTACCCCTAACTAGTCTTTTAAGTACTGCTTTCATATCTTTGCAAAATATACTTAAGATATATTATAGTAATGGTAGCCTTTTAAATTAAAGTTATTTTGGTGGCTCCATAGTGTAGTGGTTGACATGTTTGCTATACACATAGAAGGTCCTGGGTTCTCGTCCCAGGTGGAGCCACAGACTACGCCCTTGGTGCACCAGGCCCCTCCAAGTGCACTGGGTGGGGGGGGCACCAGACCCCAAGTGCATGCTGCGGATGTTTGGGAGGAGAAACCCCACCTTCGGAGATCCAGTTCTTAAGGGGAAACAGCAACATCCATAGGTGAGGGGTGGAAGTGGCGGGGGTGGGGGATTAAAGAGGGGAAATAAATAAATAAATAAATAAATAAATAAATAAATTTAAGTTGTTTTCTCCCCTGCATTCTTGATATTTCAGTGTTTCATATCAGTCAGAACTTTGTAAACAGGTCTGAAATTTCCTTAAGTACTTGTTTCTTTAGAACTTTGAAGATATAAAACCACTTTTCAAGTACTAAATGTCATTATATGCCTTTAAACTTTCCTGTGCTTTGGGTTTGAAATAATTATGTCTTGTTTTTGTATATAAATTGTATAATTTGTTACTTTTAAATACCAGTACTTCAATATAGTTTTTTGTTTATGTGCAAAATTTGAGGTAAATGGGGGTGCAAACCATATTTTGCTTTGAAGCACATTTCCTAAGCATAAATTTATCTTGTCAATTATGTTTACTTAACCAAATGTTCAATTTTGTCGACATTTCTTGAGAATGTATCTACTTGGAGATAAAAGCAATCCAGATGGATATCTACATTAGGCAGAATGCAATCAATGGTTTTAAAATTTCCTTGCATAATCCATAAAATGAATAATTCAAATAAAAATAAATGAAAGTTGGTAGTATATTACAGTGATAATTTTGTATTTTATAGAAAAAAATTTGAAAGCAAATTTCTCTTTTTTCTTTTTATTATAATGACCATCTTTTAACATTTCGTTGTTACTGAGATCTATTTTCAGAATAAAATTTTTTAAGAAAAAATTAATTCAAAAATTTAAAAATACATTTTTAAATAACTCACAGGACAGAAAAACATTTTAATAATGGAATTTAGAAAATGTTTCAAATTGATATTATAAAAATTTAAACTAGCAAAATATGTGGACTAAAGCTAAAGTAGTACATACTTACATAACAGAGGTGTTCAAAACATCCTGTTCTTGGGGTGTGGGAAGTAATAAAATTTTAAATTTTCTAGGAATGTTGATTAAAAAAAAAAAAGAGGGCACAAGTAAATATTATAAGTGAAAGGTAGGTGTTGATCTGGAGAAAGAAGATACCTACGAAGAAGGGCTCCAGGTGGCTAATTGAGCTCAAATTTACAAACAGAGCCTAGCAGCCATTTCTAAACAGGGTCCTCAGATGCAAGCCATGCTTGAGGGAAAGCCTGCACTGAACTTCTACCTGCACTAAACTGCCGGCCTGCACTGTGTTCCTGCTGTCTGAGCAAAACTTATAAAAGAATTCCTGGAATCAAATTTCAAACAATAGGACTGAAACTTTGCCCATCCAATCAGAGCTGCCAAGCTATAGCTCTAGTAGCATCTTCATTGACCAATCAGAGCAGCCCCACTCCAACCAGTCAGGACAGTGCTTTTTGGACCAATCAAACTGTGAAGATTTAGAGTTTTCATTTGCAGGAGGACAGACCAATCTGGGTGGGGGCTTCTCTCTGTATAAGTCAGCTCCCCTGTGACTCAAGAAGAGCACTTCCTCTTTGTACTGAAGACTGCATTTCCGTGGCTGGGGCTGAAACACTGAACCAGAGCTGAACAGGTAGAGTAGAGCATGGCGGAGCTGTCTAGCCAGAGAGGGACCTCCCTCAAGGGCCTTCCACACCTGAGGGCCATCTTGTGGCCATGCCATTCCACAACTGGTGCTGTCATAATTGAATTATAACACCATTGAGCTGTCTCGCAGCTGTGCTGTTCTGCAGCTGTGCTGTAAGACAGTTGACCTGTTGGCGCTGAATAAAGTTTCTTTCTTCACCACATCCAAAATTAGAGGTTCCTGTTGGCATTGAATTGGTGCCAATGCCCATCAGTTGACATTACATGGCACCCAATATGGGGCTCTGAAACCCAATTTCCTGACACTATCCTGAAACCAACACATCTGGTACTTGCGTGAGCCCCTTGTGCTAGAGTTATCTTCCCAGCAACTAAGGGTCAGGTAATGTCTCCTTAGATCCAAGATCTCTCATGCTTAAAGTCTTGAAAACTTTGGATTAGATATGGGTCTCTCATCTGATGACCTCAGTTCATACGTTTGGACTGAGAGGGCCCCTCCATTTGATTCAGCCTTGTTGCCTAGGAGGAATAGCTCTCATTCATTTTTGACACTAGAAAGGGTATCCCCAGTGAAGGCTTTCCTCCATCACATTTAGTACGTAGGGAAGGTATCCTCCAGTTGAATTTGGTACTGGGAAGGGTATTCTCCAGGTTGGGACTAGGCCTTATCCATAAGGTTTGTGGGGATACCCACACTAACAGGCACCCAAAAGGATGCTTTCTTAAGGAAGGGTGCATGCTTAACAGGCACTGGGGAAGGGGGGACACCACCCATAAAGAGAAGTGCAAAATGGGTAACCCATGCTCTAATATTCACAAGCTAATCAGCCCCCTAATGACAGCAGGGAGGGCTTTAGCTGTTGCATGTACAAAAATAGCAGTCCAGAGCATTGTAATTGGCTAGGCCTCTGGACAAAAATCATGCAAAATCTCAAGCTTTTTTGGTGAAGGTAAGGTTCCTGTAAAAACCCAGAGCTTCTCTATTTGTGTGCTCAATTAGAACAAAAAAAGACTGTACTTCCCGGAAACAATGGGAAGTCTTTTTTTTTTAATCGGTAACTTGAGAGCTCTAAATGAAATCAAAAGGCTACTATCGCCTCCCTTAGGAAAAAATAATTCCAAATTGGGTAAATGCCTTAATAAATTAAAAAAAGAAACTGGCATTTATGAAATTGAAACAAACCGGATCACTGGAAAACTCTTCCTCTAAACAGGGGCCTTGCAAATCTAAAGCCCAGTTTACTGGCTTTAGATCCCTCATTGCTGCCTTGACCACTGCCCTGCCCTGCCTACTTTCTGCATCTTTGTCTACAGATGAGCAACAGCCATTTCATGTTCAGGCTTCATTTCCAAAGCCATTTTTCAACCTTACCAGGACTATTTGCCTCTCTTAAGACTCAGGCCTTTGAGGGCCACTCTCTTTACTTTCTGAGCTTTCCAACTTTATTGTGCACACTTGCTTTCCACTTTTGTTTGTGTTTGCCGAAAAAGCTCACCTTAAAGAGAAACTTTAAAGGAGAGGATCTCAAACCTCTCAGAAACAATAGAATGCATTCTTTGATTTTAAAAACAGCTTTAAAGGAATTCTTACAGCATGCAAAAATTTAGGCCATTTGGTAGAATCTTAACAGTCCATTTGACAGAAAATATTTGGATCCATAATTTTTCTTTGAAGGTTTGAACTATTGTGCTGTCTGTGTGTTTATGTTTGTCTGTGCACGTATGTTACAGATAAGGTATAGTTCTACTTCGAGATAGTATTGCCAAAATTGATTTGCAAATTCAAATTTAGATTGTAAAAGGACCCTATTCAACTGGCTTAAAACAAATGAGCTCTTATACAAATTGGAGAAATAACAAATAACCTTTGTTTACTAAAGGTTAATCCTAGATCATGTGCACTTGAGAAGCAATTGTATTAATGTGCACTTTAGAAGCAATTGTATTAAACAAAAACTAGCTTAAGAAAGTTGTCTGCTGCTCTGCTAGATTTGGGAATGGCTGAAGGGCACAAAATGCCTCAGATTAAGATCCAGACATTCACGACAAAGCCTGATTGGGATATTATGGTGATAGAAATGATTGCATATGGAGTATAAGATGTGTGTTTGGTAAAAGAAGGTATGAGGGAGGAATAGAAATACATTTTTATTGAAGGAAAAGAAAGTAAATTTGTCCCAAAGGAAAGTGATTATTCTAGAAGAAGAAAAAAGGACAAAAACTGAAAGGTTTATGAAGATTGCAGAAGGTTTATGAAGATTGCAGAAGGTTTATGGAAGTTGTACATTTATGGAGGAGGAATCTTAAAAAATAAATCTTATGGTCAAACTAAGATTGAAACAGATTTATTTAAGTTAATTTTCTTTTGATATCAAAAGTACACTAATACAAAATTGGAATTTGAGTTTTTCTCTGCTAAAAAGACAAAGTTTTCCTATACTATTGCTCTTATTAGAAAATTATAAAGTGAAGATGTTATGTTTTATGAAAACTGTTTCTTGCGTTCTGCATCATCAGGTCTTCAGTTATTGTAAACCAAACTTTCTTAATATTTAAAGAATTAAATTTTGCTTCTAACCATTTAACTTTCTATAATTGCTTGTGAAGTCTTTAAATGAATGATTAAATGGATAACTAAAATAAGGGAATCTCTCTTTACAAAAGGGGGAAATGAAACTAGTTATGCCTATTTGATGTTCAGTCCAATTGCCCCCTCCAAGGATAAAATTGTATTAATGATGATTAGTATGTATTCTCATTGGGTAGAAATATTCCCAAGTTGTAGGGCTATAGCCACAACAGTTGCTAAAATACTTCTAGAAAGGATTTTTACTGTTTGTAAAATCCCCATAGAGTCCCTTAGCAAGTGGGAAACCCATTCTACTAGACATATTCTACACCAGGTGTGCAAAACTTGGCTGATATCACAGCATTTCCATTGCATTTACCATCCTCCATCCCCTGGTTTTATAGAACTGACGAGGTAGTTAAAATTCAATTGGAAAAATTTGTTGAATCTTTCAATCTGCCTTGGCCTAAAGCCCATCCCTTGGTATTGCTTAACCTGAGAACTACTCCCTTTGGTAAACATTACTTGTCGCCCTCTAAAATCAGTATATCTGAACAAGTACAACATAAGAAAGAAAATTAGAAGTTAATCTTCCTCATGAACATAGAAACAAAGAGCCTAAACACAATGTTAGCAGTCATATCTACCAATGTATAAAACATGCTTTTTATTGGGAATAAGGAATGATTCAACATTAGAATTTAATTTACCACATTAACAAATTAATGGGGAAAAATCATGTGATTGTCTCAATAGATGAAGAAAATTCACAATATAAATTTCAACATGCATTAATGATTTTTAAAAATTCTTACACTAGAAATAGAAGGAAATTCTTAATCTGATAAAGGGCACCTTCATATTTAACGGAAAAATGTTAAAGGCCTTCATGGAGGGGAGGACAGCAAATAAATAGCTCTTCAAGGAATTCAACAGAACACCAGTCCCTCTCTACTCTGAGAGTTAAGCAATCACCCAGAATATTACTTACCTTTGTTATAGCTGCACCCTCTTCTTGTCCCAACTAGATTGTCATTATAGTGCAAGTGGCCACTGTTGGACTGTCCATCAAGAAGCCAAAAGAGACCATGAGATGACCAAATAGGCAGCCAACCTTCTTTAGTTAAGGGTAAGATTTCCCTGACATTATTTTATGTGTGAACTCAATTTTGGAAAATGGAAAGCTAGCCATGAGTCCAGAGGGTCTGACTTTTCTGGAGAGCTAAAGAGAAAGGATTTGAATGGGAAGGCAGTATTTTGTAGTTACAGACTTTAGGGAATCAGAGGAAGAAATGAGGGAGATGACTAAAATATTTTATTTGATACAACATGGATACAGATGGCTAAATTGCTCCTTAGACATTGTATTAATTGACATACCCACAGTAATGTATAGGAGTGTGAGTTTCTCCACATTTTTACTAGTAGAATCTTTTCAAACCTTTGGACCTTTGCCAATCCAATTGTTACAGATACCCTATGGGTATCTTTGGGTAGGTTTCCCCCAAAACATATTCTGTGAAAGGATTTGCGTGCAAGTAGTGTATTTGGGAAGTAACCCCAGGAAACAACAGTAGAGTGGAGAAGTGAGACAGGAAAGGGGAGGAAGCCAATATAGGTTACCACTCTGGGCAACCAGGGCTCAATTCCACTGCAGAACACGCCAGAGATTGTCTCACTGGAGGGGCAAGGAAGAGAGAGGCAAAGGATCTAGAGTATTCATACCTATCATGGTTAAGGTCTTTCAGGAGCAGCATTACCTCCCTGGCACTTCCAGTTGTGGAGCATGCTCAGCCTAAAAGAAAGCTCAGGATTCTTAGAGAATCACAGGTGATTGCAGTGGAACAGATATGGGTGAGGGAGCAGAGGTACTATCCTTTAACATAGCAATTCCTCTCCTAAAAATTTTTCCTGTAGACATACACGTGTACAAAGATAGTTCCTGGGATCCTGTAGCATTATTCATAGTAACACAAATCTAGACCAAGGGACTATTTGGTAAAGGAGGGCAGTATCCAACAAAGTGGTCCCAGTGATGAGACACCCCATCTGCCCAGTCCTTGTCTGCCTGTTCTCACCACATCCCATCTGCTTAGCTCCCACTCACTCCCAAAAGTGTCAGTAAAGGCCACTGTGTCATTAAGGTACCCACTAACACTTTCCCAGGGCAGGTCTGGAAGGGGGCGCCCACACCTCCTTGGCCAGATGCTATCCACGGGCAGCCCAGCCTCAAGGGAAACTGGGGGTGGAAGGACTCCTGCTCTGGTGGGAAGGAGACATGGAGGAGACATCTGGACAGCGCCTACCACCAAAATCCTTCAGTAAACTGGAGGTCTGCATCTACAAATAACACAAGTCAGGAGATGGCAAGTTTGGTGGCTTCTAGTAAGGGATGGGAAAAACGGGGGCCAAGAATAAGAAAGATTTGATTACACTGCCTACTTTGTTGTGGTTGCATTTTCTATCGTATACCTTCCCAAAAAGGGGGAGGACGGTGTTAACTTTATATGAGTACGGAAGGAAAATTCAAAAATTCCACAAGCTGGTCAAGGCTGTAAGTTGGGGTGGTAAAACTTCTCGGCCAGGCACAACAAAGGCCTGCTCCACAGCGCCGTGAGGAACCCCTATATGCTGGATTAGGAGCTGAATCTAGCCGGCGAGGGCTGCACTGAGGCGCTGGAGGCCCATGTAGGCCGAGGCCCCAATTCTTGGTTGACTACAGCCAGGAACATGGTCAGAAAGAACCATCAGGCAAACCCAAGCGGAAAAGCCACTGCGCCTGCGCAGCAGGGCCCGCGATGTCCCGCCTCTACGCCGTGCCTGCGCACTGCTCCCACGACGCCGCACCCGGTGTGGGAGCGACGTGCAAGTAGGCGGGGCTCAGGTCCCCGGATCCGCAGGTTGGCTGCTGTTGCTGAGTGGAGGCTGCAGTCACGCCGTCCCGACGAGAAAGCAGAGAGGCATCCTCGGTCGCCCGTCCGCTCCCCTGGGAACTACACCTTCCGTGAGTGGGGCAGAGGGGCCCTTGCAGGGTAAGCAGTGGGCCGGGGGCGCGTGCAGGACCGGTGGGGCCTGCAGGCCTGGAATAAGTTACTGCACGTGGGCTTCCCGGCGCGCTGGTGCGCTGCGTCTGGGAGTCGGGGCCTGAGTGGATGAAAGTCGGGGACCTCTGGGATGCAGAACCGTGCGTCTGGCAGCTCCCAGGTCTCCAACGACAGCGCCTGAAAGCGGCCTCGGGGTCACTCGCTCACCATTCTTCCCTCCTGCCCGCTTCCTGTCCCGGCTCCGTTAGTTCTCCCTGGACTCTGGACTTCGGTGACCCATGAGGGATGCATTCAGTGCTCTGGCAGCTGGGTGAGCCAGGCTGGTCTCTAGCCCCATGGAGCCTAGAGCCCTGCTGCGTCTATTTATTCAGCCAGCATTTGCTGATTCTCTTCCTAGCTAGCTCTGTGGCAGGTACTTTAGCCTTGTGGGCCTCTGGTAATAGGATACAGTATATGTAAAGGTATTTTTTTCATGGGTAAACAAATTTAAAATAGAAGGACAGGCAGGCCCCTTCCCTCTTGGGCCTCACAGCCCATTTGGAAAACCCAGGGAACAGGTAAGATTATGCTATTCAGATAGTACTGAGGATGTGAGGACAATTCATTCTGGCGTTGGAGTAGTGACCAGAAGAGCTCATGAGGTGGTCAGGGTGGTTCTGCCTGAGCTGATCCGTGAGCCAGTAGTGCTCCAGGCTGCAGGAGGAAGAGGCCATAAGGTGAACGGCTGGATCCCATTCAGTAGAAAGCATTGGACAATCAAGAGAGTGGAAGAGGAGAGAGAGATGGGCAGGGCACTGTGGAAAGAAGAGCGATTTTTATTTTAAGTGCAGCAGCAAGCTGTAGAATGGTTTTAAGGGTTGGAGAGAAGTCTGAATTGCTCTGTAGATTATTGTGGACACAGCCCCCCATCCTGGGTGTTCATGCAAAGGAATCAGTCACCTAAAAATATGTAGGCCGTTCCAAGTGTTCCTCCAGGCATTACATACCAGGATTATGTGTATGGTACCACAAATCCTTCATCTTCTGGGATGCGGGGGAGGTCTTAGCTCTGAGTCCCATTGAGGGAATCTGAAACATCTAGAAAGGAGGATCCTTAAGGATAGGTAGATGGTGATTGTGATTACAGGGAGTCTCTGACTCACTGTGTAAGAGCCATGATGTCTGGGGCGCTTTTCCTATTGGTGTGACCAAGCATGAACAAAGTTCATGAAAAGTCTAGCAAACATAATGGAACAAATCCAGAAATTGTTTTTTGTCCCCCTATTCCTGCCTTCAGGTAGCATTTGGCTAACATGATGTGTATCCATTCTCCCTCCTGGAACCTCATGTGAAGAACCAGAGAAGTGAACAGCCGAGTGAAGAGGTCTGAAAGTACCTCCCTCCCACTGCATCCCATAAAAAGGAAACAACAGGTGGTATTGACATGGCAGATTTACGTTTAAACCTACTAAGAATAAATAGTGGTTTGTTAATGTGCTTTAATTTTGGATAGATTTTCAACATGTATGGCAGTCATTTGCATACCTGGCTGTTTTTAGTACTTTTAACTGAAAACCTTGAAGTAACTGGCTAACAGATTAGGTGGCCACCATCCAAATCAGATAGAGCTTGTATTTCCAAGAGCCATCCTGCTGTCCCTAGCTTTTGAAACCTAGCCAAGGGGATGGTGCAGGCACCTACCTCCAACACCACTGCTCCATACCGACATTCTCCTCTCTGACCCCTTTCTGCCCCTGAGAGAGGGTAGGAACCAGCTGGGAGCAAGGTTTGCTCAGCCAAAGCTTTCTGTTTGCCTTTGTTCACCCTACACCTTGCCTCACCTGTCAGCTTACGCTTTATTCCTTACAGCCTTGTTCTAGCCCTCTCCTTTAAAGAAAAAAACTAATATAAAGTTGAATTATTTTCCTTGGGGAACCTCAAAGGAGGCCTGATCAACACATTTACACTCTGGTGTTAGTGGTGCCCATGGAAATGTGATTTGCCCCTCCTGCCGGTGTCTTAGCTCTGGACAAACACCTTAACCCAGTAGAATGATATTGACTTTTAGGTTTGGCCTCAGGGTCTTGGAGGTGCCTTTGAGCCAGGCTGTTTCTGGCTCTGTGTTTCCACAATGTTAAATTCTATGTGGATTCTATTTATGTCATTCTGAACTTATTGGTATGTAACTTTAATGATTGTGTATGTAATTTCATGTGAGTATCTTTTGGTTGTCTAAAGTAGACTTGTATTAATAGGAAAAGTAAAGTGATGAAATATATTTAAGTGGAAGCTAGAAAATCTTGTCTGTGCCTCATCATGTGCCAGCTGTGTGTTCCCAAGCAATTCTCTTTACAAACACTCCCAGGGTCTTGGTGGGGTCATATGGAAATAAGTCTTTGTATATTGTGCAATATAAGTGCCAGCCTGTGGGTCTCTGGTAATAGAATATAGCATATGTAAAGGTATTTTTTAATGGGTAGACAAATTTAATAAGTAGTAACCTTTGCCTTGAAATATGATATGCCATTTATTAATCTGATCATGTAGATCATAGTTCTTAGATTAATATAGAACATGATAAAACTTGATTATGTAAAAGGATTTTATAAAACCCTTTCAGTCGTAAGGTGTTAGTATTGCTTTTATGTCCTCCCTATTGATCCTTGGAAATAACTGCTTTAGAACTTTTTCTATAAATACTTTTTAAATGCTTACTTAGCAGTGGAAACTTAGGGTTACAATAACCTAAGAAAAGGAGGCCTATGAGAGGGCCAGTTGTGGGTGAGTGTTGGCTGCCTGGGGATGGACATTCCCCAGGTTGTGTCTTAGCCTCTGCTCATTCTGGAGTCTTCTCTCTGTTGATTTCTTTACTCCTGAGCTCAGCTAACATCCTCTTAATGCAAGTAATTTCTCTGGCCCAACCCCAAACCTATCACCTGTCACGGGGCCAATTCAGTTTCTGACTGATGTCCTGCTATCATTTTATTTATTTAGTTATTTGTTTGTTTGTTTGTTTTTGTGAGCATTGACCAGTTTTTTTTTTTATTTTTATTAAGTTTATTGGGGTAACATTGGTCAATACAATTATATAATTTTCAGGTGTACATTATAATTTGATATTTGTATATTGTTGTGTGTTTACCACCCAAAGTCCAGTTTCCGTCAGCCATCACATATTTGATCCCCTTTACCCACTTCACCCTTCCCCTACCCCCCTATATTTGACCCTTTACTCCATCTACCTCCCCCTTCCTCCCCTACCCTGTACCCTCTGGTAACCACTAGTCTATAGTCCATGTCCATGAGTCTATTTGTTTGTCTTGTTCATTCGTTACTTTTAGGCTTATATCCCACATATAAGTGATATCATGTGATTTTCAACTTTTTCTGTCTGGCTTATTTCACTTAGCATAATTATCTCGAGGTCCATCTATGTTGTCGCAAATGGCAATATTTCATCTCTTCTTATGGCTGAATAATATTCCATTGTACATATGTACCACAGCTTCTATAGCCAGTCATCTATCATAGGACACTTCAGTTGCTTCCATGTCCTGGCCACTGTGAATAATGCTACTATGAACATCGGTGTGCAAATATCTTTTTGGATATGGGTTTTCAAGTCTTTGGGGTAAATACCCAGGAGAGGGATTGCTGGATCATATGGTAGATTAATTCTTAGTTTTTTGAGGAAGCTCCATACTGTTTTCCATAATGGCTGTACCAATTTGATCCTGCTATCATTTTAAACTCGACATGTAGAAACCCTGGTCACTTTTGCCTCCTGTCAAGCAGCCCCTTCTCAAATGGCCTACTTCTTTTGGTGGCCATCACCAAGTCCTGGAGCATCTTGTATGCCTCCATCTTTCTCTGACTGTCTGTTCTGCCTCAGTGAATTGCTAAGCTGTCAGCTAGCCTCCTTCACCCGTAGATATTGCCTGAGCAGCTGCTGTGCTCTGGCCTTGTATTAGAGGTAGGAGATATGAGATAAGTGGCCTGGTTCCTGCTCCAAGAGAAGCACTGTCTAACCAGAAGGAAGAGCGGTACTTCACAAATAACTTAAGGAGGGGAAATGTATAGAACACCAAGGAGCCCAAAGAAGGAGCCTCCACCTGCCAGGGTTCAGGGTGGCAGTAAACCTCTTGGGTAGGTTTTGCAGAGGTGTAGAAAGAGGACCAAATGAACAGGATGCTAAAAAGAAACAACATTTAAGGCAGGAAGAATCTTTGCTGAGTGAGATGTACTGCTTTGAATTTGATACAATAGGCAGGCCTAGCCCTCTTCATTTTCCTCTCCCTCCACTGCCTTTAGTCCTTTGTCCACAGAACTCATTTATGTTACCTGCCTTGCCTCATTAGAGGGTTTTTTTTATAGTGATAAAATATAAATAACATGAAATTTGCCATTTCAACCATTTTTAAGTATACAGTTCAGTGGCATTAAGTACATTAACATTGTTATGCCCATCACCACCATCCATCTCCAGAACTTTTTCATATTCTCAAGTTGAATCTCTGTACCCATTAAACAGTTTATCTCTTGCCTTCCCCCAGCTCCTGGAACCACTATTCTACTTTCTGTCTGTATGAATTTGACTATTCTAGGTACCTCATATAAATGGAATATTTGTCCTTGTGCGACTGGCTTATTTCACTTAGCATAGTGACTTTAAGATTCATCCATATTGTAACATATGTCAGAATTTCCTTCCTTTTTAAGAACTGAAAATATTCTATTGTATGAATATACTACATTTTCTTTATCTACTTGTCTATGGATGGACATTGAGCTGTTTCTACTGCTTGGCTACTGTGAAAAATGCTATAGTAAACACTAGTGTGCAATAATGTCAAGACCCTGCTTTCAGTTATTTTGATATGCCCAGAAATAAGATTGTTGGACCATATAGTAATTCTGTTTTTAGTTTTTTTGTGGAGCCATCATACTGTTTTACATAGCAGTTGCAATATTTTACATTACTACAAGAGTTCTAATTTCTCCACATCCTTTGCAACATTTGTTATTTTCTGTCACACTGTCCCCCGCCCCCCCCCCCCCGTGGCTATCCTACTTGTGTGAGATGATGTCATTGTCATTTTGCATGTTTAATGATTAGTAATGTCGAGCATCTTTTCATCTGTTTGTTGGTCATTTGTATATCTTCTTTAGAGAAATATCTATATAGGTCCTTTTTTAGATCCGTTTATTTTTTATTGTTGAGTTTTTAGAGCTCTATATATTTCAGATATTAATCTCTCATCAGATATGTGATTTGCAGATTTTCTCCC
This sequence comes from Eidolon dupreanum, assembly GCA_028627145.1. Lineage (NCBI taxonomy): Eukaryota > Metazoa > Chordata > Mammalia > Chiroptera > Pteropodidae > Eidolon > Eidolon dupreanum. The sequence goes on from CM053504.1 coordinate 39,414,758, forward strand.
ATTCTGTGGGTTGCCTTTTTTCACTGTTTTTATTGTTCTTTGATGCACAAAGATTTTTAATTTTGATGTAGTCCCCTTTGTTTTTTTTTTGCTTTTCTTGCCTGTGCTTTGCTGTCTTATCTCAGAAGTCTTTGCCATACTTATTATCATGAAACTTTTCTCCTATGATTTCTTCTAGGAGTTTTATAGTTTTAAGTTTCACATTTAACTATTTAATCCATTTTGAGTTCATTTATGTATATGATGTAAGATAAAGATCCAATTTCATTCTTTTGTGTGTAGATATCCAGTTTTCCCAATATCATTTATTAAGGAGACTGGTTTTCCCCAATGAATGGTCTTGGCACCCTTGTTGAAGATCATTTGGCCACACACTTGAGGGTTTATTTCTGGGCTCTTATTCTACTACATTGGTCTATATGTCTGTCTGTATACCACTACTACAATGTGTTGATTACTGTAGTTTTGTAATATGTTTCAAAATCATGAAATCTAAAGCCTCTAACTTTGTTATTCTTTTTCAAGATTGTTTTGGCAATCTTTGGTCCCTAGAGATTCCATATGACTTTTAGGATGGGTTTTTTTTCTATTTCTGCAAAAAAAGTTGTTGGGATTTTGATAAGATTGCATTGAATCTGTGGATTTCTTTGGATAGTATTGACATCCTAACAATTTTAAGTCTTCCAGTCCATGAATATTCTATTTATTGGACTCTTCTTTAGTTTCTTTCAGCAACATTTTGTAGTGTTCAGGGTACAGGTCTTTCATGTCCTTGGTTAACTGTATTATTGCTAAGTATTTTATTCTTCTTGATGCTATTGTAAATGAAATCAATTGTTAATATTGTAAGTGGAATTATTTGATGCTATTGTAAATGGAATTGTTTTTTTAATTTTCATTTTAGGTTATTCATTGTAATACATAGAAACAACTGTGTGTTGATTTTGTGTCCTTGTGACCTTGCTGAATTTGTTCAGTAGTTCTAACAGCTATTTCCCTCCCCTGTGGAATCTTTAGGGTTTCCTATATATAAGATCATGTCATCTACAGAGATAATTTTATTTCTTTCTTCCCACTTTAGATGCCTTTCGTTTATATTTATTTTCTAATTGGCCTGGCTAGAACTTCCAATACTATGTTAAATGGAAGTGGTGAAAACACATTCTTTCTTATTCTTGGTCATTGAGTAGAAGTTTTCAGTCTTCCCCACTGAGTATGATGTTAGCCGTGGGTTTTTCATATATGACCTCTATTATGTTAAGGTAGTTTCTTTTCCTAATTTGTTGGTTGTTTTTATTATGAAAATGTTTTGGATTTTATTAAATGTTTTTCTGTACAAATTGAGATTATCGTAGGGTTTTTTTCTCCCTTATTCTGTTAATGTGGCATATTACCTTGGAAGGTTTTCTATATGTTGAACCATCCTTGCATTACAGGGATAAATCCCACTTGATCATGGTGTATAATACTTTTACTGTTGAATTTAGTTTGATGTTATTTGTTCAGGATTTCTGCATTAGTATTCATAAGGAATATTGGTATTTATTTTCTTGTAGTATCTTTGTCTGGCTTTGGTATTAGGGTAATGCTGGCCTCATAGAATAAGTTAAGAAGTAGTTGTTCCTCTTCTATTTCTGGAAAGATTATGAAAAGGATTGTTGTGAATTCTTTAATGTTTGGTAGAATCAGTAGGGAAGCCAACTGGTCCAGGGATTTTCTTTATTGGGAAGTGTTTGATTACCAATTCAATCTCTTTACTAGCTGTAGGTCTCTTCAGATTTTCTATTTTTTCATGATTCATCTTGGTAGGTTGTGTGTTTCTGAGAATTTGTTGAGTTCATCCAGGTTATCCAATTTATTGGCATATAGTTGCTCATAGTACTCTCATAATCATTTTTATTCTATAAGATTAGTAGTAGTGTTTTTTTTTTTTATTTCTGATTTTGGTTATTTGAATCTTTTATATTCTTTAGTCAATCTAACTAAAGGTTCATCCATTATGTTAATATTTTCAAAAAACCAACTCAGGTTCATGGGTTTTCTCTATTGTTTGTGTATCCCTTTTATTTATCTTGCTCTAATTTCTGTTTCCTTCCCTCTAGTTTTGTGTTTAGTTTATTCTTTTTCTAGTTCATTAAAGTTAGGTTGTTGGTTTGAGATCTTCTCAATATAAGCATTTACAGTTATAAATTTACCTCTTGGCACTGCTTCACTGCTTCCCAGAAGTTTTGGAATATTGTGTTTTCATTTTCACTTATCACAAGATATTTTCTAATTTCTCTTGATTTTTTTGACCCATTTGTTGTTTAATAGTGTGATATTTAATATTCACATATTTGAGGATTTTCCTTCTGCTTTTGATTTCTAGTTTCATTCCATTGTGAATGAAAGAGACTTTGTTTGATTTAATCTTTATAAATTTAAGACATGTTTTGTAGCCTAACATATCATTTGTCCTGGACAGTGTTCCATGTGCACTCGAGAAAAATATGTATTATACTTTTGTTGGGTAGAGTGCTCTGTATGTGTCAGGTCCAGTTGTTCAAATCCTCTGTTTCCTTATTGATCTTCAATATGATTTTTCTGTCCTTTATTGCAAGTGAGATATTGAAGCTCCCCACTATTATTATACTGTTTGTTTTACTTTCTAAATTGCGTTTGCTTCATATATTTAGGATTTGGTGTATATGTTTATAATTGTTTTTTCTTCTTGTTGAATTGGCTCTTTAATCATTACATAATGTTTTTCTTTGTCTTTTATAACAGTTTTAATTTAAAGTCTGTTTTGTCTGATATAATATAGCCATCACTGCTCTCTTTTGGTTACAGTATTCATGGAATCTTTTTCCATTCTTTTATTCTATATGTGTCCGTATGTCTAAAGTGAGTCTCTTATAGAAACATAGAGTTGAATCTTGTTTTTTCAGCCCATTCAGCTACTTTGCATCTCTTAATTAAGGAGTTTAATCTATTTACATTTAAATTACTGATGGAGAAGGACTTTTGTCATTTGTTTTCTGTTTGTCCTATAGCTTTTTTTGTCCCTTATTTCCTCCATTATTGCTTTCCTTTATGTTCAGTTAATTTTTTGTAGCAACAAATTTGATTCTCTTCTCATTTCCTTTTGTGTATATTCAGTAGATATTTTCTTTGTGGTTACTATGTACCACCCTAAAGTCATAACAATTTATTTTAAATTTGATATCAACTTAACTTGAATCACACATTACTCCTTTACATTTCCCCCTCACTTTGTTTTTGATATCACAGATTACATCGTTGTGTATATATTAACATAGACATAATTTTTTGAGTGCATTTATCTTCTAAATCCTGTAGTAAAAGGGAAGTTGCAAACCAAATGTACACTCATACTATTTTTTATATTTGTCAATGTATTTGCCTTCACTGGAGATCTTTATATTTTCTTATGGCTTTCAATCACTGTCTGGCACTGAAGGTCTCTGTTTAGCATTTTTTATAGAGCAGGACTACTGGTAATGAACTTCTTCAGCTTTTATTTATCTGGGAATGTTTTAATTTCTCATTTTTGAAGGACTGTTTTTGCTGAAATTGGAATTCTCAGTGATAGAGTTTTTCTTCTCCCCAGCATTTTGAATATATCATCCAACTGCTTTCTGACCTCCAAAGTTTCTTCAGAGAAATTGATTGACAATCTCATTAAGTATTCTTTGTATGTGATGAGTCACTTTTCTCTTGCTGTTCTCAAGAGTCTCTCTTTGTCTCTGGCTTTTAACAGCTGATTATAATGTGTCTTAGCATGAGTCCCTGAGTTAATCCTACTTGGAGTTCATTGAGTTCGGATTTGTAGATCTGTGTCTTTCCTTAATTGGGAGGAAGTTTTCAGCCATTATTTCTTCAAATAGTCTCTCTGTTCCTTTCTCTCTCTCCTCCTCTGGGACTCCTATAATGTGCATATTGATCTTCTTATGGTATCCCATAAGTCCTTTAGGTTCTTTTCACTTTTCTTCAGATTTTTTCAGTGTCCTTTGTTGAAGTTCACTGATACTTCTGCCTGTTCAAATCTGCTGTTGAACCCCTACAGCAAATTTTTCCATTTGGGTATTGTATTTTTGAGCTCCACAGTTTGTTTGATTTCTTTTTACAATTTGTATGTCTGCTGATATTCTCATCCTATATCAGTTTTTCTTCAGGGACTGTTTCGACCACTTTTTCTTTAAATGGGCCATGTTTTCCTGTTTCTTTGTATGCCTTGTACTTTTTTCTTTTTTTATCCTTTTGTTTAATTGGACATTTGAAAAAATAGCTCTTTTTCCCAGTCTTTGCAGACTCATTCTGTGCCATGAAAGAGCTTCACTAATTAGCACATGTCTGAGCTTTAAAGTCAGCATGAGACAAAGGCTTAAACTCTTCTCAGGATTTTTTCTAAGCATGCATCTTCCCTGGGTTTGTGTGGTTTTAAATGTCTTAATTTCCCAAAGTGTCTCACCTGAACTCCTTGGGCCTTAGATGTTCTATTGTATCTCCCGCCACCCACCCAACCTCTTGCCCCAGGCGTGTGTGAGTCTGTAGTCACCTGTGGCTTTCACAAGAAGTACCCACAGCTGCTTTCCGCAACTTCTCCATCTGAGCTCTAAGGCAAAACAGACCTGTCTCCCAGGCAGTCCCAACACAGGTTGGGATGTTTCTAGATGGTCTTCTCTACTCCTTCCCATCTGAGGGAAAGAACTAGGAATTGGTGCTGCTTTCAGATGGTTTCACATGAAGGGAAGTGGGGCAAGGGTGAGTAAACACCACAAAACATGCTACCATCCAGAACATGACATTTTCTAGATTAGGCATTTGCCTGGTTGCTGTAGATCTTTGCCTCTTTTCCAGAAGTCCTATAAAATATTTTAGCCAGTACCAATTTTTAAAAAAATATTTCTGTAGGGGAATGAGGGCCTAGAGCTGATGTCCTCTCTCCATTAAAGGATTTTAAATAGGGAATTTTTTTTGTGTGTCTGGTGACATTATGGGAGATAGATGGGGTGGAGGAGTATCCTCTGCTCGTCTAGATTGGATCCTGTGTTCCAGGCTGGGCAGCAGTGAGACAAGACAGGCTAAGTCTTTTCCTTGGGGCTTATGGCTTAGAGGGGACTAATCCCACAGATAGTAGCATCATTAGATTGTGGTGTTGCTAGGTCAGAAATAGGTAGGGAGCTCATAGAGAGTATAACAGGGATGGAGGCTGTTCAAGTTGGGAGCAATCAGGGAAAATGGGGTCAATGGCATTTTAGCAGAGGCTTAGGGACAAGGATGAGATTAGTCAGGTTGGCAACAAGCATTCTGGGAATACTTAACAGTGTGTACAGAGGGCCTGAGGCAGGGAGAATCTGAGTTCTAGGGACAAGAGGGAGGCACTGGTTTCTTAGAGCACTGTGAGCAAGAGCAAGAGAAGTATGAGCTGAAGCTGTACAGGCTGATGGGCCAGGCATGGGCAGCAGGTTCAATATGATTCTGAGAGCAGTGGGAAGCTACCAGGTGCAGTGAGACCCAAAAGAGCCTCCAAATAAGATAGGAGCAGGGGTTGGGGTGGGAGAGTCTTGGGGAAGGAGGTTTGCTTCTTGGTGCCTGTCAAGAGAGTTTTTCCAACAGCCTTTCATGGCAGCAGATGCTCAGGGAGTGATATGTCCTGCCCCCTGCCCGAGCTGGAGTAGTGGTCTCTCCCTTAGGCAGGGCACAGAGGCAACCACAGGTTTAGGTTGTGCTGGTCTGACCTCCAGGAGCCTGAGGGCATCCAGGTGTGAATGCAGGGCTAGATCTCAGAAAGGAGGGGCCATAGAAGGCTTGGACTCCATACTCCCCACCAAGGACCCACATCTGCTTTGTTTCTTCTCCACACCGCCTCAAGGTTGGCATAAAAGCCACCACAGGCTTACCTCCTGCACTGCTAGCCCTGGCCCCCACTTTTACCCTCCTCTCACCTTGACTTCTAGCACTCCTGTCCATCACTGTCCCTGGTTCCAAGGGGACATTACCTCCTACTGCCCTTCTGTAAAGCCAGCATTCAGTATCTGTCTTCTCTGTATCCTATTCTGAGCACATCACACATCTCTTTGTAACCCCGAACAGCAGCATGAAGCAGCTTTTCTTGTGAGCAGCCCCACCTTACAGATGAGGAGACCAGTCTCATGTGAGGGCATAATTTGCCCATGGCCACACACTGCCGCAGGCAGAACCTAAACCCATGTCCTGCTCTTAAGCCAGCACTTTCCTGTTTCCTTCCCCCTAGGAGTGTCTACTCTACTTCCCATGACTGACCGAGAGTAAAGGATAGACAGACAGACATTCCGCAAGAGTAAGAGTGCCCTGAGAAGCAGGCACCTTACTTCCTGTCCTTTGAAGCTTCATGTTCCCACATAGCACCTTGAGTTAGAAGCTGCTAATAAAACTTAAACAAATGCTTCCATTTGGGGGTGCACTGAACCAAAATTAATGGTGCTGAATTAGTTTGTTTTGCTGCTTGGGTAGAACTTTTATAGACTTTGAAAGCACACGGTCATTATTTCTATCTTGGCAGGAATATGCTACATGAGTAAAAAGTGGTATCTGTTGTGAGATTTCCTGGGAAACAAGCAACGTTTTTCAGATTCGTCCAGGGCTCTCGGTAGTTTCCAAAGAACAAGATTTTAACACTTTTGAAAAGTAAATTACTATTTGGGAGAAAAAGTGAGAATTGAAAGAATGGATCAGATACAGGTTCCTCTTACCTTGAAAGGTTTTGGGCCACCATTTACACATGACCTTTTAAAATAGAACGAGTCCAAAAGCTGTTTATCTGGAACAGCGCTTAGAGGGAAACGTGCTCAGGCTGTGGGTCTGTGCTCCAAGTCAGCACTTGCAGGACCTACAACCTTGGACAAGTCACCTAGTCTTATAAACCTCAGTTTCTCTTCTGTAAAATGGGGATCACACCTTCCAGAATCATTTTGAGGATCAAATGAAGCTTCTGATTCCATAGGAGAAAATGCAGATCAGTTTCTGGTTTAATGTTTTGTCCCTGAGCACAAGAATTTCTGATTTGCTCTGGAACTTCGCAGCGTAATGTGTTTTTCCTGCCTTTCCTCCCTTTCTCCCAGCAGGTGTGGCACAGTCCTCGGCAGACAAAGAAATGAGAAAAATACCAAATAATGGGAACCTGAAGATGACGAAGGTGGCGTACCCCATGGGGCTGTTTGTGTGCCTGTTCATCTACATTGCCTATATCAAGTGGCACTGGGCCTCAGCCACCCAGGCCTTTTTCAGCATCACTGAGGCAGCTGCGGGGGCCAGGAGGGGCCAACAGGCCCAAGGTCCCTTGGGGACTACTGCACATGGTCACAAGGTTTTCTACAGCATCATGTTTGACGCGGGAAGCACTGGCACCCGAGTGCATGTCTTCCAGTTCACCTGGCAGCCTGGAGGTATTCCAGCAACGGCAGAAGGCCTTGGCCATGTGCTGCTCTTTCTCTGTCTCTCACAGCAGAGCTCTTGGGATCACCTCCCCTTAAAGACAGTGGTTTCTCAGGGTATGGACTAGACTTCCTGCCTTAGCCTCACCTGGAAGCTTCTCAAAAATTCAGTGTCCCAGTGATACTGGCTCAGTAGGGATTGGGGCCCAGGAATCTAAATTTCCCAGGAGTCCCAGCTTGTCCTTACTTGTAATAGCATCTGGTGACCACATAAGGGCAGCTGAGATCCCAGAGTGTATTGGATGGCCTGTTCCTTTGCAACATTCACAGGCAGCTTGGGTGGCTAGGACTATGACTTAGGCCAGAAGTCATGTTGGATGAATTTTAAGGCAGGCAGTAACCCCGGATTCAGGCCAGTAGAGCCAGGAGAATAGAAAAGTGAGATAAATTGTAAAGACCCGGGACCCAGGCTGACACACAGCTGCCAGTGGGGCCAGGCAGCAAAGGGATTACAGATGAAAGTGGCCTCAGCAGTGAGAGTGGAGCTGGAACTAGAGCCCTGTCAGCTCTGCTTCCCAGGGTAGGGGCTTTGGACAAGAGAGAAGGTGGGCCTTCGGGCATCTTCACTCGTCAGCTTCTCCTGTAGGGAGACCCCCATTACCATCCAGCTCTCCGCACTGTTCCTCCTCCCTTTGATCTCCTTTCCCAGCGCCTCTTTGTGCCCATTGGCTGTGAGGGTTGCCTCTAGCCAGTAAGTGTTTTCTGCTGATTGCTCAGCAGGCCCACTGCTCATGCTGGGGTTCCCTCAATGCCTTATGAGTTTACACCATTCTGTGCATTTAACTGAGCTGGTGGTACTAGACACCTTTAGTAGCCCTCTCCAAAGCCATTGTAGCATATTTTATTTACTTTTTATCTGCTTTATTTTTAAACTTACTATAATACTTAAATATATGCTGGACCTGTCTACTTCCAAAAATGGTTTCGAAGCTAAGTTTAAGATAACACATGTAATCCTTTAACATCCCATTTCCAGTGTTTTATCTTTAGAGATAAGTCCTTATAAAAGATTTTGTTTCTTATTTTTCTTCATGGGTCTTCATGTCTGAATTTGGACTGGCATCCCTTGGCCACCGTGTGCTCCGAACACTCACCCTGCTGTATGCACATGAGTCCAGCCTCTGAATAATTTAAAACACTCAATTTAGAAACAAAAACAAAAACAAAAAAACAAGTATTGATTAGAACCCTATAATGCATTCATCCAAAAATCGAGGAAATGACTTTCATATTTGCAATTTGGAATCATCTGCTCTGCTCCTCTATTTGTTGAATTAGCAATTATTAACTGATAAATTTAACTTTAAATGGATAGTTTTTGTTTGCTAATTATATCTGAATAAAGTCAATTTTTAAAGAAAGTTCTGGCCAAAACATTACATATAATATCTTGTTTAGCCCAACTAAAGAGGCAAAATTTAAATGAGAAACATTAAAGGGGCTCCATGTTACTCTGGGATTGGTCTGTTTCCAGATCAGCCTTTAAAGAGTATGGCTACTCCTAGTTGTATTGTTTTATATATTCATGTATGGATTCATCATTGTACCCTTTTTAAAACATGTTTTTCTCTTAGAAACTCCCACCTTGACCCATGAAACCTTCAAAGCACTGCAGCCAGGTCTTTCTGCTTATGCTGATGATGTTGAAAAGGTAACCATTTTCCCTCACGTCTGTTTGTTCATCACTTTTGTTATCTAACTGTGTGATTTGTTAAAGCCAGCTTTCTTTCCCTTGAGTGCAATTGGCCATTTTCACAGAAGAGCATTTTTTGATGGTGCTGACCTGGGATATTTCATACTGTTTAACATGGCAGGAAATGGGGAAACCGGTACAGCACATAAGTATCCCCAGCTCCCTACTCCCTCACACATACACCCCATCCAACCAGGCCCTTCCCCCAACCAGTAAACATGCCACCAGAAGTCTTGATGCATTTCAAAGCACAAATGCTACAAACTTACAAAAAGCATTATTTGAAAATTTCATTTTTTATTGTTTCAGTTACTCTGCAGATCACAAACCTTGAAAAAACAAAAAATCAAAGTAGAAAATGTATTATGCAAAATTCACAAAACCAGATAAGTATAATAGAAATTAAACTGTCAAATGATGATTTTTGTAAGTTTATGCCATTTGTACTTTTGAAGTCCTGAAAGCTTACAACTGCACCAATCCAGGATACTGTATTTCCACTAAGGCTCTCATAAAGCTAGTCACTAATATAATTAGCTATAAGTTCCTTTTGGTTCAAACGTGTCTTAAATTAAAAACTAATACTTGGTTCTTGCCCACAGATGCATCCTGATCTCAGACAGTGAAGTCATATCCTTGTTTTCCTGTAGTTTGGTTAAAAAAACGAAGTCAAAATTAGTGATTCTAGAATGACTGTAGTTTGAACCTGATTAAATTAGATGTCTTTAGAATGAGCTCTAGGTTTTTTAAAATCTTACTTACTTGCTTCAGAAGGCAACACACATTCAAGTGGGATAAATTTCAATGTCTTTCATTATTTACCTTCAGGAGCAAGTTTACATGTTTACGAACAAATGCACCTAAATTTTTCTTCTGGCTTTTTTCTTTTACATACACAATAGAATACTATGCACATTTTTATTCACTTTGCTTTTGTCGCTAAACAGTATCACTTGGAGATCATGTACTATCAGGATGTGAAGAGCTTCCTTGATTTTTCTGGCTGTATGGTATTGTAGTTATGCATGCACATTGAATTTATAGAAAGTCCCCCTCCTGAAGGACATTTAGGTAATGGCCAATCTTTTCATCTTAATAGTATAAGAAAGGGTGCAGTGTGTCACCTTATATGTACTTCATTACCCACGTGTGCAAGGACAGTCCTCCAATGAATTCTTAGACTGAGATTTCTGAGTACAAGGAATGTATGTTTTCCCCTTGCACAGACATTGCCAAATTGCCCCCATCCCATTGTACCTGTTGACACACCCAGTAATACCTAAGTCTTTACTCATCCCAGCAGACATAGGGCCTTACCCAATTTTTGGATCTTAAGCATTTCCGAAGGTGAAAATGATTCCTTGATGCCGTTATTTATGGGGTTTTAGCACTATGAGGGACCCCAGTATGCACACAGGATGTCCAGGGTAGTTGCAAATCATCTGAGGTCATGAGGGTTTTGGTGGCCAAGCTCGTGGAGCAGGAGCCTCTCCCATGTGCTCTTACCCTGCCATGTTCCACTGCCAAGGATGTTTCTCTGTGCTTACTTGGTCCTTGTGCAAAAACACTTGCCAGTACCACTTGAGTTGCTATTTCCTAGCAATTTGAAAAATTAGATAAAAACATATTTATAAATTAATAAAACCAAAAGCGTAGGGAGAGCATCTTTGACTTTGTATGCCAAGCTTTGACAGACCCTGTTTTACTCTGTGTTCACAGAGTACTCCAGGTATTCAGGAACTACTGGACGTTGCTAAACAAGACATTCCTTTTGACTTCTGGAAAGCCACCCCCTTGGTCCTCAAGGCCACAGCTGGCTTACGTCTGTTACCAGGAGAAAAAGCTCAGAATTTGCTACAAAAGGTGATCTTATCCATTTCCTGCTTGGGGGTGGCTTTCAGTAATGGAAAATGCCCAATATTCAGCCACGTTTAAGCAGTCAGGATGCTAGGTATATGCGTCCTGAAGAGGAAAACATTGAAGTATTAATAGCTCACCTTTAGGTGGAAGGATTGCGGAGGAATTATAATTTTCTTCCTCATGACATTTAAAGCCATTTATGTTTTCTAGAATGACTCTTTATAATAAGAACAACTTTGTTTTAAAAACAACATTGTGCTTTCAAAGGGCTTCCTTCCATCCAAGGACTTTGAATGTGCCAGAGGGCTGCTGGGAACTGAGTTCCTGACCTTCAGCTCAAGCTTGCTTGTTCTCAAAAAACTGCTAGTCCTGCTCTTGGTCTGATACACAGGTGAAATTACTGAAGAGGCCCTTGAGGACTGGCTCTCATGGGGCCAGGGGGTGTCTCCAGACCCTGTACTGCCCCTGGGGAGGGGCTGCAGAACCCCTCTTTAGCAGGTGCTTAGAGGGTTACTTTTCATTGGGCAAGTCAAGGAAACTGTTATAAGCAAAATGGTCCTCCTAACCCTCTCCTACTGTTTTAAAGTAGCTGGTAAATGATGAATTGTTGCACATCTATCAAGGTCCCTTAAAAAAATTACCTCTATACACTCAAATCAGATTGTGGGACACAAGTGCAGCTGGGGTATGCAAATATACTAAAGTTCCTTATATCAATACTTACTTTCAAAAATAGAGAAAGAAATACACCCAAACAGAGCTGCTCACTCCCTTCACCTCCCCTCTGCTTGGTCATTTCCTGGGAGCAGTGGTCACCAGGCCTTGCTGTATTCCCAGGTCTGAGCTCTGCCTTATAAGGCTTCCGGTCCCTTCATCTTTCATCCTAAAGCAGGGCAGCATTTGTGGGCCCAGCAGAGTCAGAGTACCCCAGAGCTTTTCCAGGGCAGAGTAGCTTAACATGGAGCTCTCCAGGGCAGCATCTACCTCAGCTATCCCAGGGAGTAGATTAACATGATCAAAAGCGCTTGCAGAGGATTAGAAAGCGAAAAACAAAACCAGAACTGTTATACTTTGCAGCACCAGCAGACGCCTCTTGTGTGACCCGCTAAAAGCACAGCCTGACTGGGAACTATGAGTTTAGATTCTAAAGGATAAAGACGTGTCTCTCTTTACATTTAGGTGAAAGAAGTGTTTAAGGCGTCACCTTTCCTTGTAGGGGATGACTGCGTTTCCATCATGAATGGAACAGACGAAGGTAGAGTTCCCAGCAACGCTCTGTGTGGGAAGGCTGTCCCAGCAAGACGGGCTGTGCGCAGGGCTGCTGGGAGCACACTTGAGTGTTTTCCCTATCAGATGCGCAGGTGAACAGGGCTCACTGAATTCCAGTCCACAGTGCAACTGTCTCACAAGGTCTTCTCGGAGCCCATATTAGATTCTTACCTCAACCCACTCCCAACTTGACACTGATGAAGTTTCTGAAAATAATCATTCTTTCAGTTTTAAGGATATTTAGAATCTGCAGCTGCTACCATGTTTAGAGTGTTGCCATTGCATTGTTAATCCTGAGACACTTAATATGGTTCCTCATTGGCCTCTGAATTTTAAATATGACCTTAAGGATTGGTTTGTATGGAGGGAAGGGAAAGGAGGGGAACATTTGGTTCTTTTCTGGTTCTTTTCTTCCAAAAGAGGAAGTTCATGATAAAGAACAGTGAGAGATGTGACATTTGGCAGAGTATTCTAGTTTTTTAGTATGGTATCTTCTAGAACAATCTGCCAGAAGACACTGGATGATGTTACGAATAAATCTGTAGCTGATCTGAAGACTGAGAATAGTGAGAAATGGTCACTTTGTGCCCCTGAAACCTGAAAGTAGTCATCTGTTTCCTGTATGTTTACTGCATCTCAAGTGATTCAAATGCTGTTTTGTGACTCTCTCGTAGGCATTTCGGCCTGGATCACGGTCAACTTCCTAATAGGTATGTTCATGTCATCATGAAGGCAAACAATTCAGATACCATTCTTGAGAACAGGAGCCTCATTTCTACTCTTTAAAATACCCCCTTGGGGTTTTACAGTGTTCTGGCCCAGAGTAGGATGTTGAAATGAGTGGGAGTGTCCACCAGGCTTGTCACTGAGCCCGTAGCTATAAGATGCTAGGAAAGGGGTACTTCTCTCCAGTCCTGGCGTGATTTCTACCAACACAGTTCCCACCCTCCTCCCGCAGCAGCATCCATCAGTGGCCCTGTCCTCTCATTTCTGAAAGAAATTGGAAATAAAACTAATCATGTCTTTAACTATTAAATATGATATGAATTGAATTCCTCTGCTGTAGGTGGAACAGAGAGAAAAAACATCTGTTCTTGGAAACAGCAACAAGGAATAATTTTTCTTAGATTAACTCAGTGCCTTTGGATTTTTGCTCTTTGAACAATGGTAAAGACCAGTGTGGCTGACACAAATATGAAAAAGAGAGTGTTTTGGCAGAATTTGCTCCTTAGAGAATGGAGAACCATGTTAGGTGACAGATCAGGAGCCTGAACCTCAGGAGAGCTGAGGTAGGGGAAGGCATGCCTGGGGCATGAAGGAATACCAGAGAAGTCAGAGTCCCTGAGCAGTAGATATGGCAGGCCCGGTATCTCTGCTGTAGGTCAGTGTTGTCTTCTTATTGTTCAAATTAAAGCTACAGCCAGTGGAGCCATTGTTCATGTCCCTTAAACATACAGTGTATCTTTACGTGGAGAGTTTTAAATAGCTATAGCTATTTCTCTCGTTGTTTCCACTGAAGGGCCTGGCTTCTAACCTCTCACTTTTTCTGCTGTTCTTATCTGTTTACTAACATGACAGTGCCATGTTGGTTTTTACTTCCTGTGCTCCAGGCAGTTTGAAAACCACGGGAAGCAGCAGTGTGGGCATGCTGGATTTGGGCGGAGGGTCCACTCAGATCACCTTCCTTCCAAGAGTCCAGGTAACCAACTCCACCCTCCAAGGCCTGTGGGAAAGCTGGTAGACCTGGTGACTCTGGGCCCATTCCATCAGTTCTTCTCCTGAGGGCCAGATCCACTCACAGTTTAATGCTTCTTAGTTTTATTTTTAACTCTTCCTGGGGAAAAAAAAATAGATATTTGGTCTTCAGTGGGGTGATAAATTAGATACTACCTGGAACCTTTTGGGCCAGAGAATGTGAAGTAGGTCCTCTCCTCCCCTCCCTTGACAATACCTCACCTACCGTTTTATTAGTTTTCAATGGAAGAGCACTAAACAAAATTTACTCATAATTGTCTTGGTTGGGCCATATTTGTCAATATAGGTAAATGTTACTCATAAGGAAGGGAAACTTGGTTTTTCATTGTGGACATTTTATTTTTTTTCTTGCTCCAATGAAAAGCTAAATGTGACTTAATGAAAAGCTAATTTAATTGAATACATCTGTGAATATGCCTGTTCTTTCAAATGAATTGAGGGAATGGAGGATAGTTTTCCAGAAAGACCAGCAGGAAAGGTAGTAACCCTCATGTTCTTCCCCAGGGCACCCTTCAGACCTCCCCTCCTGGCTACCTGACGTCACTGCAGATTTTTAATAGGACCTACAAGCTCTATTCTTACAGGTGTGTCTTCGGGAATGAGGGTTAAGAGGTTGACCATCTGGGTGCATAGCTCAGCTAGGGCCACTGGGCCTCCACCTTGTCACTGACTCCTGCCTTGTGTGGTGACTGGAGCGTTCAGTCACAGACACACTAGATCCCAGAAACCCCTGTTGTGGACTCACCTGGAGACTTCTTTCCACTGCTCCTCCTCCTCTTCCCTTCTTTCTCCCTTTTCAGTTTTCCTGCAGTAAAATTACATTTCTTCTTTTGTTCTTAATCTTTTCTGTTTTGGGGGAAGTATTTGAAAAAGTGGGGAAGAGCCCATGGATTGTGCAGGAATTTTCCAGGCCATTTTTTTTTGCCATGCGGCACCTTCAGTGAATTCTTACTGTGAAGCACATGTGCGCCATTAAGATTAGGGGTGTTGCATTCACCAATGTTCACAGCTCTTATGCAAGCTCCTGTCAATAATAGGCCTTCATTTGTTTAACTAATTAGCTAAATGCCCTAACCTCCCCAGAGGGAGCTTCTAGAAGCAGACAAGCCTGCTGCCTTGCCGTAAGTTTCCTCCCTTCCCTTCTCATTTTAGATCCAGGCCAGGTGAATGCACTGAAATCAGAGTTGAGGACGGCAGCTAGTACTTCCTGTGGCAGGCCAGCCCCTGACTCAGGCTTTTCTTTCCACAGCTACCTGGGGCTCGGATTGATGTCAGCGCGGCTGGCGATTCTGGGTGGTATAGAGGGGAAACCTGGTGAGTGGAATGCAGTGCTGAGAGCCCTCCTTGCTCAGCAGGCATGAGGAGTCCCTTCAGGTGAGGTACCCCTCCTCTCCATGCCTCCATCATCACAGCAGCTTGCTGGCCCCTGGCCTGCCCTCCCTGTCAGCATGACTCAGGGAGCCCAGGGAGGGACGTGTGTGGAAGAATGTGCCCTGGATCTTGTTGGTGGCACCCAGGTGGGGACACAGGCTAATGTGTTTTACCTGTGTACATTATAAGTTATTTTTTAAAAGAGATACTAGTGAAGTCATTTCTGATACACCAAGCTGGGGGATTTTAGGAACCCAAATAACTGTGTACAGTCATCGCCTACATTTGGAGTCTGCCTGTTTTTAAGGATTTGAAGAGAACCTTAATCTTCAAGATAGTGCAGGAAGAGGACACAAGGAGGTGATTCCAGGCTATTGCCATGGGGCTGGGGAACCTGTTCTCTCATTCACAATGATTCTAGCCTTGTCAGAATGTCCTTCCATCTTCTCTTTCTCTATCATAAAACACGAGCTTGGCCTTTTCTCCAGACTTAGTGTTGGACTGGAGACGAAGCCTGTGTCTGGTTAGGTTATTAAAAGTCTCATTTACTCCTAGGCCTTTTCTGCTCTCTCCTGATGGGCCTAAAGAGAAGCCTCCCATTGACCAGCAGAACACTTGAATTTTTAGGAGATCTTAGAGGACCACTGTGTCCTGATTCAGGTATCAGGGGACACTACTCTGAGGCTGGCATCTCCCTGTCTATCCTGATGACATCAGCTAGGGCCCCAAAGGTCTTGACTCATGACTCCCGTCCAGACGTGAGCATGTGAACCCACACACATTTCCCTCAACCCTGCCTCTCTCTGCGCCTTCTTCCTAGCCCTTTCCCAGCCCAGCACTTCTACCCACTTCTTCCAAGAGCCCGATTGTTCTGACAGTGTAGGAATATTCAACTGAAATTTTTGTTTTTCACGTATATCCTATTTCTGTTCATTTCTTTCAAATTCTGGTGTTTAACCTCAATGATATCCCCTTTGCTGCAAACCAAAAATACATCCATGTCTCAGAATCACCTGTAATCTTCACTCTGGGGCCAGAAAACACTTATTTAGCCAACAAGAAGGCAAGCACCTATTTGCCCATCTGTGGCAGAACTCATAGTCCCATCAGCTTCTGCACCCTCTCCTCTCATCATAGTAGCTGGAGGGCCACTGGTATTTTTGTCAGGCCACACAAGTGCCCGATTGAGACACCAAGAGGACAAGCCTCTCTTATCTGTTGTGGCACAGCAGATCACCCACCAAACTGAGTGGTTGCAAACAACAGTCATTTTATTGTATCTCATGATTCTTCAGGCTTTAGCTAGGTGGTATACTCGAATCCCTAAATGTGGTAGCATTTAGGGCTGCTGGGCTGTACATCTGCACCTGGGCACTCCACGTGACTTTTTCACCAGTGGAGCATCCTGCACTTTTCCCTGGCAGCTAAGAGGAAGAAAGATGCCTGAAGTCATAGGACTTCATGTCCTGCACATTCCATTAGTGAAAGCAGGCCCAGGCCAGAATCTAGGGCAGGGGCAGGGACCCACTTTTTGGTGAGAGACCGGCACACACACCCTCAAGGGGTGGTATTGTTGGGCCAGCCTTGAAAGCCAACCACCTCATTTTCTTTACTAATTATGGGGCCCCGGCTTTTGTGGAGTAGCACAGATTTGTGGCATGGTGGAATTCGGTAGCATCATCCTGACCCAGCCTCAGTATCCTATAAAATCAGATAATGATGACTCCCCTCCTGTTAGGGTCCTTGTGACAATTCACTGAACAGCACTTGGCCTTGAAGCCCCTTAGTGAAAGAGCTGAGAGTGGCCATGCTTCCAGAGCAGACGAGGCTCTGCTGCAGCCTCAATGATAAAGGCTTTACCTCCTGCAGCTGACCTAGACTGCTTCCATGAGTCAGATCCCACCTGGCAAAAAGGAATTGTATTCCCTTAACCATCCAGTGCCTTCAGTACTATCTTAAAATACTCTGTGCTACAGGCCTCGCCTCAGTGGAATCGTGTTTCTCAGCTCCATGCAATGCCCTAGTCTTACAGTGACATTGTGCTTTTCTTTTTTATCTTTTTATTTCAGCAGAGGATGGAAAGGAGTTGGTCAGCCCTTGTTTGTCTCCCAGTTTCAAAGGAGAATGGGAACATGCCGAAATAACATACAGAATTTCAGGACAGAAGGCAGGTATGGTAGATTTATCCTCCATCAGTGATTTATAAGGGTTAACAAAGGCAGCTTGCCCTTTACAAGGACCTCTGAAAATCAGGGAGACTGTCACCAAACCTTTCATAGGCCCATACTTGTCCATGAAATGGAGGTGCTCTGTAAACTTAATCAGGGCAGAGGTACCCTTGCTAGCCTGCTGGTATCCTTCAACTCCCACAAGGTCTCTGCACAAGGCTTCCTTGTCTGTTAAGGAATGCTTTCTTCCAAAGGGCCAGATTTCCCAACAAGCCCCCAGTGAGGAAGGATCTGAACATCCCAAGGCTCTAAGATAATTAGCAAGCTCTAAGATAATTAACAAATTGAGGAATGGCTTCTCCTTCTCTTTCCTTCTGCCCATCACCCCATGCTGCCTTCAGGAGGAGAGGCTTCTCCAGGCTCCAGAGCCCCTGAAGCCCTGTGAAAGGGTCTTACCAGCCTAGCCCTTGTCACCCCACGTGATCTTTGTCACTCTGTGCACTTTTAGTGTCTTCTAAAAGAAATACACATTGTTCCCATGATTGACATGTGGGCATGAGGTTTGTCTGCCTTTGGTGACAGAGCTGTTTCTAGTCATACTTCTGATACCAAATATGTAGATTTTTCACACCAACCTGTTCCTCAAACAATTGATTAAGTTATTAGCCATTGGTGATTCAGTGACTAATTCCTCACCCCTCCCTGGAGGTTGAGTATGGGTAGTTCCAACCCTCTTATCAGATGGTTGATTCTTCTAACAACCAGTCCCCACCCATAGCCATCTAGGGACCCACCAAGAGTCACCTCATTAGCATAAACTCGTGTTTGCTTGAAAGAGGCTTATTATGAGTAATAGGAGATGCACCTCTCACCCCCATTACTCAGGATCTTACAAGGGATTTAGAAGTTCTGTGTCAGAAACCAGGAGCAAAGACCGAATCTCTTTTGTATTATTCAGTGACCATGTAGGTCACGCTGACTCAGCCACTTGCAAACATACTGTGCACCAGGCCCTGTTAAAACCACTGGGCACATAGCAGTGCAAAGTGCAGAAAAGATCTGTGCCCAGGTGGAGTGAGAGGAGTCAAGCAGTAAAACACTTGAGAAACTGCTTTGAAAGAAAATAAAATGGAAGGGGAGGAGATGGAAAGGGAGATTGCAGTTTTAGATAAGAACCAGGGAAAGCCTCATGGGGTGATTTTAAGATAAGATATAAAGAGATGCAGAATGAGCCACAGAGATCTAAAGCAGCAGTTCTCTAAGCTTTGGGAGCAGCATATGCAAAGGCCTCGAAGTAGCTGCTATGTTTAAGAAACAAGATGGAGGTAGTGTGGCTGATCAAACAGAACAGTAGAGGGAAATGAGGTCCAAAGGGCAAGGGCATGGCTCTACGAGCCACAGAGAGAGCTACAGAGAGAACTCGATGGGGCTGCCCTTGGATGGTGGAACAGGTTTGGGGGAAGGAAAATGGGAACCTGGGTCCAGGCATGGGCTGTAGGACATCCATTTCCCTTAATTCTGGGGCCTGTGTTCCAAGCAGGGAGTTAATGGCCCACCCTATGAGCTTGGCAAGCTGCCTGTTAGGCCTCAGTTTCCTCATCTGTGACATAAGGAGAGAGAGTGCAGGCCACACCTCCAAGGTGGCTGATGAGATGCAGTAAGATGCCACATGTTCAGAGCTCAGCACAGGGCTAGCAGAGGGCGAGTTGTGGGGTAAACAGCACAGACATGAGCCCATTGGACTGCATCAGAACAGCTGCACAGGGCCCATCTGGAAGCTGTTGTCCTTCAGAGTTGGGGGCCATGCTCTCTAGCCACCTTCATTCTCAGCATTTCTTTTCTTTGTGTGTCAGCCATGCTATGGCTCCTAAAAGGTGCTGTTGATATGTGTGGTGCTGTTGAGCACCTGACTTGTTGTGGGGTCTACACAGGTTCTGGTCCTGCCTCACTCTCCATGTCAGGGTCTCAAGTCACTGGGAAAGGACCCCAAGGGCTGTGTGGCCTAGGTGCTTGGAGCCCACTAATCACTGGCCCCACTTTTGCTTTGCCCAGCAGTGAACCTCCACCAGCTGTGTGCCAGCAGAGTGTCGGAAATCCTTCAAAACAAAGTGCACAGAACGGAAGAAGTGAAGGATGTGGATTTTTATGCTTTTTCCTACTATTATGACCTTGCAGCAAATGTTGGCTTCATAGGTAAGGGTGGGCTGGGCTAGAAATGTGGTTGTGGACCCCTGGGCAGAGAGCCTGTAACAGGGAAGAGCTCTGCTGTCAGTTACCTCAGGGCAAGAGAAGTGGACTAACTCAGGAGGGCAGATGTTTTGTCATCAAATAGAAAGTAACAAGCCCCCTTTTTAATAAATCAGTTCTTTGAGACCCTGAGCAAAGTTTATATTGTCGGTATAGGAGCAGTCATTCACTGTTGATTCTGTCTTCTGCTCTGAGGCAGGAATGACTCAGGTGTATGACTCAGACCCTTGCCCTCTTGCCTTGGCCCCTGAGGCTCTGGCTGAGGGAGCCATTTGCAATGCAGCCATGTGGCTGTCACCGATTGGCATCCAAGCTGGCTTGGGGAGGAGTCAGCCCACTCCCCTGATTACCCTCAGAAGCACATGGGGTCTGTGTGACTCCTCCATACCCCTGAGTACGGTCAGGGCAGGAGGTGACGTTTGCGTTTTCCAAGGCTGGTGGTATTCAGACCGAGAGTGGAAACTCTTGAAGATGTGAAGTCACTTTAGTAGGTCATGACCAGAAATTTTGCTAATGAAATACTTGAGACTATGGTAAAGGTAAGAGGATTAATGTAAATAAAAAGATGCCCAAAAGAAACCAGTGATGTCAGGTTCTGGCTACTGGGGACCCAAACCTCCAGCTATGTCTCCTTTCTGAGCTGCCCACTGTCAGGGCCCAGAGTGGAAGGTAGCCAGTGGAGTTGCAGGGGTGGGAAGAGGCGGTCTGAGTGGAAGGGGACCTCTCTGACCCCTCGCTCAGGCCCAGGTCCCTCTCTCCGGCACATGGTTTCTGGGGTGCCCCCTAAAGCTAAGTCTGTGGCTACTGGGCCTAAGGGGCTCCTGCTGGCTCTGTGTAGCTGAAGCAAGGGCATGCCCATGTGCACTTCCTGACCATCCTGGTAGCTCTGGATGTTGCAATGCCCAGGGCCCACCAAACCCCAACTTGGCCTGGCAGCCTACTGGGGGCCTCACTTTAACATCTCCTCATCAATCTGGGACTCCTCATCCTGGCCACAGACTGTCCTTTCCCTAGGGGACCAGCATCTTCCCAGGTGACTTCACGAGATGGTGAGTGTTCAGAAAAGCTCTTTTAACTCCCTCTGTGGTCACACAGGGCTCTGAAAGAACCACTAGGGTCTGTGTTCAGAAATGAAATCCACCCTTAATAGTGACATTTGTTGACTGACTTGGCAAACATCCAAAGTCAAGAAGTTAGGAGATTTCAACACATTGAGTAACTGCCTCGTACCATACATAAGTGTGCGGGACATCTGGGGACCCTCTTTTGAATGTGGAGGTTTTGGGGGACATTGAAGAAACCAGTTGCTGTCCTTGAGAATTGGGGACACAGCTCTTAGTGCCTCCCTCCCTGGGAATGGCACAGAAGTCTGGCCCCCACCTTCCTGGAGAGCCCCATAAAGGTTCTGCCCATTTGTTCTAAGACCTTACAAACCACTCTTCACTTTTTTTTTTCCAGAATTTTTTTTTCTACATTTAGGAAATTTATACCAGAATATCATTGCTGAACTCAGGGCTACAGCTTTAGGAAACATTTCCAGTTTACTTTTTATAACTTAAAATTAAGAGTTTGCCCTGTCTGGGGTCCAGGGATCCTGGTAAGCTTCTTCTGGGAGCCCCCTCTAAGGTCCCTGATGTACTGACCACAGCCATGTAGTCCTGCATGGAACACTTGCCCACCCCAAGCTGTGTCGGTTACCTCAGAAACCACGGTCAGTACACGTGGGACTGCTGCCCTACTTATAACCATGCTTGCAGCCAGCCCTTAAATACAGCCTGCTTCTCCAGGCTCCCTAAGGGACAGCCTGAGGGCCTCAGTGGCATTAAGACTCCTGCAATTCTGATAATAGACTAGACACCTGGTCTTGCCCCACAGATGCAGAGAAGGGAGGCAGTCTAGTCGTCGGAGACTTTGAGATTGCAGCCAAGTACGGTGAGTGGCAGCTGTGCTTACCCAGGTGAGAAGGGCCAGGGCATGGGGACAGGAACACTGTCCCAGCCATAATAGACTGCCGCGGTGCTTGTGACCCAGGCAGGCACGGGCTCCAGAATTCCTGGGTTTGTTTCCTAATTCTGTCAATCAGATGAGCATTCGGAGGTGTGAGTGCAGAGTTGAGAGTATGCTTGGGGTCACCGAGCTGGGCCCAGACCAAAAGTTCACCACATCACGTGGCCACAGGCAGTGTGGAGCTGGCCTCCGGTGTCCCCAGCTATAAAGGGTCCTATTTTTAGCCCTTGGGTTATGAGGAATGGACTCCTTTGATTTCACTTTTCCGGATGCCTTTTCACTGTGATTCGGAGAAACCTAAGAGTGATTTCCCTTGAAAATATCCCACTAAGTTCACAGTTGTCACCTGACCTGAAGAAATTTGGGACCCCTGCAAAGCAGAGCCTGGTATGTGAGGGTATGAAACATTCCCTTAGGGTGTCACGGGTGGTTGACCCAGCAGCCCTGGGCCATCCTGCCCTCCTCATCACCTCACACTCACCCAGCCAACCAGGATGTGAAGCGAAGGCTTGTGAATATTCTGTTCTTTGGTTGCTGTTCCCAACTTTAGGTCAAAAGAGTTAACCTTAGTGTGTTTCTCTATAGAAAGTTCTTTCTATGGAGACCCCAAAAATGGCTTTGAGCTTCTCATTTCTGGGTTCTTCTCATGGGTGTTTATGACTCTTCAGTAGGAAAAAGTTCCTAGCAGAATTATGGGAAAGCTGTTGGCGGGTTTGGCCATCCCCCTTGAGAACAAGAGTGGATTGTTCTGGACCAGCTTTGTTGCTGTTTTCATTCCCCAGAAAGCCTGTCCATGCCTGGGAAAGGTATCCAGGGTCATGGGTGCAGAGATATGGCCTTCTACTCATGACACTGAAATGGGAGGCCTGGCCTGGTGGAGACTGAGTTGGCCTTGAGACCCTGCCTCTTGGTGTGGTCTTGGTAGGTCGCTGTCCTGCTCTGAGCTTCAGGCTTGTTTAAATTAGCAGAGAGGACCTGGGGCTGGCACAGAGCCTTTCTCAGGGTTGCACCTGGAGTGGGTGGAGTTGGGTCTGCAGGCACCACACCTCCAGGGAGTTGAACCACCAAGAACCTGACTGGGAACCAGCTGTCTCACTCCCAGTGTGCCGGACAGTGGAGAACCAACCACAGAGTAACCCCTTTGTGTGCATGGATCTCACTTATATCAGCTTGCTGCTCCAAGAATTTGGCTTCCCTGGGAACAAAGTGCTGAAGGTAAGGACTCCCCTCTTCAGTGCTCCTGTGTCCTTCATGGCCTGGGGCTGGAATGCCACCTCCTGCCTCCCACATGCATGGTCCTCTCTGCTCCTTTCTGTGTTTTTTCCAGCTGACTCGGAAAATCGACAATGTTGAGACCAGCTGGGCTCTGGGAGCCATTTTTCATTACATCGACTCCCTGAATAGACAGAAGAGTTCGGCCACATAGTGGCTGAGCTGCCTGCTGTCCTCAACAACAGTGGCTCCGTCTCTGCAAGAACAGACCCTTTGGGATCCCTTGATGTGTTGGGAGGAGGCCACAGCTCGAGCTGAGACTCCTCTTCCCTGCAGCCTTGCAGACCTGCCCTTGGACGGGCAGAGGCCTGGAACTTGGCTCAGGCCCAACACCTCATCCTACCTGCCTCAGCTCCAGGTGAAAAATGAACTAGACAGGGAGAGGGCCAGGAAGATGCATTCCCATTGTCCCTACCTTTCCCATCTGCAGGGTTGGGCAGCTATGACATGCATCCCTGTGAATGGAGTCTTGTTTTGTGTCCCCACACCTGTCTACTCTCTACCCCCTCCCCCTAGGGCAGACATTCACCCTCTTCCCAAGAGTTGGTGGGGAGGTTGTGCAGGCTGTCCTGGCAACCCTCAGGGTGAGGTGAGTGGGAATCATTGTGCCCTCTGGAGTGGTGGGTCGGTCAAGATGCTGTGAACTCTGGACTTGAAGGTGTTGGTTCCTCCTTGTGTGTGGACAGGTGAAGTCATCCAAAGGCCTGTTTCCTCAGTCCTTGTATGGCTCAAGGTTAACTGCTGGAATTGACACTATGAATAGGAGGAGGGGCTGAGGGAAATACCTCTTTATGGCCCTCATGTGCCCCAACTCTTCAAGAAAGCCTGAATGTGAGTGTGAACTGCTGTAAAATATTTATGGCTGTGCTGCATGAGTGACATCTGTTGTGCAGTGCTGAGTGCTTGTGTGGCCACTGTGTTCTGAGCCCCAGTGTATATGTTGCTGCTGTGAGCCACGTACAGCCGAGCAGCATAGGAGACAAAACCCCCCTCAGGTCACCTGGCACCACAGCCCCCAGAACTGCCCTCTTGGACCTGCTTTCTCGTGGCTCTTCCCGCTTGAGCTCCACAGGACACTGGCTTGGCCCTCCAGTGTCTGTGTCACAGGATCCATCGAGGGGAGACATGGACTGAGTGCTGTGCACAGTGTGGTCCCAGGTTCACAGTAATCTGTGGTGAATGTACCAATACGCAGGATAAGCCAAACCTCATATGTTTCACTCAAAATAAAGGTTTACAAGGGTTATTCCTCCTCTGTGATTCTTTTCAGTGAGTATCAGTGACGTTCGTCCACCCAGCACTGTTGGAGAAGCACCTGAGGTCCCTATTTACTTAAGTTTAAACAAAAAACTACGCAATGGGGTGATAGGTGGTGGCACAATTAATTCCTGTCAGTATATCTAGACCACAACAGAACACATGGAGTCCCCCACAGGCCTTCCTGGCATCCCCTGTCTGATTAGCCCTGTAGAGGCCCAGGCTGTTCTAGAGTCTCGGCAGAGCCCCTCTCCTTCCTGGGGGTCTGTTGAAGCAGAGTTTTCCCTCCTGTCTAAGACTGTGGCCATAGCACATGCCAGGTAAGTCTTCACACACATCACCAATGGCATGGTGGTCCCGAGAGAGTGTCAAGCTCCAGTTTGCAGTGTGTTCAGTGAGGACTTGGCTTTAATATATGGGTCAGTCGGAAAGAGGTTTGCATGTCAGGCAAAGATTGGGTAGACTCCTCACCCCAAGTGCTGGGTGCTCCCATGTCTCATGCCTCCCTTGGGACCTGATGGGAGGGAGCACAGCGAGGCTACAGCAGGATCAAAGCAGGCATGACTGCTGAATAATTACATATGGTAGAGGCCTGTAGGAAGAGAAAAGGCCTCTGCAGAAAAAAAGGATAATCTTGCTCCTTACCTCACAGAGCCTTAAATTTCCAGTGGGCAGAGAAACAGGAGAGGGATCCAAATGAATGCTTTTGATTTTTGAGAAGCTCTGTGCCTGCTGGACACTCAGATATGGAGGCTTCCACCCTTTTCTGAGTGTCATCTGATCTGAGTGGGGTAATCATTACTACCCCAACTCCAGAAGGCTAGAGGGGGACCACCAGGACACAAACCACAATGAGCCAGCTCTCCTTTGCCCAGTGGTTTCCCCAGAATGTAGCCCCGGAGCAAAGACCTGGGCTCTGTGTGTGACACAAGTTGGGAAAGACAAAGGAGGAGAGGTGCTTCCCCCAACTGAAAAGCCACATTAGAACAAGCTTAGAGGCTTTCAGTTGACAGGGGCACAAAAATTAACTTCTCCCCTGCACCTCACCATCACTGCCTTGAGGTCTCCCCAACCCCTTCCACAATCTGAATTAACTCTGGAGGCAGGGAGTTAAAGATGTATGAAGATAAAAGTGAAAATTGACTTGATCCATTTATAAGTTAGTGATCTCACATCTGAAAAAGTGAACTACTGGAGCATTCCCAAAAGATTGCCAAATAAGTCATGGAATATTCTTGAACCAGCAAAATATGCAAATCATGTCACTGAGTGCCTTTTCTGTTTATAAAGTATTTTAAAAAAATAACTGCATATGTATATCTTAACACGTAAAAGATGCAAACCAGGGGTACAGTGAGAATTTTGTCCCCATGTGTCCCAGAGGACATGTGCACCTGTGTGCTCTGATCTCTGCACACCCCACACACTACCTCCTGCCCATATGTCCCACACCTTTCTGTTCCCACTTAGAGCAACTACCCCTGTTGATGCGCAATGAGCTGCCTTGGTCCCACAGTGCCTGGTGGCATCCCCATGTCTGGATAACAAGACCTCGCAGCGTCAAGTTGTTTCCAGTCCTATGTTCACATGCACAGAACATTTTTGTTTTGTTTTGTCTTAGAAGCATATTTTAATAAGTAATTTAAAATCTATGTTAAACTGCAGCTTAAATTGAATCATGAGATGAATGAATCAATAAAAACTAGAAAATAATGGAATTAAACTGATTCTTATTCCCTAACATGAAATATGCCCTCTCTGATATTTAGAATAATTCCTCTTGCTTCCTCTTCCATCTTCACGGGGTTGTATCACTAAATAATAAGAAAATAGAAAAAGTGCCAACGACCTCTGCATCTTAGAATCACTGAGGAGACCTTGTCTTGCTTGACTTCTAGGGTCAGATTCTGAGAAATTGTGTGGGATTGGGGTCTACTTTTTCCTGCCTTAATGAAGAGCAAATGGGACTCTCAAGAATGAGATAAAGTGGTCAAAATGGCAGCCGTACTTATCCAAAGAACTACTGTTTTAGGCCGGTGGAGGTAATGAAAACCCTGTGAAGCCAGGGGGCCCTTGTGGAAGTAGAGTCCTTTAAAAAGCTATACTTTTTACGTAAAACAAAATTTTGAGACTACTGGAAGAGTTTAGGGAAGGACTTGCTTGAAACAATTCCAAGAGTTTACCCACTGTTTTTATCCCAGTCACACAGAACAGAAATAAATTCACCTAGCCAAGATATATGAAATCACATCTTGAAGTCTCATTGACCTTTTTTTTTTTATTGAGGTATAATGATATAAAACATTAGTTTCAAGCATAAAACATAATAATTTGATATTAGTATGTTACAAAATGATCACAACAAATCTAGCTAACATCAATCTCATACATAGTTATTTTTTTCTTGTGATGTGGACTTTTAAGATCTACTCTCAGCAACTTCCAAATATGCAATACAGTAGTATTGATTATAGTCCCATGCTGTACATTACATCCCCATGACTTATTTTATAACTGTAAGTTTGTACCGTATGACCCCCTTTACTTGTCCCCCGCCTCCATCTCTGGCAACCAACAATCTCTGTTCTGTATTTATGATCGTGTTTTTTGGTTTGTTTTTTGTTTTTCTAGGTTCCACATATAAGTGAGGTCATTAAGTATTTGTCTTTCTCTATCTGACTTATTTCCCTTAGTGTAATGTCCTCGATGCACCCATATCGTCACAAATGGCAAATTTCATACCTTTTTATGGCTGAATAATATTCCACTGTGTATATATACCACAATTAAATACCAGTCATTGGTCAGTGGACACATGTTGTTTCCATATCTCAGCTATTGTAAATTATGCTGTAGTGAACATGAGACTGCATAATTTTTTGAATTCGTGTTTTTTAGTGTTTTCATTTTATTTGGATGGATTCCCAGGAGTGGAATTACTGACTCATGTGGCAGTTCTATTTTTAATTTTTTTAGGAAACTCAATACTGTTTTCCATAGTGGCTACACGAGTTTACATTCCCATTAGCAGTGCACAAGGGTCCCCTTTTATACACATCCTCTCCATCACTTGTTATTTCTTGTCTTCCTGATAGTGGCCATTCTAACAGCTGTGAAGTGATACCTCATGCCTGTTGGCCATTTGTATGTCTTCTGTGGAAAAATGCCTATTCAGATCCTTTGCCTACTTTTTAAATCAGATTGGGTTTGGTTGTTTTGGGTTTGGAGGTTTTGTTTTTTCTATTGAGTTCTGTGAGTTCTTTATATATTTTGAATATTAACCCCTTATCAGATACATAGTTTGAAGATATTTTCTCCTATTCGGTATGTTGTTTCATTGTGTTGATGATTTCCTTTGTCAGGGAAGGAATGTTTTAAATTGTGACCACACTGACTTCCAGTTAAGGTAGTGGAATAGGTCAATGCTGTGCTGGCCTCCTCTCACAGCCACATCAAAATTACAACTAAACTACAGAACAGCCATCATTAAGTCTGTTTACCTGAAGTCTAGCTTAGTCCTATAACTAAGAATATGTAGAAGAAGTCACGTCAAGACTGGTGGGAAGGGTGGAGATGCAGAATGGTCGATCCCACACCCATGTGTGGTAGTAGAAATTTTGAAGGATATCTCAACTTCAGAGGTCCCCCTAAGAAAGGTTCTCCCTGAAGAGCAATGGGACCCAGCCCCACATCAGGGTTCCAATGCCAGGAAGAGAAGACCCCATAACTTCTGGCTTTGAAAACTAGTGGAGATTGTGGCTGAGAGAGACGGATGGGCTTCTGGAGTTCCGGGTGCTTCTCTTAAAGGGTCTGTGCACAAACTAACTCACTGACAGATTCACTTGCTCTGAGCTCCAGCACTGGGGCAGCCCCTCAAAGGTTCCGGGGACATACAGAGAGAACTTGAATTTTCTGGCTTCAGGGTGAGAGCTGGAAGGGAAGCTTTCTCACAGACAGAATACTGGAAGAAGCTATTTTTCCTTTGTTGAGCCCTCTCCCTATCCATCATGCAGACACAGGCGGCCACCATATTTGAGTCTCCATCATTCTGGCTAACACTGTTCATGCTGCCCTGGTGATTCCCTGAGACCTTGTCCCACCCAATTTCAGGTACACCTAAGTCACTTTTAGCAGCTTTTCCATACAAATGGCCTGTCTTGGCTCATGCAGCAGACTTTCCTAAAGTCTATCAAAGGTTCACAAATCCCAAAGAAGCAGCTTTGGCATGCCCCATACCTCTTGCTCAGCAGCTCAGGCCTGGTACTAGCAGCAACCAGCCTCAGTTCACAGCTTATCCTCTCCCAGGTACCTCTAAGCCCAGCACAAATGGCAAACACCTGCAAATCACTTTGTAGCTCATTCCAAGTGGCCCCAGACAGGGCATAGGCAATGGGTGACCTTGGCCTGCAAAAGCCACTTTCCCAAGAGGCCCCAGAACCAACATACCCAATGGTCAGCTTCAGACAACACCAGAGAACCACCCAACCACCTCTACGAAAGACATGACCAAAAGGCAGACCAGGGAGATATTACCAGACTCAAAGCGTTCATTTTATCTGCATGCACCAAACCAAAAGAGACAAGTTTACAGCAAAGAAAGTAGAGGTTTATTTAAGGAAATGGTGCCAAGCCTGGAGACACAGATGAGCTAGAGCTCAAAGATCTGGCTCCCCAAAGGCATCTAGGGGATAGGTTATATGAGGGAAGACTCACATTTGCTGCCTAAAAGAGTCGCTTCAGATCGAAAGACACACAGAGTAAAAGTCAAGTGATGGAAAAAAACATTTCATGAATATGGAAACAACAACAACAAAAACTGGGTTACCAATACTTAAACCAGACAAAAGTGACTTTAAAGGCTTTAACAAGAGACAAAGAAGGACCCAGTAATTCCACTTCTGGGTATCCAAAGAAACCCAAAACACTACTTCAAAGGAACATGTGCATCCATATGTTCATGGCAGCCTTATTTACAAAAGCCAAGACATGGAAGCAAATTAAGTGTCCATCAGTATATGAATGCATAAAGAATAAGTGGTACATATATACAATAGAACATTACTCAGCCATAAAAAAGGAATGAAATATTGGCTCTGCAGTGACATGGAACTAAAGGGTATTATGCTGAGTGAAATAAGTCAGACAGAAAAAGACATACCATATGATTTCAACTATGTGTGGAACCTAAAGAACAAAATAAACAAAACAAACTCACAGATACAGAGAACATTTTGATGTTTGTCAGCTCCTACCATAGGATGGAGCATGTAATATAATAGTTTTGTTTAACCAATGATTTAATCAACACAGCAGCCCATGCAGCAGGTACCGATCATTGCCATGATGCAGCTGAGAAGCCGGGCCTGAAAGCTAATGGTCAATGAGTGAAGAGGTGAAGGGCCCCACCTGGATCCAGGTCTGGAGGCTGTCAAACCCCAAACTATGTGCTATGTGGCCTCCAAAGTTAAAAGTGTCGCCATACAAATTTTTCCTCATCACATTAGGCCTTTCACACAGCTTTTCTTCAAAAGCAAGTTTTTCTACTAAAAGAAATCAATCACTGTGATAATGAGCATTGTAGTATTTAGAAAAATAGTTAATAGTCAAGAAATATAAAAACTAGCTCTAGGCCTAACTGCCCTTTATCATTTTGACAGCCTGTGATTCTTACTTTTCGGTGTTATTGATTGGTAGATAAAGGTTTCCATGTAAGAGCTTAAGTGCAGCCCTGTTAGTGTCTGTCTTAGGATTCACACATCTCAGAAGCAGACATCCCCCTATAAGGTGTCCTGTCTTGAGAAGCCTCTCAGAAGGTCAGAAGAGCCTCAGAGCCACATTTCTATAGTATATAGATGCTTATCAGATATGGCTGTGTGTTTCTTCCCGACCAACCTATAGGATAGGTAAGGAGCAAATGGATTTGCAAATAAATACACCAAAGCTTGGAGGCCTGCAAGAGCTTGTTCTGAAACAATAAGGAGAAATGAGAATATAAACCAGGATTTTTATCTTTCTGAGGATAAAGAGATTTCAAAGGATTTTTTAAATGTCTCTTCATACATTGGAATGTTATTTTGGAATAAAAAGGAAGGAAGTACTGACATATAGTACAACATGATGAACCTTGGAAACAGTCTGAGTGAAAGGAGCTAGGCACAAAAGATCTCATTGATGCCTGAGAGCTTGACAGGGCAGGAGTTCAGAGCGACCCAGAACTGGAGCTCCAGTGACCAGGTTCTTACCTTACACTACAAGAAAGAATTCAAGGGCATGACAAATAGTAAGCAGGAAGGTGTAAGTTTAGTAAAGAGAAAGTACACTCGAGAAAAGTGCTGACAGCTCAGAGAGACAGTCACTCCAAGCTGTCTGAATTACAGGCTTTTGTTTTTGTAGAGGTCCGGGTGTCCCAAGGTTCTCCATCCTGCCTCCCAGTCTTGGATTGTTTCTCATGAAACCTGGAGGGAAGGAGGTGGCCCAAGGCCATCAATTTGTCTCTGGACCTTGGCTTGTTTCTCATGCTGGAGTCTCAAGCTGGAAATCAAAACAGGGAGAGGACTGAGTAAGAGACAAGGGAGAATTTCCAGAGCTGTTTCCTGGGGGTGGGGCATCCATCCCTAGGCTAACTATCCTGCCTCAGCATTGCAGGATTCCATTTATGTGAGGTATCCACAACAGACCAGTCCACAGGGACAGCAAGTAGATTGGTGGTTGCCAGAGTGAGAGAGAGAATTGGGAGTGCTAATTAGTCTGGATACAGGGTTTTTAGGGGGTGGTGAGAAGGTTCTAAACTTTGATTATGGTGGTATTTACACAACTCTGTAAATATACTAAAACCCATTGAATTCTGTGTGTATCGTATGTAAATTATTTCTCAATAAAGCAATTTTAAAAAAGAAGACTGGAATTTCAGGGAAGCGGCAGCCTAAAATGGTAGATTTGTATCTTATTTTGTTTCAGTCTGAAAGCATATGATCCTTTCTTCTGTTCTCAACCCTTAGACTTTTTCAGTCTTGTCATAGTCTCTTCACAGCCTGTGGGCAGAAAGAAGATCCCCTCCATGAGGGAGGGGCCAGGTCTGCTCCTTCTGGGGGAACCCCTAGGTCCTACTGGTGCCTGATTCATGGAGACTGGCCCTCAGCTGCCTGTTAAATAATGGAAGGTTGTCTAAAAGAAAGCAGGAGAACTGAAAACTCTGAGAATGGAGACACTGACTTTCCCTCCCCACCCTCTGAATTTCCTCTTATCTTTCTCAATGGGAGTGCCTGGCCAGGACTCCGCCCAAATCAAACAGTGAGGTTAGGGTTTGGGCAAAGCAAATAGACTTTGTGCAAGAAGCCTTCCTTCACTCCCCTCCTGGATGGACTTTTCACACTTGGCTCAGAGCTTCAGTGGAATTCCTCTGAACAAAATGAACCTCAAAAGGGACTTAGTGCTGCTTCCTAGAGGCCTAGATTAGCAAAGGCTGCCTATTTAACAGAAGCTGTGTCTGGTACTTTAGATCTTTCTGGCTTTTATTTCTGACCTAGTGACTTTTTAAAGAATATTTTTATCAAGGGTATAATGTACAACTCTTATGTCTATAGTTCAAACATTTTAACAAATACATACACCATGGAGCCCGCACTCCTATTCTGTCACCCCAGGAAGTCCCTGGACAGTCTCCCCACACTTGGCCCTGGCAACAACTGCTCTGATTTCCATCAGAATACATTGCTTTGCTAGTTCTTGAATTTCAAACAAATAGAATGTATGTGCTTTTTTGTATCTGGCTTTCAGCTCAGCATAATGTTTGTGAGAATCACCCATGGTGGTGTGCATATCAGTAGTTTATTCATTTTTATTGTTGAGTAGTATTCCATTATTTCAATATATTTATTACACATCGTTTCAGTATTTTCCTGTTGATAGTCACCCGGGGCTTTAATGACAAGCATTCTGTGAGCATTCTTGCAAAAGTCTTTTTCATGGACATTATGTTTTTATTTCTCTTGTATGAATATCTAAAAGTGGAATGGCTGGGTCATACGGAGAGTGTATGTTTAACTACAAGAACCTGCCAAACTGTTTTCCAACATGGCTTTGCCATTTTACACTCTCATTAATAATGCTCCACATCTTCACCAACACTTGGTACTGTCAGTTATTCTAATGTTAACCATTCAAGCAATTGAGTGCCAGTACTCCACTGTGGTTTTAACATGCATATCCCTGATGTGATCTCATGGATTTTAAGAGACTTCAAAAATTCTCCTGCCCAGCCCAGCCACTTTCCTGCTCCCCAACCCACCCTTGCCTGGCATGCTGCACATAGAAGTACTGGGATCTACTTTATTCAGTGTACTCCTGGAGCCTGCAAGTATGAAACAGTGCCGGGCACACAGGAGCCTCTCCCTGAGGAGTGTACACTCCAGGTCAGGACAGCAAACTATTTCTGTAACGGGCAGAGAGTAAGTACTATAGGCTTTGCAGGCCATATGGTTTCTGTCATAGTGCTCACTCTGTAGTGGAAGTGTGAAAGCAGAGTACACAAAATGTAAATGAGTGAGTATGGTTCCAATCACATTTGATTTATGGACACTGAAATTTGAATTTCATATAATTTTTACATATCATTTAAAAATGTAAAAAAATATTCCTAGCTTGAGAGCTATACAAAAACAGAGGGTGGGCCAGCTTGGTCTGAGGCCTCAATTTGCTGCCCCTTCATCTGAGTGGAGGCAGCCAGCTCAAATATAGCTCCAAGCCAGCAGTGGGGAGGAACTTCACACCCCCTCCCCCACTGAAGGGCTTCCTCTGGTTGAGGGGCGGGGATGCCTCTCACTGAAGAGTGCAGCAGAGGGCCAGGACTAGACTGGCAAGACTGGCTTTGAGTACTTCGCAGCCCCTCACAGCCTCATAGCTCCACAATGCTAGGGCTTCTCCCTGCCCCTCCCCACCCTTGACAGCCCTCTCACTGACAGCTCTAACCACTCCCTCTTCTGCCTGGTCTCTTTGGAGTTAACATGTCAGAATGTCCAACCACCTTCACCTGCCACCTCCTCAAGTCCCCCGTTTGCCCAGCCCCTAGCCTAGCCTGAGGACCTGCCAGGGAAGGGCTAAGGCTGGCTCAGGAAGCTTGCCTGTTTGGGTGGTAGTTTGTAGGGACAGTGCTGGGCTCAGCCCTACACAGAGGGAGTGCTCAACCTGTGGCCTGTGCAAGATGGTTCTGGAGAGCGTCCAGGAGACAAGAGAGACCATGAAGAAACCACCAAAGCACTTCTGACCAGATGACACAAAAGAGCAGCTGAGGATGAACAAAGAGGAGACTAGACCCACAGGGAAAAAATGCTGGAGGACCTGAGAAAATCCTTGGGAGCTTGGGGGAAAAGCCAGGCTCACTAGGTCTGTCCATTGGTACCTGCTCTGGGAGATGCCAGGAAGCCACTGACCTAAAGAAGGATGTGGAGCTCTATGGGGTATGGGGGAGGGTGAGGACACAGGCTGGTCTAGGGTAGAAGACGGTATAAGGCCATGACTGCCCAGTGTAACCCCAGCTTCCTCCATACCCACAGGAATGCCTCACTTGAAGTGGCTCCTAAATGTGCATATGATGAACTTTCACACTTGTACACACCACACTGCAATAAAGAGCTTTTCCAGACCCCGAGGAGTTGCTTGTGCCCCTCTCCTGTCAACTGTATGCACCATTCAGTTTCCACTCACATCCTTAGATCTGCCTGTCCTAGAAGCTCATGTAAACTGAATCCTACAGGGTGAGCTCTCCAGTGCCACCTACTCGCTAGCATCGCTCATCTGCATTGGTGGGTGTGGCTGATCATTCTCATGGCCGCAGACCATTCAACTGTGGGAATGTGCCACCAAGTATTTACCCATTCCAGTGCTGATGAGCATTTGCATGGTTTCCAGTTTGGGGTTGTTTTGAATAGGGCTGTTCTGAACATTTTACACATGACTTTTGGTTAGCATATGCATTCATATTTGTGGAGGTATCTTCTTTGTGGTAGAATTGCTGGGTCAAAAGTAGGTGTTTGTTTAGCTTTAGTGAATACTGCCAGTTTTTCACAGTGGTTGTACCAACCTGTAAGGACTCTTGATGTAGAACCTACAGAGGCCACCATGAGAACACTGTCAGTGGGAGCAGGAACTGAAGCCAGGGACCCAAAGACAGTCCTGAAAGACACCAGATGTGATGTCGATGAGTGCAGACCTAGGCTCACTGGTGTGAGTGAGCAAGGGAGACCCTCTGGGCCTGCAGGTAGGAACCAGGCAACTTCAGCTTTGGGAAGGTGGAGAATCAGAAGGAGAAGCTGAGCCGAGTCCCATGGCAGGAAGAGGAAATACTGGCAGGAGTGTGGATCACAAGTGCAGAACCTCATCGTTGGCTCTACATGTTGAGAAACTCAAATGTATTCATTCATTCAGGAGTGAGCAGACAGCAGGAAATTGTCATGTAGCAAGTCTCAGGAGATACTAGTTAATTAACAAAGTATTTGATGTATTTATGGTTTGGCATACCTGATCCCCAAAATGGCATTGGTTGTCCCTAATGGCCCTGGGAGAAGCTCACTGGAACCACAGCACAGTCTGGAAACTCCAAGTTTGGAATTTCCAGAAGAGAGGGTTGGAGGGACACTTCCATTTAGCCCCATTGCCTTGAGGAACTGCTTGGCTCAGGACTCTATATTATGATGGTGTATACAGCAGGGAGTATGGAAAAGTATGAGTTCTTTAAAGCCCCCTTTTCCAGTAATCTCCCTGTCATTAAAACTTCTGTCCAGTGCTTCTGCTTCAAGGCCTTGCCACTTACTCTGTGGTTCCACATCTCGATGCTTGTTTAAAATGCAGACTAAGGGCCCACCTGCTGAATCTAAATCTTCTTCTAACAAGACCCACCAGGGGGTTCTTCTGAACCTACAGGAAGCACCATCTAAGGGATTTGCTATAACTGTAACCCAGGTGAAGCTGGGCCTCCTGGAGGCTTGCCCATGCCTGAAGATGCTTCCAAGAAGGTAGAAATCTGATTCAAAGAGCCTTAAAGGATAATGGAGCTTTTTACCCTGGCTTTCTTCTGGGATTTTTATATAGCTCTTCACACAGAAAGTTTCCTAAAATTCCTCTTTGGCCATCTCTCCGTCTGCTTACATCCTGTTTATCTTCCCCATCCTGATATCTCTCTGTTGTCTGTGGATATGGAGCATAGTAAGTGGCCCCAAGTCATGCACAGCAGGTATCTGTTGAATGCCAGAAACTTTCAGGTTCTTCTGTCCCCAAGAGCAGGTGTCCGGACCATATGCTTCCTTTTGCAGCCTGAGGGGTGCCTCAGCCTCACCAGCCCCATCCCACAGGACTGCTGGTCCCACTGCTCCCAGCCCTCCTAGGATTGGAATAGGCACTTCAGCGGCACAGCAAGTAGATTCACAGAGACACTTGTTTTCCAGAGTTACTTCCACAGGTGGCCATTATTGTTCATTTTACATGAATTCAGGCTGTGCAGAGACACAGCCTTTCTCACTGTGAGTTTAACATATCCCCTAGAGAGACAGGGCAGTGCAACAAACAGGCCTGCTTCGGGACTGGCACTTTCTGCTTCCTTCTGCTGCCAGAAAGTGTCCACTGAACGACAGAAGCAATACTGAGGAGCCCTGAGGAGTGCTTATTTCCTCACGGCATCTGACCCTGACTGAGCAGGAGATAGCAGGTGCAGGAGTGCACAGTAGACTTGCTCCCCTCACACCTGGCCCTCTGAGCCCTCCAGGCTGAGGGTTTGCCCTCCTCCTTTGATGAAACCGTGGTCCCCCAGGTCACTATGGTACAGCAGAAAGTCCAGTCTAATAACCAACTCCAAGGTAATCATCAAAGCAATTCAGTCCTTACCAAAGCGAGGGAATGTTTTTGGCTTGGAGGACAGCATGGCAGTGGTCTTGGGTGTGACCAACTTCTCTTTTTAGCATGTCCACCACTCCATCCCTCACCAACTCCTATTTTGGCTGCCTTCCCTTCTGGAGGAAGGAAGGGCCTAAGTAAGGTGACCATAAGGTGGACTTCCCAAGCTAACTCTTGCCACTTGGCTTTAGAACCCACCTCACAATCATTGAACAAGTAGCAGACTCTAGGCTCA
Organism: Eidolon dupreanum; assembly: GCA_028627145.1. Taxonomy (NCBI): domain Eukaryota; kingdom Metazoa; phylum Chordata; class Mammalia; order Chiroptera; family Pteropodidae; genus Eidolon; species Eidolon dupreanum. Next base: position 39,451,250 of record CM053504.1, read on the forward strand.
GCTAAGCATGAGACAGTGTCCTACTTGAAAACATGCACAAGGCCTGGTGCACACTGGAAAACTCCTTGGTGCATCTGATAGGGTTCCTCCTATAACAGGTACCTGGGGTGCTGGGGTAGAAAGGCTGCCTGTGGCAGAGAGTCCCAGATTTGCACAATAAAAAAAAAAGTGCTGGAAATTAGGCAATTGAAATCCTGGATTCGGGGCTTTGGGATTTGTGCTTATAGCAAGCCCTATAGGGAAACTGCCTTAGATATTATCTGCACCTCTATGTGCTGAGTCCTAGGTGTCTTTCCTGTATTATGATGGTGTATACAGTATGCTACATTGTATTACTATAAGTGATGTTGTGTCCTTCTCAGTGCATTAAATCAGGAGGTTTATCCCTTTATTGGTAATGCTAGGTTGGATCACTTCATAAGGCTGGATTCTCTTTCCATTGTAAAGTGCCTTTTCCCTTTTAGAACTAATAAGGTAATCTGTGGAGTGGTACTTTGAGACTGTGAATATCCTGTTCCCTCCCCTAAAGCCTTTATCCAATAGTTCTAACATCAACTCCTACATTTACTTGGCATCCTTCTACTGAGAAAAGCTTCTTTCCTTCCTCTCCACCCTGCTTTAATGCCTTTTATTATCACTCTGATCTCATGGTTTTTTTTTTTTTTTTAACATCAGCATGTAAAAATACATGTTACTAAGAATATCTGGTTACCTTCCCCAGTCTTGGGAGAGCCCCATAATGTCATTCTAGCTAGTGCTCTTCATTCTACTGAGCTTTACAATTACCAACCTCTCAAAAACAATGCTTTTGTTATTTGCCTCCTGGTTCCAGAAAGGCCAGGTCTGTGTTCACTTGCAAACATTTAATTGACCAGCACAGATCAGCCAGTGGCATTGCTGGAATCCCAGACAGTCTTTACTCTAGGCATACGCAGTCTCATAAAGGGCTGGTGATGCTCTGAGTCACTCTCATAACCAATATTTATTGAACCTTTATGAGCAATGAGACATTCATCAGGTTCTCAAGAAGCTTAACTTAGCCCACCAAAAATGTCTGTTTTCCACACCCAATTTTTTAGCTCCCACAGCATTTCATTCCACACAGAAGACATCTTTCATCTCTGTTTCTGAAGCACATGACTAGCTACAGGGTCTCAAATACCTGTGTAAAAGAACTTTAAAGGTAATTTATTATCTCCAACAACACAGAATAGCTCAGTGCAATAGTAACTGAACCTGGATCAATAACTATCACTTCTTAGTAAATTAATTTTTTTAAATGATCTCCCCAAAAGAGAGAGATTAAAGAGAACCGATCAGTATGTAACAAGACAGCCTGACTGACCTCACAATGAGCCAGGCTGTCAGAAAAACAATTTTTTTCTTGGAGGGCCAAATCTGAGCTCACTTTCTTTTCATGTTGCCTGTTCTGAAGCCATATAGTTTTATTGTTAAAACGGAAGATAAAATCCAGATTCCTCACCAGGGCTGACCTGGCCCCTACACCTGACTCCCCACCTCTGCTCTGGATCCACCTGTTGGTTGTATAGGGGAGGAAAGAATTCTTCTTTTCTACCCATCTCAAATTCTCCATCTGGGGCCCTGTAAATTCGACTGGCCAAGGCAGATTAACAAGAGTAAAACAAACATGCTTATTAGCATGTTCATTGTCCATACACATGGGAATACCCATAGATGAGTAACTCAAACGGGTGGTTAGAATTTGGCTTTATATATTATCTTAGGCTAAAACAAAGAAAAAGCATTTTGGGGTCTTTTGGGCAGGGAAGGCAAGTTATGGGAAGGTGACCAGGAAAAGCATGGTAAACAAAGGTTGTTTAGTTTTTTTTTTTAACTTATTTTTCAATTACAATTGACATACTCTATTACATTAGTTTTAGGTGTACAACAAGACATTTACATACCTTATGAAGTGATCACCCCGATAATCTAGTACTCATCTGACACTAAACATAGGTATTGACTATTAATAAAGTTTTATAGGCAGACTTAAGTTGGGAGAGGTAAGCATCTCTACAAATGTAAATTTGCTTTATAAATGTAATTTTCCTTTACAAAAGGAAAACATATCCTGATTTTAAAGATTTTCCTGCTTCTACTGTTTCTCAATGTCCTATAGCTTAAAATAATTCATATACCAAAGTGGCATTTTCGGGGTGGCAAATTCTGGTAGCCCTCAGGTATTCTCTTTGCTCCACCTACACTGGACTTTCTGTTCTATGAACTGTTCAAATGGGTGTCCAGCTCAGGGCCTTTGCACTTGCCATTCCCCCAGATTTGTTCACTCATTAATTCAAACATCAGCTCCCACTAGCCACTCAGATTGCTTTTCTTCACAGCACATATAAGCATCTCAAAATTATTTATCTGAAAATGGCTGAGGTACTCATGAGTTCACTTATCCATTCCAGTGATACAGTGGCCAGAGGGAAGTGAGGGGACACAATTGTGAAAAGACTCCTCCCTGCTTCAACCACACACATTATGAAGATTCAAGACTGGACTAAATGACATGATAGAGAGGATGATCATGGAGTTCTCAGGAGAAAGAAATTACATCTGGGTAGGAGGATCTTGGAAAATTTCATAAAAGAAGATTAGTCATGAAGGATGGATAGAACGACTTAAATTTTACTTAACCAGGAGTAAAAAAAAGAACTAAAAGTCAATTTGAGTAAGAGAAAACATATTGTTCTTAAATCAGCAACCATTAATAAAGTCTATGGCCTCCACTATTTTTACATTTATTCTAATTATAAAAGATATGCTATAGAAAAAACAGGCAATACAAAAAATATGAGAAAAATAATAATCCCTCCTGATAATTCTGCCATTCAGTAATAACCAGTGCTTATGTCTTGGTATAAATTTGTGGTTCCAACACAGTTGCCACATATGGTTATTTAATTTAAATTTAAATGAAATAAAATTAAAACCATTACTCTCATTTCTGCGTCACATCCTTCTTATTTCTGTCTTTCCATTTATCCTTACTGTATTGTCCTTTACACCTTCCTAGTTAGTTATGAAAATTGTCATTTCCTTGATAACACAATAGCTTGTGATATTAACTTTGAGTAAATAGAAATTGTAGGTAGCTTGTGCAGTGGAGCAGTATGTGGCCTAGGGGTGAATCTTGGTGGTTTCCTTTACTAGCTGTGTGAGCTTAGGGAGGCATTTTAACTTCTCTGCGGTTCTGCTTCTGCATCATCAAGTGGGGATCAGAGGAGGCTATTTGTGGGGGTTAAGAGTTAATACATCTACAGAGCACAGTAAGGATCAATAAACATTAATTCTCCCAATCCTTGCTCATTGTGTTCCATAGCTGGGCAGTTGAACCTTTGCCAGGTTTTAAGTATAACCTATAGCACAGCAGAAAACAACTTGCTTTTGTTTTTTGAATCTTTCCTAGAAAACTATGCCCCAAAGTGATACAATCAGTCATAGGGCACAATCATTTTTATAACCCTTCTCATGAACTGCCAGATAACTCTCCAAGAGATTGCGTCAGTCTGCAAATCCTCTATTCAAGCTGGGCAGCATCACTGAGACCCTCACAGTCCTGCCATTGGTGACAGAAATTCCATCGTGCTGGCTTTAATCTGGAGGGAATAGTTAATGCAAGATAGAATTCAAGAGCTGGAGTAGGTGGGTATGTGCATATATGGAGTACAGAGGGCATTCCAGGTTTATTGTCTACTGAGAAGTCTGCAGCTGGAAAAGGAGATAACTTTGAAAGTAATGCAGGGAAGAGGCAAGAGAATTAAAAATGTTAATCAAGCCACAATCAGAGACTGCAATAAGCTGATCAGCCCTGCAGCCAGGCCAGAAAGACATGTTCAGAACAAATGAAGATTTCTGCTGGATTACTAATAGCCCATTCTCCACACCTGAGAAGGAGAAACAGGAACCGAGAGTCATTCTCTATGACCAAAACCATGGGGAACCTATGGATTACAGGCTAGGAACTGCCAGAAGGCCTTTTATGCTACGTATTCTTACCTTTTCATGATACATACTCTTCCCCTTCTTCACTGTATGTCAATATCAAAGGAAATGGGTTAACAAAGTCTTTTAAATAATAACAGACAGGAATTGAAGAATGATATATAAACTGAATTCCCTGAACACTCAGGGTACCTCTCAGTGCCTTTTCTCTCTGTTCTTCTCATTGTCCCCCTTCCTCTTTGCCTCTGAGAGGAGACCACACTCTGTCTGTGGAGCGTTATCCCTTTTCTAATAAAACTTTCCTTTGGACTCTAACTTTGGGTGAATTCTTTCCACACTCTGCCAAAGGACCCTTTTCTTCTCTCTGTGCAGGGCTTGGTCTCTCCCCAACTCGGGGGAATTTGCCTGTCCTGCATGAGAAGCATCACTCCAGGAAAACTCCTTGCACCTGGACTTTTAAAACATCTCTTGTGGGTAATTTTGAATTCCCTATAAGTTAGGAACCTTGAGGCCCATCAGTCTAAAATCATTGGGGCAAACCTGTGGTTGCACTAAATTGGATTTACTGACCCACTGCAATGAGGGAGCAGGTATCCAGGGGAACAAAGGAAAAGGCTGAGTTCAGGGAAGAGGCGGGTGGGGGGGGGGCTCTAGGTGAAACTTATATGAAGCTGTGTTCCTACAAGCTCAGAGAAATGCAGGGCTGTATGCGAAGTGGGCCCTGTTTCCTTGGAACCACCATGCTAAGCAGATGTTGGAAGCTCTGCCCAGAAATCTGTTCTAAAGCTCAGAATGGAAGGGGCAACATCTGTCTGAGTGAGGCCAGAGGTGGATGTGTCCTTCTTCTTGACTTAATTTAAAGGGCAAAGTGTCTGAAGGCCAGTGATTAAGGAAACAAGGTTTCTCAATAGGGAAAGAAGCAGAGGTTTCTCAGTGGAGGAGTCATTGTGACACTTCAGGGCCACAGCATGCCCTGAGGAATGCTATCTCCTATTCACTAGCAATGTCTGTTAGCCTAGCCTGAGGATCACAGGCAGATTGGCACTTTCTCAGTATAAACTAAGTTTTGCTTTCTTAGCTGGTATTTTCAGAGCCACCCCGGACCTCAAGATGAATCTGTGCCACTAGGTGTTGGTAGCTGCCTTTCAAGTGTGTACTGTTTCCCTTAACGGCCTCACCCCAGCACCCAGAGCACTCCAATCTGGGTGCAGCTGGTGCCCCTGGGAAGGGCGTGGGACACAGGCCCCAGAAATCCCAAAAGCCCGGGGTGGGGTGGGGGGGCAGCGTCTTTCCCTCGTTTGCCCTTGGACGGATGGGGACAAACAGAACTGCGGCTTTGATTTCCAAGTCGTCCAGCTTCTCCAGGCTCCACACACTTCTGCCAGGCTTGGCCAACTTGAGGTCAGATCCTAGCTCTTGGGTGGCCGTGCGCAGGTCATTTCAGTTTATCTATAAAATGGGAAGCCATCGCCAATTTCCAAAGATTAAAGCCACGCCTCGCGAACCCGCCTCTCCGGGAGGCCCCATCCCGTCCCGCCCCCGGCGCAGAGCGCAGGCGCGGCCCGTGCCAGCGGGCGTAGCCGCAGCCCTTGGCCCCAGAGCCGCTTCAGCATCCTCGGTGTTTGCGTCTTCTATCTGCTCTCCGTCTCCTCTTCCTTCTCCTCGGCCGGCGCTATGGCTAAGCCGCTAACGGACAGTGAGAAACGGAAACAGATCAGTGTGCGCGGGATTGCGGGACTGGGCGACGTGGCCGAGGTGCGGAAGAGCTTCAACCGGCACCTGCACTTTACGCTGGTCAAGGACCGCAATGTGGCCACGCCCCGCGACTACTTCTTCGCCCTGGCGCATACCGTGCGCGACCACTTGGTGGGCCGCTGGATCCGCACGCAGCAGCACTACTACGAGCGCGACCCCAAGGTGAGGCGGCCGCCGGAGGCCCGGTGCCCTGCCTGGGTCCCCCCTCTCATCCTGCTGCGTCCGCTGCTCCACCCCGAAAAAGGGAAAACCCTTGTTCCCTGTCTCTTGAGCCACAGGCCCCCGAGAAGTGACAGCAAAGCGCTGCACGGCTCCCCAGAAAGAGGCACATTAGGCCGGTGCCTACAGAATGTATTAGTTGAGCACGATCACCCCAGTTCGCCCCCGCAGCCCAGCAGTGGTCCATACACTGACCTGTCGCCGAAGAATAGCCTCGGGTGGGACCTCCTTTTTTCGACCCCCTTCTAGCCGCCGCAGTTCTCTGGGAGTTAGCCAGCTTTGCACAGGCCTGGCCCGGTACTTCCTTCCACGCCAGCCAGGGCGCAGAGCGCATTCGGGCTGTCTCTATCTGTGACTGGCAGGCGGGGCCGCAGGGAGTTTGGCCTTGGCCCCTCTCCCCTGTGGGCTGAGCAGGAGAACACTTGCGCGAGGAGCCTGGCCTTGCAGAGGTCCGTTGCTCCCCGCAGTTTCTGAGCCCTGGATTCTGGCGGAATTTTCTGGCCTTTCACTAGCTGTGGCTGCAGAGTCTGGGTTTCCTCTTCCCCCTCCCCCAACCTTTGTTTTTCTGCACGAGCCTGTGGGAGAAGAGGGTACTGGAACCAGGCCTGGGTTCATGTGTTGTTAGGGGGTGAACTCAGTCATCTGCAGGGAATTGTGGGGCTTTTTTTGGCTAGGTAGTGATTAGAAGAAAATCATTGGAGGTTTCTAAAGCAGGATGGGTTAGATAGAGTTCAGAAAAAGGAGCCCGTAAAGAAGGCTCTGTCTTCGAGGTTTCCACATTTTTTTTAAAACAACTTTACTTACCTTAAAGTTCATGGAGGTTAAGTAATTATTACTTTTTATATTTTGCAAAAAATTATGCTTACAGTAGAAAAGTACAAAATATATAAACGTCACTGATAGTCTCCATTACTATCAATTAGTATGGAGATATTTTAACTATGTTAAAATATAGGTGTATGTCTTTTCAGATCTTTTTCTACTCGTAAATATATATACATATTTCCAAAAAGCATATTTTATATACAAGTTTGTGGCTTTCCTGTTCCATTCAACATTTGTAACTTTTTCAGCAACTCTAAGTCAGTAAGTATGCTTCTCCAACATCATTGGTAGTTTTCAGTTTGATAGGTATGTCATAGGCTTGGCCAGCCCGCTGCTGCCAGGTTTTTCTGTTGTTGTTATACTTGACCATGAATTTTGTTCTTTCTGCTATAGGAAGGTAGAGTGAAAACTGGCAAGGAAAGGACACACCTGCAGGCCTGAAGTCAGTTTGCAAAGATTTGACTTGCAGTGTACACCTGGGCACTGGGCAGTAGCTTTTGTTTGTATTTTAGAGGATTTTCATTGGGCATTAAAAAGGTTTAATAATTGCTAAGAGAGATTGCTTTTCCAAACTTATTCTAGGGCACTCTTTTTTTCTAAAAGATGGTAAAAAGGACAGATTTGTTGGGATACCAACTAGGCTTCTTCGTATTTAGTATGCAAGACAGCGTAGAAAGAAGTGTTACCAAATGACTAAAACAGGTTATTGCAACAAAGGCTTAGGATGACTTTGCCAGGGAAACTGGCCAGGAGGCAGTTGCTCCCCCAGAATTCCCTGCTGATGGCAGAACTTTGCTTCACAACATCATTTTTATTGTGCATGTAGCAGATGACAACGGTATGACTTTGATCGCATATTCAAGGGCATGTCCCTGGAGCTGGAGCTGGAGCAGGACACACCTCAACACTTTAGGGCTCTGCTTAGAGTTTTATGTATTTTAGGTCCTGAAAAGGCCAATGATGGGCTCAGGGATTACAGAAATGACCTTTTACGAACTGAATTAATTTTTCTCACAAACCAGGTTTGCTGATCCTCAGTGAGTGGTCTGAGTTTTGGTTGTCTCCTACAGTGGCTACAGGTAGAAACCTTTCTCTCTTTAAAGAAACCACACGGCCTGTAAATGGAAGGATGTTTGCCTATTCTGGACAGGAAGGCCATTTTAAAAAGGAAAATTAGAATTTAAGTGCTTCAGGCTAGCTAATTCATGTTGAAAATAAGCTCCTCATCTCCCTTTTCTGCCAGAGTTACATATTTGCATGTAATGGACCTGAAACAAGCCCCACAAGGGTGGGAGCACAGGAGAGGTGGACTCCCAATAAAAATTCTGCAGAGCCACACCCCCAGCCCCAGGAATAGCCTCAAAGACTTGTGCCATCCTACTTCAGACTGAGATAGACGCCCTATCTATTTTTAATGGAGTGCTTTTATTTATTATTTTTGTCTTTTACACACTTATCCAAATCCTTATGATTACTGGAGGGAAAATTCGAAACTATAGATAAGCCAAAAGAAAAAAATTAACTGTAATCTCACCACCTAGTAATAACACTATAAATGCTACAAACATTTTGTGTTTATCTTTTTTGTATACAAGTAGAAATATTTGTTTTTGTTACACTAAATAGTATTGTGCTCTACCTATTGTTTTATAACTTTTTTAGCACTCTGTATTTGTTAACAGCAGAAACAATTGAAACTAAGGCCTTGGTAGCAGATTTTTCACACAGCCTGCCAGGCAAATTAGCAAGTCAAAAATCTGACTAAAATTGAGAGATGTGTGCTTGGTAGGAGGCAGGGCCTAGTTCTAAATACTGTTCAGGAATTCTCTGAAGTGGTGGCAAGGTTGAACTCCACTCTAAACTCAGGAATGGAATAGAACCGGATGGTGAGAGATGGCTCAATGAGTCAAGTTCTTTTAGTCCTGGCTTTGCAGTTCAGCCTATATGACTTTGGGCTCCATTTGATTTCTTAACCTTTCTTTGTTTCAGTTTTTCATCTTTAAAATGAGGGGGATCGAGTTAGGTAATCTATTTCTGAGTCCCCTTGCCATTCTAAAGCACAGTTTTGTGTTTGCTTATAAAATGTGTCCATTTTATATTGACATTTCATCTTTATCCAAAAAGAATTTCAGAATGCTTAAGCAAGATATGAGCCAAAGCTTCAAATTAATAGAAAGATCTCAAAGAGAAAGTTGGGGCAGGACAGTCAAGGTAGGAAAATAGTTTTAATTCAGGATACAAGGTCAGGAGACAAAATGGAGACATAAGATCTGGCAACCAGAGCAAATGGCAGCAGATTATACCCAGTATTAGAATCATGGAATCTCTGTGATAAATTCTACAATGGGTAGGTATGAGATTTCTTCCATGGGTCTTTAAAGCAGATGTTGTACAGTGGACAACTGGCCTAACTACATCCCTGTAGTGAGTGGATGGAATAGCCAGTTTACCATGTAATGGGCCAACTGCATTCCTGCAGTGAGTGGGTGGAATAGTCAATTTACTCTGTAACAGGCCTGCTGCATCCCTGTAGTTAGTGGAAGGAATTTAATATATAATCGACTTCCTATATCCCTTCAGTGAGTGGATGGAATAGTGAGTTTACTATATACTCTATCACCCTTGCAGTGAGTGGATGGAATAGCCAGTTTACTATGTTAACAGCCTATTGTATACTGTGGTGATGGAATGGCATAGCCACTTTACTATGTAACCAATCTACTGCATTCCTGCAGTGAGTGGATGGAATAGCTGGGATACTAAGTAACTGGCCTACTATGTTTCTGCAGTGAGTGAGTAGAAGCCAGTTTACTTTGTAACTGGGCTGCTGCATCCCTGCAGTGATTGGATAGAGCAGCCAGTTTACTATGTAACCAGCCTAGTCCATCCTTGCAGTGAGGGTGGAAGAGCCAGTTTACTATATGACCAACCTATTGCATCCCTGAATTGAGTGGTTGGAATAGCCAGTTTACTGTATAAACTGGCTACTGCAGCCCTGCAGTTTAGTGGATGGAATAATCAGTTTATCATATAGTGCACCTACTGTATCCCTGCAGTGAGTGTGTGGAACAACCAGTTTACTATATAATTGGACTACTGCATATGTGCAATGAGTAAGTGGAATAGCCAGTTTACTGTGTAACCGGGCTGCTGCATCTTTGCATCAAGTGGATGGAATAGTCAGTTTATTGTATAACTGGCATGTATCTCCCCTTCAGTGGGTGCATTGAGTAGCCAGTTTACTATATAACTGGCCTTCTTTATTTCTGCAGTGAAGAATGGACTAGTCAGTTTACTATTTAATGGGCTGCTGCATCCCTGGATGGAATTGTCAGTTTATTACATAACCGACCTATATCATCCCTGTAGTGGGTGGACGGACTAGTCAGTTTAGTATATAACCAGCCTACTTTATCCCTGCAGCGTTTGAAATAATGTTTCCTATGGCTCTTATAAATTTATGGCATAATCTCAATGGTAGATTAATGAAAAAGAGCTCTACCACAGGGTCTAAACTGCTGTCTTAAATATTTCTAATAATGTAATTATAGTGAATACAAATAATTTTTTGGTTTGGCTGGACCTGGGAGTTAAAGGAAGATAATCTACATCAGTGTTTTATAGTCTTCACTTCCCACAACCCCAGTTCAAGATTTTGTTTTAGTTTGTGGTTGGACCAACCACTGGAATCCTGTTAACACACCAGTCATTTCAGTGTGTTTCTATGTGTGTGTGTGAAGTTGACTTTGTATCCCTTGGGCTGGCTTCCCTGACAGCAGATAGCTCAGTTATTTTCTCTGGCTAAAACGTGATGATGGGCAGGTATTTTGTGTTGTTGATTACTCTGACAGCTTGCCAAGTGGAAGGTGGGTGAAGCCATCCTTTATGAGATTAAGAAACCTCTCAGAGTGTGTGCTATGATTTTTTTTGTAGAAGACAATATAGCCTCTTTCAGGCTGTGGTGGTTAATATTCTGTTTCAACTTGGCTGGACCAAGGTGCCCAGATAATTGGTTTTTGAGATGATATTAACATTTAAATCAACATACTTTAAATAAAGCAGTTACCCTCCCTAATGTGGATGAGCCTCCAATCACTTGAAAACCTCTATAGAGCAAAGACTAAACCTCCACCCCTCCCCATCAAGAAGGAATTCTGCCAGCAGACTGCTTATGGACTCCAAATGTAACTTCCCTGGATCTCTAGCCTGCCCTCCCACCCCATTAGATTTTGGACTCTGACCTCCACCATGAAGTGAGCCTGTTCCTTAAATAGACCTCTATATACACATCTTTTTCTCTGGAGAACCCTGACTAACACCCAGGTTCTATGGATTGCTGCAAGAACCTTTTGTATCTTTATGAAATATTGTAACCGCAGCCCTTTTAAAATTATTTTTTAAGACTATATTTTGCATGATTTCAGATTTTAAAAGTTGCAAGAGTAATACATAGAATTCCCCCATATCCCTTATTCAGATTCCCCAAACATTAAACATTTTAACACATTTGTTATGTCTTTTTCTATGTATGTGTATAAATAAATACATTTTTTTCTCTGAACCATTTGAAAGTAAGTTGCAGACTTGATGCTCCTTTACCCCTACAAACTTGTGGGTGCTTCTGCAAATCATGGAGACTCTCATAGAACCACAATGTTATTATTAAACTTGGGACTTTCACAATGACATGTGCTGTGGGTCATCCACAGATATCAGCTTTGCCAGTTGTCCACTAATAAATACAAATAAGAAAATTGGGAGAACTTTATGTCTTTTCATATTATACCTAATTTCCTTTTCATTAAACAGAACAAGGCTTTAAGCCCTTTAGAAGCCCTCACATTTTAAGACATGAAGCAAATTAACAGCAGACAATAGGTGGCTTTTTGTCCGCCTATGCAGAACTAGGTTCTTAGGATACTGTGAAGAACACAAGAGTTTAGAAAGGTAATTGGGTAACAGCAGAGTTTGCTTCATGGTTTTTCAATAGAGCCTTCTGAGGTAGGAATTATATGTAATTTCAGTTTTAGCTGCGTGTCTATTCTCAACCTTGAAACATTGTTTAAAGTAAAAAGTGAAAGCTGTTTAAAAAGCTGACTAGTACTAGACAAACCCATGGTGCCCCCCGCCCGGTGAGGACTCAAGTCCTGCACCAAGGCTCCAAGGGGCCTTGACTGCGTGCAGAAAAGAATTCAAGCACACGCCAGAGTTAGAGACAAAAGGAAAGTTTATTAGAGAAGGAATAATGTTCTATAGACAGAATGTGATCTCTGCTCAGACACAGAGAATGAGAGACAGACCCTGAGTGTTTGAGGAATTCAGTTCACATGTGATTCTTAGTTTCTATGAATTACAGTTTAAAGACTTTGTTTCCCAATTTCCTTTGACAATATGGGTATGTGGTGTGAAAGGCACATTACCAATCTCAGCCTTTGTTTTATAGGTTCCCTATGATCTGTCTGGAGGGAATAAACAGTTGGTTTCATTTGTGTAGGGTACGACTTAAAGACTTTTCCTGTTTTCCCTTCATAGTATGGGTAAATAATTTGTTAGTAATCCCAGCAGGAATCTTCTTTGATTCTGTAGGTTCCTCCTGATCTGGCCTAGGGCTGGTAAGCACCTGTTTTAACATTTAGTCCATTTATGTAGTTCTCATGCCTCTTTCCTACATCACTACCATGCTAGTTGCTAGTTGTAAATATTATGACATAGTCCAGATCACATAATAGAAATTGCTTAGGCTCTGGCTTATCTGTCAGTGATAAAGAGACTTCCATGATCGTCTCTGAGGCAGGAGTGGGTAGACATTTTGTGGAACTTAATAGCATGGAAGGCAGAAGGCAGAGAATTGTAAAAATGTGATGTCACAGAGTACAAAATAAACTTGTTTCCTGAAGAGCTAAGTGATCTCTAAAATCTCTGTGAGTTCTCAAATTCTATAGTTTTATTATATTTTACATTTTCCAAATAGACTTTGAGCAAAGAGAACCGTGTTCTAGACCTCATTATTGCTACCTGAAATGCAAAAGTAAATAATGATCTGTGTTGAGACAAAACCCATCAGTTACAGGTGGAAAGCCAAGCTTCCCTGACACTTAAATCTAAAAGAAAGTGCTTAAATGTGACTTCATAGGTTGGGGTTAGGAGATGTGGTAGGTAATGTTAGCTCAGCATCTTTACACAATACAGTGGTGATTTTATAAAACTGTTTGTTCTTGCTGTGACCCTCCAAAAAGCACCTCAGATGCAGCAGAGTGCACGCTGTGAAGGTGAGGGTGAGGCCCAGCTGTCTGTTAGGTGGGAATACCTCTCCCCCTCCTAGCATTCCTCTCCTTGTTGGGCTGGGGTGGGAGGGTGGCAGGAGAGAGGTACCCCCCACCCCTGTGTATTTGGAGAGGCCAGGAGCAGAGCAGAGTGGAATAGCAGAATGCTGTGCTCACGGCCTCTGTGTTGGGTCAGTGGTCAGTGTCCCTGTGTCATGCCAGGGCCAGCTCTGCCTTGTCTAGTAGAGAGGCAACAGTCTACCATGGGATCCCTTCTGTTCCCACTTAGCCATAGTGAGATGACAGCTGGTGTGTTAAGACTGGGGGCACGGACAGAATCTAATAGACAAGATGAGCATTGCTGCATTTTCCTGGCACAGGATGACAGTCTCTGGCCAGCTCTGCCTGTAGAATCCTGTTCTTCCTCTTGGTGAAAGCAATTGGCCCAGTCTTTGTTTTGTTGGCCTGAATGTTGGAAAGTTTTCTTTCCTTTTCCCGCAGGGTATTCAGACCTTTCTGTTTAACAGACTCCAAAAATCCTTTTAGGAAAGGGAAAATAAATTGGAGATCTCTCAGAGTTCAGCTCAATTAATCTCAATGTATAAAGAGCAAAACAAGGCTCTGCTTATTCATATTAAACTCCATTACCACAGTTAGAATTCATTAATGCCTAAGATCTCTTTAGAAGAGTACTTTGTTATGTAATATTTGTGTTGATCTTTTTTTCATCTATTTGTGCTGAAGAGCTTATGCTTTTCTGTGATGTTACCTGACGGTATGGGATTTGCGTCTAATAAATAAACCTAATTTTAAAAATTAGTGCTATCTCTAGGCCGTTTAACACTTGTTATAGTTATATCGCCAAGAAGGTACCATTTAAGAAAAGTCGAGGGCCCACTTCAACACCCCAGGGCGCCGGCCCCTCAGAGCTGCTCGTAGAGAGGTTAAGGGACCCTTATTGTTCTCTGGCTGAAGCAGGTGAGTGAGTGCTTCTCTGACCAGCACTCCTTGAGCAGTAAGGCCCTATCCAAGGTTGCACAGATGGCAGCTGTGGAGGCCAGAGGGGCTAGATGGCTGGAGAGAGGCTGGGCCTGGACTAGGATGGCCTAGGGCCTGCAGCAGTAGGGTCTGAGGCTACCAAGGGGCTTGCCCTTTGCAGGCAAGTCCCTTAGCCTGTACCTGCAAGTGTTTTTTTTTCTAGAACTGCCAACCCTCCCTGATTATCTGGCCTGGTGAGGGGACCAATGTTGTCTGAATCTAAGCCCAGCCCTATATTAAACCCTGGGATGGGTGTGGTGTTCTCAGAGAGATGAAGTGACTTAGGTCACCCTGCTGCCTGAGGCAGGTTTGGGGATTGGACACCAGTCTGCATAATTCAAAAGTCTGTGCATCTTCTTGGCTGGCTCCTCCAGCAAGCTTTCTTCAGTTTTGTGGTTTTTACTCCAAATCATCTTAAGACAACTGGGGAAAACAAGATCAATGCCTTTGCAGAAACTAGAAACATTCTTAAAACAAATGCAAAAACAGCAACAACAAACAAGGCACAATCCTAGAGTCCAGAGCTCCATCTGAGCAGGCCCGCGGCAGCGCTTGGCTTAGAGCTGACCTAGTGAGTCTTTTCTGAGTGGTGGTGTTTGGGAGCCTGGATGCTGTGGTGCTTCAGTTCCCATCTTAGTTGAAGGTGCAGCAGGAGGCTACCCTGTGCTATTTACAGAATTAAATAAACTGCTGAACCCTTGACATCTGCACTCAACATGGGAAGAAAATAAAAGAGATTCAAATGTTTTAAGTCTTGGCCCAACATTTTATGCTTCAGTATCCATCCCTTACAAAAAGATAAGCTGTTGGAAAAACTTTTTTTTTCCATAGTGCTAGTTAAAAGTTAAGAATTTTAGCAGAAAGATCAAACTAACTTTAAAAATACATATTTATAGTTAAAGTCAAAATAAAAACATCTTGATCATATTCCTGACCTTCCAGCTTTTTATGAAACCTCCAGAGAACCCCAAAAGTAGATGTATATGAGAGAAATGAGCCTTTGTATCTAGGAAAAAGGGAAATGATTGTGCTCAAAACCTTCACTCACACTCTTCTCAGGCTGCTGAGTTTTGTTGGACTCAGTGTGTTTTCATACTGGTTACTAAGGCCTGTCTGGAAGGAGGGGAGGTGCAGTGCTATGGAAACCCCATATAATAATAAATCAGTTCAAGTGTAGTGTAAATAAAGTCCAAGCTGATGAAAAGTAAGGAAGACGAAATGGACCATGAGCAGTAGTGACAGCAGTGGTACTTAGAGTGGCTGTGTGGATTCATTCATTACACTGCTATGTGTTTGTAGTTTAAAGGGTATTGGAATTTGTAGAGTAATTTAGAAGCCATACATGTAAAAAGTTTAAAAAGGCAAAGACTGAACTCAGTGTGACTTTTTAAATATGTGTGCATGTTCTTTCAATTTGTAGATTTTAATATGTATAGAGAATTTTCTTAAATTACCTATTAAACATTTTTTAATGTTTTATTCAGTTTCTTTTCAGGGACACAGATGCAGATGTTAAGTATCTTTCATATTCATATTGCTATTTTTCTCTTCAATCCTTTTCATGCTTTTCCCCCATTTTGTTCATTTTTTCTCACGTTTTTGCTTTCGGCTTTGCCCTTGTTTTATATTCAGTGGTGCCTTCATTTCTCTGATGGTTTTAGTTCTTGTTTTACTTCTTTCTCATGCTTGGTTAGGTCCTTTCGTTACCTTACCAGTGTTGCTTGGCTCCTTAGATGAATCTGTATTTATGAATTTCATTTGCCACTTGTCAAATGCTGGATGTTCTTTGCCAATCCTATTTCCCATCTGTTTTCTTGGTTTTATTTTCAGTATGTAGATCCTGAGCTCCATCTCTTTGAGTGGATGGAGTTCTTCCTGAGCCAGCTGTTTGCAGCTGGATAATGGGGCAGGGGCCTGGTATGTGCAGCCTGAAGGAAGCAGCCCTTCCCTGGTTCCCAGGTGTGTGTGTGTGTGTGTGTGTTTTACTATGTGTGAGACTGAATGGGTGTATAAGTGCAAGCATGCATGTGAGCATATGTGATTGCATATGTGTGTACACGAGTGCCTGCATGAATGTATTTTCATGTGTGTGCACATGTACAAGTGTACATATGTGAGTATGAAGGGTTTTCCTTTCCCTGTCTTCAGAAAGCAGAGACCTGCAGTGGACAGTTACCCTTGTCTCCACCCTGCTGGAGGCACGCTTCTAGTTTAGTTCTACTGGCTTTGACTTTCCACCTCTGTTTTCTTTCTTTCTTTTTTTAACTGTCGTGACTACTCAGAGGTACAGCTTTTATTTTGACTCATGACAAATAATAAATTTTTTGGCTTCATTTCAATTCTGCAGATTTAAAAAGTCATTAAACATTTTTGAGGTTACTGAAAACTTCCGAATAATGTTTTCACATAATTATGTCTCCACAAGAAATAAAATCAGTGTAGTTTATATTAGCCATTGTCACCTTTCTATATTCCTATTTTTCTTCAAAAGTAGAATACATTTTAATTCTAAAATTATAGTTCATGAGACTTATACTCATGTATTAAGCAAATATTTAATTTAGTAAAAAAAAAAAAAAAAATATATATATATATATATATATATATATGTATGTCTCAAAAACAAAAAACCCATACAATATCATGAGACAGTTTAAACATTTATGGTGATTACAGATTTGAAATGTATATCAAGAAACTCGAAAGATGACATGTAAAAGGAAAATGATAAGTAAAAGTGACTATTCCCCTCATTTCAAAAACATAGAATTTTTCTAAAATGTCAAGTAGAAAGGGTAAATACATATAAAAAAACACTTCACACCTTAACTGAACAAACTTGAAAAAAAATCTTTACTTATATATGGAACTAAAAGAAAACCATGTAGGTTTTTAAAAATTACAACTATTTTACCCTTTTATCTTCTTTATTAATATATATTTCCTAATATATATTCCAAAAAGATAAAGTTTTTAAGATATATAAAGCAAGATCATTTTTATCAGTAATTTCTCTTACAGGAGGGGAAAAAAACTTAAGGTATAACCACACAGAGAAACAAAGCAAACTGTGAAGCAAAGAATAATCACAATGTTCTCCAAGTAGAAATGTGTGATTTTAGAATAACAGGCTGCCTAATTAATCCAAGCAGTGGGGAAAGTAGGATGAGGCAGGAAATAACAGCTAGAACTAAGCAGAATAAACTGCTAAGATATTCTATCTTATTTTCAGTTTCTCTTTTGACTTCTTACAAAGTGTAAAGGTAAAGAAAGATTACTCATTCCCAGTGTAGAGTTAATAAAGAATAAAATGGAAAAACTTACCCTCACTATATGTTCCACTAACATTTTATCTATAAAAATGAGAAGAAGTGTATCCACCTCCGTTTTCTTATAGTCTGTGAGTTTTAGGCAGAAGAGGGCAAAGGTATTTTGTTTCACCATTTTTACAGCTGAATGTATTCTATTTTATATACAACATTTATTTTTCTGTGACCTGTCAAACTTTTGCACTTTTTTTTTGGTAACAGCTTTAATGACATAAAATTCACATACAATACAATTCACTCAAAGTGTACAATTCAGTGATTTCGGTATAGTCACAGAATTTTGCAACCATCATCACAATCAATTTTAGAACATTTTCATTACCCTCAAAAGAAACCCCACACTTTTCAGCTATCACCCACCCCTAACTCCCTATCCCCTTAGCCCTACTAGTAATCTACTTTCTGTTTCTTTAGAGTTACCTATATTCCATATAAATGGAATCATGCAATATGTGGTCTTTTGTGATTGGCTTTTTTCATTTAGTGTAATGTTTTCTAGGTTTATTCTTGTAGCATATATCAGTATGTGGTTCCTTTTTATGGCAGAATAATATTCCATTGTATAGATACACCATATTTTATCTATCCATTTATGGAGTGATGGACATTTGAGTTGTTTTTACCTTTTGGCTATTATGTACAAATTTTTGAATAGACAGAGGTTTTCATTTCTTTTGGGTATATGCCTAGGAGTGGATTGCTAGGCCAAATGGTAACTGTTTAAGAGGAACTGCCAGATTGGTTTCCAAAGTAGCTGCACCATTTTACAATTCTACCAGCAGTGTATGGGGGTTCTGATTTTTCTGATATAGCCAGCCTAGTGGATATAAAGTGACATCTCACTGTGGTTTTGATTTGCATTTCCCTTATGATTGGTGATGTTATGCATCTTTTCATGTACTTATTGGCAATTTGTATTTTCTTTGAAGAAATGTCTGTTAAGATCCTTTGCTTAATCAAGCATTGGGTTTTCTTTTTATTATTGAATTGTATATATATATTTTAGATAACAAATCTCTTATCACTTATGTGATTTGCAAATATTTTCTCCAATTCTGTGAGTTGTCTTTTTTACTTTCTTAATGGTGTCGAAGATTTTAATTTTGATGAAGTCCATTTTGTCTATTTTTTGTTATTTGCGCTTTTGATCAGAAGAAACCATTGCCTAATCCAAGGTCATGTAGATTTACTTCTATGTTTTCCTCTAAAAGTTTTATAACTTTGGCTTTTACATTTGGGTCTTTGATCCATTTGAAATTCATTTTTGTGGTGTGAGGTAGGGGTCCTACTTCATTCTGTTGCATGTAGATATCCAATTGTCTCGACACCATTTGTTAAAGAGACTGTTCTTCCCCATTGAATTATCTGAGCACCTTATTGAAAAATCATTTGACTGTAAACATTAAAGTTTATTTCGTGACTCTGTTCTATTCCTTATGCCATTACGACACAATCTTGATGAATGTTGTTATGTAGTAAGGTTTGAGAATAGGAAGTGTGCGTCCTCCAACTCTGTTCTTCTTTTTCAAGATTATTTTCACTATTCCAGATTTATGCATTTCCATCTGAATATTAGGATCAGCTTGTCAACCTGCAAGGGAGCAAGCTGGAATTTTGATAGGGTTTGTGTTGAATCTGGAGATCTGTTTTGAGAGTATTGCATCTTAACAATGTTAAACTGCCCTGTCCACTGAAATGGGATGTCTTTCCATTTACTTAGGTCCCTTGCCTATGTGTTTTAGAAGTTAGGAGTCCCTTTCTACCCTGCCCACCCTTTGAGGCTACTACTTGGTTCAGAGGAAAGTGGTTTAAAAGGTACTGCAGTAAAGGGGGAAGTAATGGTATAAATGCTGCTGTGAAAACCCAGAGGGTGCAGCTGCTGAAACAGCTCTTGGCTGGTGGATGGTCACTGGGTTTCATCATTTCTCAAAATGTTTTGGTCAAAATTCTAAACAGGGTATAAAAAAGACACTTTAAGAGCATCACTGTATGGAATGTGGGTTTTGAAGCTGATGGTGCAGTGGCGAGGGCCACTCCTGTTTAGTCAGGCTGCCCTCCATGGGC
This sequence comes from Eidolon dupreanum, assembly GCA_028627145.1. Taxonomy (NCBI): domain Eukaryota; kingdom Metazoa; phylum Chordata; class Mammalia; order Chiroptera; family Pteropodidae; genus Eidolon; species Eidolon dupreanum. Next base: position 39,470,712 of record CM053504.1, read on the forward strand.
GTTCCAGATAAGTCTACAGGCTTCAGGAACCCTCCCTATAGTCTAAGGAGAATGAATCTAGGCCTTTTCTCTTCTTGCATTCTGCAACCCATAGCAAAATAGATTTTTTAAAATTGTATTTCATAAATTTTACTCACAGGAAATATAAAACCATAGTACAGTCAGTACTCTCATCCGAATCTGAGATGTGCGCTCTCTCATCATCATGCACGTGTACACTCTCACCAAGTGTGAGACTGGTTTTGTTTTATAACTTTTTATTTTGAAGCAATATTATTTGTAAGAGGGTTGCAGAGATAATGTAGAGTACCCATGTACCCTTCACTAATGTCCTTTCTTTGTCCCTGGATCTAATTCAAGATCCTTATTGCTTTTAGTTGTCATGTCTTTTGAGTCTCCTCCTATCTGCAATGGTTTATTGATCTCTTCTTATTCTTCATGACCTTGACAAATCTGGTGAACACTGGTCAGGCATTTCATTGAATATCCCTCAGTTTGGGTTCATCTGATCTTTTCTCACAATTAGTCTGGGGTTAAGAAGTTTGGGAAAGAATACAGGCAAACTGCCCTTCACCATGCCTTGTTACTGGTAAATTAACCTCCATCATTGGGGGAAGGTAGCTTCAGCTGGCTTTCTCCATTGTGATGTTACAGTTTTCCTTTTCCAGACTTTATTAGAAGGGAGTCACTGAGTCTAGCTCACCCTCAAGAGGAGAGGAATTGAGTGCCACCTCGTAGAGTGAAGTATATCAAAGAATTTTTGGACATTTGTTAAAACCACTGTGGTAATTAATAAATATCTGAAGGGAGAGAGTTGGAGGGTGTGTAGATATCCCATTAGTCCTTAAAGCTCTGCACACTGGTTTCAGTGTTTGGTACTGGCTATTATTATCTGTTGCAGTTATCACTGTGGTGTTCCCGTGGTGATTTTCTGTTCCTCTTATTTCTTATACATTTATTAATTGGAATTCTTCTGTAAGGAAGATTTCTCCTTTCCTCCCATTTATTCTTCCCAGGCCTTACTTTTGATGGCACAGCAGGAGTCAGCATGGAGTCCTGTGTGAGAGCAGGACTCTGATCCACTGGCCAGGGTTGGATCTTGGGTCTGCCACTACCATCCTCACCTATTGGATGATTGTAAGAAGTAAATGTTACCAGGCAAGGGAAGTACATAGAACCCTACTCGGTGCCCAGTAAGTGTGGGTGGTTGTTTTCCTCATTTATATACAGCTATCACAGACACCAATCCCTCAAAGCCAGTGAACAGACAGCAGGTAAAACCCAGACTTATGCCTGGTAGAATGGATGTGTCCATTCATTCATCCCATTATGTTGACCATGCTGTTTATGGACAGAACCTGTTGATACCTGAAAGTACCCCCTCTTGCTCCCTTACAGGGCTGTTTTATCCCATGTAGAGATATGCAGAGGTCATTTGCTCAAGAGCATCCAGCTGGAAAGAGGCTGAGCTAAGCTTAGACCTGTCTCTGTCCAGTTCTGTGAATCTTGTTCTCTACCATCAGGCTAGTTTAAATCCCCCTGGATATCCAGAAGGGCAGTAACCAAAGGCTCTGCTTTAGAAGGGTTCCCAGTGTGGCTGATTGGATAAGAAAACAACCATATATCTGCTGCCCCAAAGAGACTCACTTCAGATCAAAAGAAACATGCAGACTGAAAGTAAAGAGATGGAAAAAGATATTTTATGCAAATGGAAATGAAAAAGAGCTGAGGTAGCAATACTTATATCAGAAAAATAGACTTCCAAGCAAAGGCCGTAACAAGAGACAAGGATATTTCATAGTGACAAAGAGAACAATCCAGCAAGAGGATGTAACTCTTGTAAACACTTACACACCCTTTTACATAGGTGCTCCAATCCAGCAAGAGGATGTAAGTCTTGTAAACATTTACACACCCATATACATAGGTGCTCCAGTTATATAGGAGCACCTAACTACATAAAGCAGATATTGACTGACATAAAGGGAATGTTGACAGTAACACAGTAATAGTAGGGTACTTTAATACTTTATTGGCATCAATGGATAAATTATCTAGACAGGCTATTAACAAGGACACAGCAGCCTTAAATGACACAATAGACCATATGGATTTAATTGATATTTTTAGAACATTTTACCGCAGAGAAGCAGAATATAGATTCTATTCAAGTGCACATGAAACATTTTCCGGGATAGACCACATGTTAGGCCACAAAATAAGTCTCAATAAATTTAAGAAGACTTAACATATCAAACATCTTCTTCAATGATGTGAAACTAAAAATCAATTACAAGAATACAACTGAAAAACGCACAAACCCATGAAGGCTAAATAACATGCTAGTAAATAAGGAACGAGTTAACAAGAGACCAAGTTAGAAATCAAAAGATACCTTGAGACAAATGAAAATGAAAACATAAATGACCAAAAATCTATGGGACACAGCCAAAACAGTTCTAAGAGAGAAATTCATAGCAATACAGTTCTACTTTAAGAAATAAGAAAGGAACACCAAAAGGTACTAGAAAAAGAACAAAGCTCAAAGTGAGTAAAAGGAAGGAAATGATAAAGATCAGGGTGAAAATAAATGAAATAGGGTCTAAAAAAAAAACAATACAAAAGATCAATGAAACCAAGAGCTAGTTTTTTGAAAAGATAAAATTGATAAACCTTTAACCAGACTCATTGAGAAAAAGAGGACCCAAATAAATCAGAAATATAAGTGACAACTGACACCACAGAAATACAAAGGATAATAAGAAAACACTATGAACAATTATATGCTAACAAATTGGACAATCTGGAAGAAATGGATAAATTCCTAGAAACATAACATAGTCTTCCAAAACTGAATCAAGAAGAAATAGAAAATCTAAATAGACCAATAACTACTAGTGAAATCAAATCAGTACTCAAAAAACTTCCAACAGACAAAATTCCTGGACCAAATGACTTCACAGGTGAATTTACCAAGCATTCAAAGAAGCATTAACACCTATCCTTCTCAGACTATTCCCAAAAATTCAAGAGTAGGGAAGTGTCCCAAGCCCATTTTATGAGGCCAGCATTACACTGATTCTAAAACCAGTCAAAGACATTTTAAAAAAAAAGAAAGTTATAGGCCAGTAATCCTGATGAACATAGATGCAAAAGTTCTCAACAAAATATTAGCAAATGAAATTCAGTAATACATTAAAAAGATCATACACCATGATCAAGTGGGATTTATTCCTGTGATACAAGGTTGGTTCAATATCCACAAATCAATTATTGTGATACACCATATAAACAAAATGAAGGATAAAAATTACATGATCAAGTCAATAGATACAGAAAAAACATTTAACAAAACCCAGTATCTATGAGAAAAACTCTCAGCAAAGTGGGAGTAGAGGGAGCATACCTCAACATTATAATGGTTGTATATGACAGACCCACAGCTAACATCATACTGTGTGGTATAAAGCTAAAAGTGTTTTCCTTAAGATTAGGAAGAAGACAAGAATGTTCACATTCACCACTTTTATTCGACAAGTATTAGAAGTCCTAGGCACAGCAGTCAGGCAAGAAAAAGAAGTAAAAGGCATTTGAATTGGAAAGGAAGAAGTAAAACTGTCATTATTTGCAGATGACATGGGACAGAGAGAATCATGGTAGAGATCAGCGCAATTCATATTATAATACCAATGGCATTTTTCACAGAACTAGAATAATTCTAAAGCAGTCTTGAGAAAGAAGAACCAAGTTGGAGGTATCATGCTACCTGATACCTATCAAACTGTACTACAAGGCTATAGTAATTAAAACAGCACGGTACTGGCATAAAAACGGACACATAGATCAGTGGAACAGAATAGAGAGCCTGGAGATAAATCCATGCCTATATAGTCAATTATGACAAAGGAGGCAAGAATATACAATGGGTAAAGACAGTCTCTTCAATAATTGGTGTTGAGAAAACTGGAGAGAGACATAAAATAATGAAACTAGATCACTTATGCCATATACAAGAAAAACTCAAAATGCATTAAAGACTTAAAAGTAAAACTCGAAACCATAAAACTAGAAGAAAACATAGGTAATAAACTCTTTGACATTGTTCTTAGTAATACATATATTTTGAATATTTCCTTGTGCAAGGAAAATAAAAGAAAAAATAAACAAATGGGACCACATCAAACTAAAAATCTTTTGTATAGCAAAGAAAACCAACAAAACAAAAAGACAGCCCACCTAATGGGAGAAGATACTCGCCAATAATACATCTGATAAGGAGCTAATATTCAAAATATATAAAGAACTCAACACCAAAAGAAAAACAATCCGATTAGAAAATGAATAGAGGAGCTGAATAGACATTTCTCCATAGAGGACATACAGATGGCCAATAGACATGTGAAAGATGCTCAACATCACTAATCATCAGAGAAATGCAAATTAAACCCCGAGATATCACCTCACACCAGTAAACTAACAACAAATGTTAGGGAGGATGTGGTGAAAAGGGAACCCTCTTGCACTGGGGGTAGGGTTGCAAATTGGTGTAGGCACTATGGAAAACAGTATGGAGGGTCCTCAAAAATTAGAAATAATGTATGACGCAGCAGTCCTACTTCCAGATATATATCCAAATCAATCCAAAATATTAATTTGAAAAGATATATGCATCCCTGTATTCATTGCAGCATTATTTACAATAGCGAAGATGTGATAGCAACTTAAGTGTCCATCAATAGATGATGGGATAAAGAAGATGTGGTGTGTGTGTGTGTGTGTGTGTGTGTTTGTATGTGTGTGTGTGTAATGGAATATCTCTCAGCCATAAAAAAGAATGAAATGTTACCACTTGCGACAATGTGGATAGACATAGAGGGTATTATGCTAAATGAAATAAGTCAGACAGAGAAAGACAAATACCATATGATTTCACTTATATGTGAATCTAAAAAACAAACAAACAAACAAACAAAACAGAAACAAACTCATAGATACAGAGAATAATCTGATGGTTGCCAGCTGGGAGGGGGCTTGGGGGACTGGGCGAAAAGGGTAAAGGTATTCAGAAGTACAAATTGGCAATTACAAATAGTCATGGGGATGTTAAGTACAGCACAGGGAATATAGTCAATAATTTGTAATTACTAGGTATGTTGCCAGGTAAGTAAGAGACTTATTGGGGGGATCACTTTATAAGTTATATAAATGTCTAACCATTATGTTATATACCTGAAACTAATATAATATTGAATGTCAGAAGTAATTGAAAAATTAAAAAGTATAAAAACTATATAAAGTCAAAAAAAAAAAAAAGGAGAAAGGAGGAAGGAGGAGAAAGATTCCCTAGTGACATGCTCTTGAAAAGCTGAGGGTGGCCAAGGCCCAGTGAAGGGAGTGAGCCCATTTTGGGATGTGCTGGAAAGTGCAAGGTTAACATAGATGAAACCCCGAAGTAGGTGTTTTTAGGAATCCACTTTTCATCGTAATCTGTGCATGTGTAGAGATGGAATAAGAGATCTAAGATGGTTTCTTTTGCTCCCTCAGCGCATTTATTATCTTTCCCTGGAGTTCTACATGGGCCGTACACTGCAGAACACAATGGTGAACCTGGGCCTTCAGAATGCTTGTGATGAAGCCATCTATCAGGTACGGGTCCTTGGGGCCAGGCTACCAGGTATCGTCTCATGATTCACTGAGGTTTTAACTCAGGCTCCTCAGAGGTGAGCACTGACAGAGATGAGTACTGATGTTAGGATTCTCAGCCCTCTAGGACCAGGGAAATGTCTTATGGTGTACCCTATGTGGGTTGAGAATGGATTGGTGGGCGACACTCCTCTTTCTCCAGAGAAAGTAAGGACTGGATGGGAAGCGAATACACTGGAGTGCAAGGACTGAGTTGCATTGTAATGCTAAGGTTTGGAGGCTTCTAGAAATCACTGTACTCCTCACCTCCACCCCAGGGACATATTTACCAAGTGGCAAAATTGATTGGTATTGTCCCATTTCTCTTTGCTTCATTACACTAGTAACTTACCTCTAGTAACTTATCTTTACCCCTGAGATAACCTCTTGTGCTCATCCTAGCCTCCAGTTATGAAATTGCCCTTTCCCCCACTAACAGAATGGAAACTGCTTTTGCTTAAAGGTTCTTCATTAACAGTTATTCACTTGAAGATCTTTCACAGTTCATTCACAATTTTAGAGCAGAGCTGGAATCCAGTCTGCTTTCTGTTTCTGTCCCCTTTCCCTAAACAGTGCCTTCCCCCCTCACCCTGATGCTTGGTGTAGAATTTCTGGAGTGTAAGTACATATTACTTCAGCCTTTTGCACATAATAGAAGGGTCCACGCCAGAGCCATCCTACCAGCTAGCACCTTTCAGTGTGTTTTGGTTTCAGAGTAGGAAGTACTGGGGGCTTTCTTGGAGGTGTTTTGTGAGCTTTGCATGGCTGTCAGGCAGCCCGGCATTGTGAGATCATGTCTTCCCCTTTAGGACTTAATGAAGGGGAGCATCTGGGGCAGATGGTTTAAGTTCACACAATAAAACTTTGGAACAAAAATTTGACTCCCCCAAATAGGAATCATATGCTCAAAATTATCTCGAAATATAGAGGTTATCCTGGTAGGTGATTTGTCATTTCAGCTCCATTTATTGAATATGAGCATTAGAACATGTCTTCAAGGACTACAGAACATATAATCTCTTAGATCTTTTGTGGATTTTACAGTTATATTAAGCATTTTTTCCCCCAAAACCATTTTCTCTTTATACAATTCTTACAGATAGTAAAGATTTTAGAGAATGTTTATACCGTAAATATGTAATATCTGTTTATATTTTTATTGCAGAAATAATGTGTTAAATATAGAAATTTAGAAAATATAGGGAAGCATGTATCATTTTAAATATTGTACATATTTTTCCTTAAAAGTTGTGTTTCCCTTGCTGTTTAGCTTGTGTTTGAAAAGTTTCCAGGATGATCAAACTCTCAGTGTCTCATTTGCTGGGCCCTTTCTAGTCCTATGTTGGGTGTCAGATGCTTTGGGAACAAAACAATGATGCAGAACTGAGATAGGCCTTCTTCTCCATTTGTAATGTAATGTCAAACATAAAACATGACACAATTGCATCAGACAGGGTTGGAAAGTGATTCTGGTGAGAAGTTTACACTAAAAACTAGAATTTCAAAAGAACCCACTCTCTCCTGATTGAGCTATCAAGGAGCTAAAAATGTTTTCATTGTAGAAAAATTTAAATATATATAAAAATGAGGGACTGTTATAGTGAACTTCTTCCACATACCCATAAGCTGGCTTCCCAGTCATCAAGCCCACTCATGACCACTCTTGTTTCACTTATACCCCCACCACTCCCAGATTATTTTCACAGCATCAGGCAGTATATTTTACTTGTAAATATTTCAACAGGTATCTCTAAAAGATAGGGTCATACTACTATGATCCCTGAAATATTGACAGTAATTCTTTAACATCAGTTTTTCAGGCAGTGTACAAATTTCTGATTGTCGTATAATTTTTAAACAATATGTTCAGAAAATAAATTGTATTTGCTTGATATGTCTCTTAAATATCTCTTAATCTATAGACTTCCCTTCTTTTTTTATTTTTATGCCTTGTCCTTTATTTGTTGAAACTGGGTTTGTTTAGTAGAGTGTCCTGCTGTCTGCATTTGACTGATTGCATCCCCAGCTGGCAGTTAACCTGCTTCTGTGTCCCAAGGATGTCATTCTCACCACTTCTCAACATTATACTGATGGTGCTAGCTAGGGTATTTCAGCAAGAACATGAAATGAAGCATCCAATTGGAAAGAAAGAAGGAAAACTATCTCTATTTGCAGATGACATGATCTAGAAAATCCTAAAGAATCCAGTAAAAATATATTAGAACAAATGAATGAGTCCAGCAAGGTTACAGGATACATGATCAATATACAGAAATCAACTATTTTAATATACCTGCAATGAACAATCAAAAGATGAAATTAAGAAAACAATTTCACTTAAAATAATAGCATGACAAAGAATGAAATACTTAGAAATAAATTTCCAAAAGAGGTGCAAATTTATATTCTGAAAACTATAAAACATTGTTGAAGAAATTAAAGAAGACCTAACTGGAAAGACATCCTATGTTAATGGCTTAGAAGACTTAATGTTGATAAGATGCCAAACTCCCCACTTTGATCTACAGATTCAATGCAGTCCTCACTAGAATTCCAGTTCAGTTCTTTGCAGAGATTGACAAGCTGATCCTAAAATCTAGATGGAAGTGCAACAGACCAGGAACAATTAAAACAATCTTGACAAAGAACAAAGTTAGAGGCCTCATACTTCCCAATTTCAAAACTCACTACAAAGCTACAGTCGTTAAGACTGTGATACTGGCAGAAGATAGACATACAGAGCAATGGAGTAGAGTTCAGAAATAAACCCTCACATTTATAGTCAATTAGTTTTTCTTTCAATTCTTTATCTTTTTTTTTTTTTTTTTTTTTTTTAGGCGTGGCAACCCTTGGTTGACCTCACAGATTGCAAGGACCTTGTTAGCTTACAATCACTTATTTTTTTTATTTTTTATTTTTTTACGTCTACAGCACCTGGTCTTCCTAGGTGGTCTCCCATCCAAGTACTAACCAGGCCCGACCTTGCTTAGCTTCCGAGATCAGACGGGATCAGGCTTGTTCAGGGTAGCAATTTCCTCCAATTTTTAAAAATTATGGTAAATTATATAAACATATTTTACCATCTTAACCATTTTAAAATATACAGCTCAGTGATATTAAATATTGTACAACCATCATCACCATCCATTCCTAGAACTCTTTTCATCTTGCAGAATTGAGACTACCCATTAAACACTAACTCCCATTTCTCCCCTCCCCCAGCTCCTGACAACCACCATTCTACTTTCTCATATAATATTTGTCTTTTTCTGACTGAATTAATACCTTCAAGTTTTATCCATGTTGTAGCATATGTCAGAATCTCCTTTTTTCTAAGGCTGAATAGTATTCCATTGTATTTATATACCACATTTTGTTTATCCATTCATCTGTTGATGGACACTTGTATTGCTTCTACCTTTTAGCTATTGTAAATAGTACTGTTATGAACAGGAGTGTATGACTATCTCTAAGATCTTGCTTTCAGTTATTTTGGGTATATACCTAGATGTGGCATTACTAGACCATATGGTAATTCTGTGTAAATTTTGAGGAACCACCATACTGGTTTCCGCAGTGGCTGCACAATTTTACATTCCCACCAGCAGTACACAGGGGTTCCAGTTTCTCCACATCCTCTCCAACACTTATTGCTTTCTGTTTTTTGTTTTTTGTTTTTTGATAGTAGGCATTCTAATGGCAATGAGGTGGTATCATTGTGGTTTTAATTAGTATTTCCCTAATGATTAATAACAATGAGCATCTTTTCATGTAATTATTGAACTATTTATATATCTTCTTTTGGAGAAATGCCTGTTTAAGTCTTTTGCCTGTTTTAGGAGTCCTTTATCTTGGATATTAATCCCTTATCAGATAAATGATTTGCAAATATTTTCTCCCATTCTGTAGGTTGCCTTTTCACTCTGTTGTGAGTGTCCTTTGATGTACAAAAGTTTTTAATTTTCATGAAGTCCAGTTTGTCTATTTTTTCCATTGGTTTTGGTGTGTTATATGGTCAGTTGATTTTTTTTTTAAAGGAAAAGAGTGTCAAGTTAATTTATTGGAGAACGAATAGTCTTCAGTAAATGGTGCTAGGACATTTGGATATCCACATGCAGATAAATGAAGTTGGAGCCCTACCTCACACTCCATGTAAAAATTAACTAAAAGTGGATCAAAGACCTACATGTAAGAGCTAAAACCATAAAACTTTTAGAATATGTAGGGGTAAATTTCATAATTTGGCAGCAGATTCTCAGAGATGATACCCAAAGCATAAGCAATAAAGAAAAAATAGATAAATTGGAAAACATTAAAAACTTTTGTACATTAAAAGACCTTATGAAGAAAGTGAAGACAACCTACAAATTGGGAGAAAATATTTGTAAATCATAAATCTGATAAGGGCCCAGTATCCAGAATGTATTAACTCTTACAACTCAATAACAATACCAAAAAAAAAAAAAAAACCCAACCAGATAACCCAATTTAATAATGGGCAAAGGACTTGAATAGACATTTTTTTCCAAATAAGATATACAAATAGCCAACAAGCATATGAAAAAATGTTCAGCATCATTAGTCATTAGGAAAATGCAAATCAAAACCATAATTAGATACAACTTCACACCCAATAAAACAGCTATTATCATAAAAATAGAGAACAGGTATCAGGGAGGATGTGGAGAAATTGGAACCCTCATATACTGTTGTGGGAAGGTAAAATTGTGGGGAAGGTAAAATTGTGGAGTCACTTTGGGAAATATTTTGGCAATCACTCAAAAAGTTAAACATAGAGTTACTATGTTACCCAGCAATTCTACTCCATAGTTTATATCCTAGAAAAATAAAACATACATCTATACAAAAAAAAATTATACATGAATGCTCATAGCAGCATTATTCATAATAGCCAAAAAGTGGAAACACAAATGTCCATCAATTAATACATGGATAAACAAATGTGATATAGTATGCAATGGGATACTATACAGTGTTAAAAGGAATGAAGTACTGATGCATGCTACAACATGGGTGAACCTAGAAGACATTATCCTAATTTAAAGAAGCCAGATACAAAAGCCACATACTGTATGTTTCCATTTATATAAAATGTCTAGAATAGGTCAGTTTATGGAGACAGAAAGTAGAAAAGTGATTGCCGACACTGAGGGAAGGGGGGAATAGGGAGTGACTGCTAATTAGTGTTGGGTTTATTTTGGGGGTGATGAAGTTCTTGCATTAGATAGTGGTGATGGTTGCACAACTTTGTAAATATGGTAAACACATAGAATTGTTCACTTTAAAAAGATGGATTTTATGGTATGTGAATTATATCTTAGTAAAGAAAAAACAGATTGTTAAGAGTGCTCTATCATGTTCTTTTTCTGTCTTCAGTTCAAAGCCTGTTTCAGCAAGGTTTTAGATTTTCTGTTAATTGTGCCTCTTTCTAATGCTTTCAAACCCTAAGTAAAATTTGCCCTACCAGGCTGAGTTGTGCCTATAACATTCAAGGTGAAAATGTAAAGGAACAAAACATCTTTTCTGTATTTACTCTTAAACTGTCTTTATTTAGTGTGCTGGACTTTGAGTTTAATAGATGTTTCATGAGTAAGAGTTTCCAGTGTCAGTAAGTTTGGAAAATGTTATAGTTAAACATATTTCTTAACTTTGCACTGGTAATGTATTATTGGGTAAATCCCCCACATACTCCAAACATTTTTGGTAGAACACACTCTTTGAAATTGCTATGGGAGTTAAGTCAATATTTTGAAATCTAACTCTAAATCAGATTGCTATATATGTTAGTACCATTCAGTTTATCCTAGAAAAATAAAACATAAATCTATATAAAAAAATTATACATGAACGCTCATAGCAGCATCATTCATAATAGTTTCAACAAGGTTTAAGACTTTCTGTTAATTAGCTAAACCATTTCTTTGTGACTTTTATATTTTTATTTTCTCATGACTTTTCTTCCACTCTTCATAATTTATTAGATTCTCAAAGTACAGCCCAGAGACCCCCAGTTTTCCCAAGACCTTTTCTAGGGGTCTGTTAAAGTCAGAACTATTTTTGTAACAGTAAGATGTTGTCTGTTATACTCTTATTCTCTCATTAGTATATGGTGGAGGCAGTGTGATATGTGTTATCTCAACAGATTAAGTTTTGAAGCAGAAATTCACTAAAGAGATTTAAAAAAATATGAAACACTGCCACTCTTTGTTTTAAAAACACTTTTTATTAAATTGTGTTGTTTATGTTAACTGGTAATGAGTTTTGTCAGGTTTAAGATTAATAGGATAATTATCCATACACCATAATTTAGAGTCCCAAGGTCTACACTCTGGAATGGTTTTCAGTCGGATGAAGTAGCTGTGACTTTGTTGCTTTCTATCTAATTTTTAACATGTAATTTCTGTTTCACAAGATTGTTTGAATATAGTTGGAATGCCATAGGAAAGATGCTTTTAGGTTTGGGTTTAAAAAAATGTCACATAACTGTCCCTAGACCATGCGAAATTAGAGAATTACTAAAACAATTGGTTTTATTTTTAGGATACATATTATAATATGTTGCACTGCAAGTAAATAACCTGGCAGTAAATATTTTTGGCTGTTAAACCATGTCTCATTTTGACTGTAATTCTTAAATAGTCCGGCAGCTTTTAAAATACCCGGAAACTTTTATTTTCGTGCATTGATTAAATGTCAGATTTGAACACTGGATTTTCAAGTCTAAAAGAAAGCAGACTCTAACCTTTGATATAAGTTCATGGGATTTAAATATCTTTCCTTCTGTTGCTTTAGTGAAAATATTAAATAATATTAAAATATTACCTCTGTTTTTATTTGCAGTTAGGGTTGGACTTGGAAGAACTGATGGAAATAGAAGAGGATGCTGGCCTCGGCAACGGAGGCCTGGGGAGGCTGGCAGGTAATCCCAGGCACCTGTCTAGGACAAGTCTTTCCTGACATGGTGCCTTGTCAGTGATCACATGATGAGGCCAAGGTCAGCTGTGCTCCTGACATTGTTCTGTCAATGTTCTGTCAAATTGGTCCCTCAGAGTGGATGGTAGAGTATGTTCCCCAGGTCAAAATCTGCCACCAGCCCGAAAAAATCAAGATATATGTTCTCTTTCATACAAGGGGCACTTCATAATGATCACGAAGACCAGGCTTGCCAAAGTTGGGTGACTGGTCCTGGAGTGGATTCCAATATACCAACCACTCTCCGTGGTCCAAAAGCCAATAACTGGGAGAAAGACAGATGGATAGAAACACACACACACACACACACACACACACACACGCACGCACGCACGCACGCACACACGTGCTCACATGCACACATACGCACAGCTTATGCAAGTTATTCCTGCTTAATGGTAGTATGCAGATTGTTTTGACATAACAGAGCCATTCTTTTGAGGGATGTTGCTCTTTTGGTCCACCTTATTTAAGAGCATACTCAGGTTTTTTGTTCTGTTTTAAATGATTTTTGCTAGCCTTTTTGAGGAGAGGGAGCTGGGTTAAGAACATGAAAGTGGAAATAACAGTCACAGTGAGATCTGATTTTACTGTGCACATTGGAGTGCTTGGGCACAGTGTTTCTGGAGCAGAGACGAATCAGGTTTTGTGCTGCCTTTGTAGGGGCCACGGGAGGGTGGGCTCGGGCCCCTGCCACATGGTATCACTGCCCTTTTTGAGAGTTATCGTTTTATAAAGGGAGCAAACACACTAAAATTTATCTGGAAGGGGGGTACGTGTGTTTGTATTTTTGAATTTTAAATTAAATTCTTCATAAAGTAGAAATGTTAAATACGTTTATCTCAAACAAGACAGTACATGGATCTATTTAAAGAAACAATTGGCAAGGATTGCCCACTCCCACCTCTTAGAGTGAAAAGCCTGTGTGTGTCCTGTGTATCTTGCTCTCCAGGACAGGGCTCTGTTTCAGTGTATGAAAGTTAGATCATATTAGATAGTAAGCTGTAGCTTACTTCCTCAGCAGCCCCACTGGACCCCCAGTGTCCTTGAGCCCAAGAGTTTCAGTCCACTCCAGTCTCCTTCACTCATTGTAAAAACAGAATGTGTTTCCCAAACTCAAGGGAAGCTCCAGGCCCTTTGGTATCTCACTGGAGTGGCTGCCTAACCCCTCCCTATTACCCCAAGGCTGGGGACTGTCAGCCAGGCGGTCGTACTTCGGGATGTACTTCCATTCAGGGCATATTCAGGCCTTTCCCAGTCAAGTTTTGTTGACTTCAGTCTCACTTGTCCTGCCACTTCTGTGGGGCCTGTGGTCTTCCCTGCGGGCTAGAGTGATGGCACTTCCTCCTTGAACCCCTCTGGTTCCACAGATTCCTGTAACCAAGTACACCTGGGCAGCACCAGCCCACTGTAGCTTGATATGTGCTGTGTCCCTCCTACAAGAATGATTTCCTCAAAATGAGAGCTTAGATCTTAGTTTTTGGATCTTCCTCATGCCCATCCCTCAGTAAAGGGACCAACTCCAAGGAGTCTGCATGTGTTTGGTGAATTGGGCATGGATTCTCTTTGCTGATGTTTTGTGTACATTCTTTTCCTCTCCCTCCCCTTTCTTTTTTTAATCCAGAAGATTAATTAATAAGACTACTTTCTGGATCTTTATTCAACACATGTGTGTGTTTTTTTTTCCCCTCTAAGACTTTTTGATCGGAACAAGGGGTCAATTTGGTGACATACTGCTCCAGCCACCTTCCAGGCTCCCTGGTAGCACTTGGCACTTTGGTGTTTGGCATTGTGGACAGTGAAATGTGCATTCCCAGCCCCCATTTCTATGCCTTCTCCACTAGCGTATAGAGATATTTTGTGATATTCCCCTACTATCCAAACAGCTTGGATTTGGGGAAGCACTCGGCTTGAGTGAGATTCTCTAGGAGGAAGCTGACAGTGGGGCTGGTGCATTTAGAGATGCACTGAGTATGGTCATGTTCTCTCTTTTCCCTTCCCATCTTACCACACCCCCAAATCTTTCCATGCTGGCATCTTCTTGGCATGGCCCTAGGTTCTCATGCTGAAGGAAGTGAGGGGGAAGTTCAGTTTTCCTTTTTATAAAACCTCAAGCTAACTATAATCACCACTGAATCACTGATGCCCCTGAGGCCAGCATCTCAGCAACTGCTTAACTTAGGCATTTGGGCCTTTCTTCCAGTGGCCTCAAACATGCTGATCTGCCTTTGATCAGAAGAGGTTCTTTGTGTTTGGAATTTTCAGCCTGCTTCCTGGACTCGATGGCCACCCTGGGCCTGGCAGCATACGGTTATGGAATCCGCTATGAATTTGGGATTTTTAACCAGAAGATTGTCAATGGCTGGCAGGTGGGTGAGACTTGGTTCCTTCGCTCATTTCTATCTCTTGTTCACACAAGAAAATAAACAGGGGCACTTTCAGTTCAGCTTTTTATACTTTAAAGTCCTTCCTGAAGAGACTATATGCTGGTCTTAGGCAAGCAGAGGTGGTACAGGTCCCAGTAATCCTATGAGTTTCATGTTTTCTTCATAGTTCAGCGTGGGCTGGCAGACACTGGTCTCCTGTGTGAACTCATTGCAGGTCTAATGAGGTGGGGCCTCGAGCCTGCTGGGCCTTATAGGAGGCGGGGAGGGTAGGGAGCGGGGCGGCCACAATGGTGAGAATGCTGCGGACTGTGTGCTGGTTTCCTGTTGTATCTCACCACAGAGCAGAGCGTAGGTGGCCCTTTGGGTCACCCTCAGAGGGTCAGTTGACCTGGAGTAGTTAAAAACAGTTGTAGTTGTTTTTTTTCCCACCTTCTGCCTTCTCTTCCTGACACTGGTGACAGGACAGCATCATGTGGGGTTAGAGGCCAGACTTTGCAGAGCAAAGTGGCCCTTAGGAATAGTGAGTCTTGATTCTAGAGCATCAAACCACAGCTATGAAAGGTGGTCAAGACCACATCAGTGAAGTGTAATCTCAAAATGCAGTTTCACTGTCCTCCACTAGGCGAGGTGGTGATTTCCGTTTATTTGGTATTTCTAACTGGAAGCCATGACTATACCACTTAGGTGGAGAATAGTTTTTTTAAATATAATTTGGCACCTAAAATTTACAGATAAAGCAGGGTTGTGGTTAGAAAAAGTTTTGTAATTTGAGAATAGTATTATCTAAATGAAATAGTTGATGACTGGGGTAGTAGACATGCCCTTTATCTTGATGGGGTTTAGGTTACACGAATATGTAGTTATCCAGACTCATCAATGGTATCCTCTAGATTTATGCATTTCACCATAAATGCATATGTATTAACCCAAAATATAAACATATGATGAACTATCCTTAATGATGTGCATGCTGAAGTGTTCAGAGGAGGAGTGTACAGATTTCTGCAACTTACTTTGAAATGCATCCAAAAATTAATGAATCGATATAGATGGATATGCAATAAATCAGGTATAATGTTAACAATTATAGAACCTGGGTGGTGGGTGTGTGTGTGTTCACTGCCAATTCTTTTTAAACATTTCTTTATGTTTGAAATGCTCATAATAAAATATTGGCAAAGAAAATTATGGCTACATGTAAAAGAAAACTTAAAACATTTGTATCCATTGCTTCATTTATAGAAATACACTCTCCAATCTTAAAAGAAATACAGCTTTTCTTCAGGTACCTTCTGGATAATTTTATTCATGTGAGTGTGTTTGTCACATGTATTCTAGCTCTTGTATACATATGTGTGTTTTTATTGAAGAAATGATCGAAGATTTTTGTTTTCTATTTTTGAATTTTTTTGTTTCTTTTTTTGTTTTTATTAAAGCATAGTTAGCATGCAATATTATATTAGTTTCAGGTGTACAAGTGATTCAACATTATATACCTGGTAATGTGATCACCACGGTAAGTCTAGTAACCATCTGCCACCATGCAAAGTTGCTGCGATGTTATTGACTATACTCTCTGTGCTGTACATTATATCCCCATGACTTATTTATATTACAACTGGAGGTTATAAAATAACCTTTATTCCCCTTCACCTTTTCACCCATCTTCCGCCCCTCACCCCTCTGGCAACCATCAGTTTATTCTCTATATCTATGAGTTTCTGTTTTGTTTTGTTTTGTTTTGTTTTGTTTTGTTTTGTTTTTTGAGGGGGGAGGGGGTTATATTCCACATATAAGTGAAATTGTATGTATTTGTCTTTGTCTGACTTATTTCACTTAGCATAATATTCTCTAGCTCTATCTATGTTGTTGCAAATGTCAAGATCTCATACTTATTATTACTGAGTAATATTCCTGTGTGTATATGTATGTGTGATATATATATATATATATATATATATATATATATATATATATATATATATATATATATCTATTGATGGACGCCTAGATTACTTCCATATCTATTGTGAATAATGCTGCAAAGAACATAGCTTTTCAAATTAGTGTTTTCATTTTCTTTAGATGGATAGCCAGATATGGAATTGCTGGGTTGTATGTCCTATTTTTGATCTTTTTAGGAATTTCCATATCATTTTCCATAGTGGCTGCATCAATTTACACATGTGTTCTTTGATCTATTCTAGCTTGCTTTTTTACAGTTGAGGTAATATGTATGTTTGTAAGTCAAACTCTGAGTCTCTTTCTTGCCTAATAGGTTCTATGATTATAAGCAAGAAGGGTTTTTGGTGGTGAGTGTTTCTTTGATCACGGACATTTCTTTCTTCTGGTTTCTTGCTCCTATACCTCTTGCCATCTTGCAAAACATTTTAAAGATAGTCTTAGGATAATAGATGAGTGGTAAACTCAGCTTCCTCCCACTCTGTTTTCATGGGTGCCAGTTCGTTAGAATGGTTTTTAGTTGAGTTTAGCTGGAACAGAATTAAATGAGGACAGTGATTACATAGCAACATGGTGGCTGACAGGGCCACAGGTCAGCCTGCCTGTCAGGGAGAGGGACTCCAGAGGGGAGACCCTGTATTTGAGAAGACATTGCTTCTGCAGATGACTCATGGAGCTACTTTTTGGGAGATGGCCGGGCTCTGGTGTTAGAGAATCTCATTAATGTACAAGGACATGCTGCCAGGAAGTCAAAAGGTAGGAATGGTCCTATGAATAATATCTGCCTGCACCAGACAGAAGTGTCTTGCCAGGAGCACTATGGAGAAGTGCATATTGAAGTAGTCATCTCAGCCACGTCACCTTCCTAAAA
The DNA here is from genome assembly GCA_028627145.1 of Eidolon dupreanum. Lineage (NCBI taxonomy): Eukaryota > Metazoa > Chordata > Mammalia > Chiroptera > Pteropodidae > Eidolon > Eidolon dupreanum. The sequence goes on from CM053504.1 coordinate 39,488,607, forward strand.
TCACAACCCAAGTAGTGCTCTCCATTAAAAAAACAAACCTCAGAGTAGAACACATAGGTTTGCTTGTTCAATTTGAAGGAAGAAAGTTGATCTCATTTAAATTTTAGGTAATTCATGATTCTTTATTGCTCTGCCAAATGAATTTATTCCATTGCTTACAAGCAGAATAAATTCCACAGGGTGATGATGGGCAAAGCAACTATACCAGTCAAAAGTTAGGGTCTGTGGGACTACTTTTAATTTTATTTGTGGGAGTGGTTTTTGCATATTTACTGATTTTGGGTGCAGTATTTTGAAAATAAGCAGAAAAGAAGGTGTTTTCTAGTGGAGTGCCCAGCCTGCACACTGCAAGTGCTTCCAGGGAGGCAGCTTGGCCCCTGGCACCTATGGGTTTTGTGGTATCATTTTGAAAGCAGTAGGCTTCCTGTGATTTCTTTTCTTTTTTCTTTTCTTTTCTTTTCTTTTCTTTTCTTTTCTTTTCTTTTCTTTTTTTTCTTTTCTCCTTTCTTTCTTTCTTTCTTTCTTTCTTTCTTTCTTTCTTTCTTTCTTTCTTTCTTTCTTTCTTTCTAACAATAGCTATTGAGATAGCAAATGGTTTTTAATGTATTCACAAAGTTGGGCAGCTGTTACCACTATATTTCCAGAACATTTTCATCACCCCAAAAATAAACCCAGCACCTGTTTGCAGTCTCTCCCCAGTGCCTGACAACCATCTACTTTCTGTCTCTGTGGATTTGGCTGTTCCAGACATTTCATATAAATGGAATCATATAATATGTGGGCTTCTTTGACTCAGCACAATATTTTCAAGGTTCATTCATATTGTAGCATGCATCAGGACCTCTTTTTATTGCTTTTATTCCTGAATTCAGGTGATTCCTAATGTTTTCACTTTGATGGATTTTTCTGAATTTTGTTTCTTTAACACTCCAATGTATTAGTTTTTAAACATGTGGCCTTAAATGTAATTAGAAATCTTTGCATTGTAAATAGGCTGTAGTTTTGTTTCAGTGCTGGGCAGTATCATCTTGACAGTGTGGTCAGGCCAGGCCAAGGACAAGGTCCACCCAGCGCCCAGAACTCTCTCTTCTCTTGAGAGCTAATCTTGCTGCCGGTCCCTTTCCAGGTAGAGGAGGCTGATGACTGGTTGCGGTATGGCAACCCCTGGGAGAAGGCCCGGCCCGAGTACATGCTTCCTGTGCACTTCTATGGGAGAGTGGAGCACACCCCTGAGGGTGTGAGGTGGCTGGACACACAGGTACCCACCCCAGCATTTCCCAGGAAGCGTTAAGCATGGTGACCGCTTGGGTATCATCACTGCACTGGCTTGCTTTTGGGAGTAGGAAGCATGCACTAGTATGAGCCACCGTAAGTTTTCCCAGAGGACTGAACTGAAGGTAGAAGCCTGGGAGGTTTTCTTCTGCTCATAAATCCAGTTGTTTACATTTTCTCAGGAACTGTCCACACAGTGAAAAATACAGAACAAGAAGCCACACCCTGTAGTTTACCAGGAGCTGTGTTAGGGTGGAGACCAGCAGTTGTTCAGTGGCAAGCAGGACAGCATTGTGATAGGAACAAGGGCATTGATCCCCTGGGGGATGGAAACAGCTCCCAGCAGATGCTCAGTGAACTCCCTTGCCACACGCTTGCAGTCCGGGGGTGGCCCATAGCACTCAGTAGTGCCCCAGGTGCAGCTCACCAATTACTCTGAGCCCTAAGACATAGGGGGAGCCTAGGTGGATGTCCTGGAATGGTGCACAGGCTGTCCCTCTCAGCAGGGCTCTGATGGTGGAACCAGGGCAAAAGCATGGAGTGCTTGGCAGAACATGGTGCCAGCCATAGTGGGGTGCAGTTGCAGAGAGACCATTCTGGGCTCAGAGATGGCAGAGAGCATACATCTTGGTGGTTTTAGAATGCAGAAGGGGTAAAGGAGAGATTTCATGAGAGGAGAATAGTTGCTGTAAGACACAGTCATCTAGTGTTATGGGTAGGATAAACAAAAACAGGGTGAGCTGGGAAACTGGGTAGTTGCAGGCATGCAAAAGTGAGTCATCCAGATATTCTGCAACGTAAGTTTTAAATAGGGTGCATGGAGCTAGAGCTGGCTGGAGGCCTACAATGCCATAATAAGTCATATTTAATTTGAAAAAAATAAAGAAGGGGTCTGGTTTTCTGAATTCATGCAACTATAGAAGATGAACATGTCAATGTATGTAAAGAGGCCCAGAGTCTGCTGGGGCCTCCCAGAGTGAATGGGACGAGGGCCTTACCCTGCAGAGCTGGCTGTGGAGAATGAAGGAGGGGAGTTGGAGATGCTTTGCAGGGCTTGTCACTGGCTTGGACAAGGCCATGGGTGCAGGGGAGCAGGGGGCAGGGTGAAGGCTGTGGGGAGTTTGGGAGGGAAAGATGACACTGGGGCTTTAACCTACTGGTACCCTTACATAGTCCTATGTGGCTGCCAGAGATGACTTCATCTTGTAAAGCCACACGGTTGCACTTGTGTGAGTCACTATAAACATGTCTGAGTGTGAGAAGCCCCATGAGAGGGTCCGAAGGTTGGAAGTGAACTAGAGGCTTATACACTTCTTCCTGTGCTTTCCAAGAGCATAGCTGATACTTTTGGACAGATGGGTATTGGGAGGGAGTGTGGCAGCCTCTGTGGGCAGAGAACAGGCTTTATGTTTTCTGTTGGGTATGGAGTGTACCGGCTGGTTTGATTCCCTTGAGAGTTAGAGATCAAGGTATTCAACAGAAGGAGCCTTGCTGCAAATGTGGGAATGGATGGCGGAAATGGAAATTGTGTATTAGGAGAAATTAGTCAAATCTTGCAATTGTTCAAGCAGAGTGAGTGAAAAGAGGTGTGGAGGGCAGAGGACGATGACATGGGAGGAATGGCTGCTGAGGGAGCATGAGCCAGGTTAACACATTGGCCCCCCAGCTGAAGTGGGAGGAGTTCTTAAGTCTATGCCATTACTGAAACAGGTAAATCTAGAAAGACAGTGTGACTTCTGGAGTGTATTTAGTGACTTGCCTGACAGACCTTCACAGGTAGTCCTAGCTTAGGACATCTGTGAGCTGGGGCTACAGGTACAGATATGCAGTGGGGTAGGGAGGGGGTTGAGACTGTGGCCTGGCGTAGGGCAGGTTGGTTGTGTTTTAGGGAGAAAGAGAAATGCCAAAAGAGGATAAGTAGGTGGCCCTCCGGCAGGGAGGCAGAATACTGCTTCCTGTGAGGCTGGTGCTGCCCTATGAGGCTGGTGAACCCAGGACTGGGGACCATATCTCTGGCTGACTTTATCCTGACTGTCTCTCCCTTGACCAGGTGGTGCTGGCCATGCCATATGACACCCCGGTGCCGGGCTACAAGAACAACACTGTCAACACCATGAGGCTGTGGTCCGCCAAGGCCCCCAACGACTTCAAGCTCCACGACTGTGTGTTGCACCCTTTTGTCTCTGTTGGGTGACTTATCCTAAACTCACTTATACCACTTTTGTCCCTTCTCTGTGCTCTCATTGCTATGGGAAGCGGGCAGGTTCCTTGTGGTCAGGACACTTCCCAAGGAGGGTCCACTAGCAGGGCCAGTGCTCCAGGCCCCAGGCAATCAGAAGAAAGTGAGGGAGGGGCTTGGGGCCCTGCAGGGCACATGGGCCAGTGCACGCCCAGCATGGCTCTGAGGCATCGCGCATGAGGCAGGCAAAGTGGTAGCTCTGGGGGTGCCTTCTGTTCAGGAATGCTCGTCCCCAGACTGCTCAGGGAAGCAAGCACGACACCGCAGTATGAGCACTCATGGGGAGTGTCAGAAGGTGTGCAGGTCCCGACTTGGCCATCTCTGCTCTTAGTTAATGTAGGCGGCTACATCGAGGCAGTTCTGGACAGGAACTTGGCCGAGAACATCTCCAGAGTTCTGTACCCCAACGACAACGTGAGTAGCACCCGTGCTTAGTTCTTGTCTGCACCGCATCTCTCTAAGTGTAGGCTGGGTCACTCTACAAGGACCTGTTTGCTGGCCTCGTATTTGTCAGGTGAGGCCACCTAAGTGATGTCCAGGTGGTTTTGGCTCTCCTAATGCCAATTTCCCAAGAAGTAGATGACCTATTTGTCAAGTAGGGACAGCAGTCCCTATTTTGCAGTGACATCTTGAGACATATGACAGTTATGATTTGAAAATCTCTTAGCAGACCCCCACCTCAAACTAGATAAAAGTCGCAGCCACATTCTCTATTGCCCCTGAGTTTAGTGTCTGCTGGCACTTTTGTTGTTGCCAGAGAGCCCTTGAAATTTGCCTGTCTTAGTGGGCCATGTGTTTCTTCATTTTATCAAATATGTACACATAGTAACAAAGGCCATTGGTCCTGCAAGGCTCAAAGTAAAATGCCCCATATGCCCTCCAGAGAATATGAGCAGACTCTAAAGCTTCAGGCACAAGGCATTTTTGGAGTGAAGTTTGCAGATTGCATTACTGGGTGGCTCTGGTATTCCTGGTGCTCAGCTTCTCACTGTTAAGGGACTAGACCTTCTTGCCCAGTGTCCTCACACAGAATGATGTGACCTTTTGCTGGCTGCTCTTGTGTGTGCTTCTCCCCTCTCTGATGATCATAAGCAGGGTAGACCACTTCGACCCTCTGTCTATGCCTTGAGCAAGTCACCTGACATCTGGGCCCCCAGGATTGTAGGGGCTAGGGCATTTTGTTGGCACTCAAAGCTCTCCTTTCATCCACACACACATTTCTGCAGTCCCTGGGGCAGGACCCTACCACCCAAGCCTAGTGCCTTATCCTGGGTCCTGTGGGGGGGTTGTCCCTGAGGGCCTGTGGTGGCTCTAATAGCTAAATTGTTGTAAGAGCTGTCCTGTGTCTGCAGTTTTTTGAGGGGAAGGAGCTCCGCCTGAAGCAGGAGTACTTTGTGGTGGCTGCCACTCTGCAGGACATTATCCGCCGCTTTAAGTCCTCTAAGTTCGGCTGCCGGGACCCAGTGAGAACCTGTTTTGAGTCATTCTCGGACAAGGTTTGTTTATTTGGGGATTGAGCTCAGTGTGGAAGGACATGATTCTCTCAGGCTTGGTTTCTTCCACAAGGCTGGGGCATGGGCAGGAGGAGCATGGGTGGGATATTAGTACTCCCTCATCTTGGTCTCCTTGTTATGGGGTGGTGTCAAGTCCCCTTCTTCTCTGAACAGGACCACACTGGGCCTCATTAGGAGTCAAGGCAGCAAGGATACTGTAAAAGGCTCCGTGGGCAGAGGTGGACATGTTTGGCAGGCTCAGTTCAATGATATTAAACAAAGTCAATATATCCTAGAGGAGAGGGCCTCAGGCAGTGGGGCCAAGGGTCCTGCAGCTCCTAGATACCTGCTACAGAGCCAGCCTATGGGTTCTCCTGGCCCCTCTCTATGGCCCCTCGGGTCCTGCTCCTGTTCCTTGGCTAGTTTTCAAGCTGGGCCCAGCGCCTGTGTGGTGCTGTCTGCTCCCTGCTGTTGGCCCTATAGATCAGACTCCTTGGTGGGAGGCCGAGGACCCTAAGCCTCCACACACTGACCATGTGGGCCCACTCCATGGGTGCGAGGCCATTGAAAATGTCACCCTGTGTGAACTTCAGGTTGCCATTCAACTGAATGACACCCACCCAGCCCTTGCCATCCCTGAGCTCATGCGGATCCTGGTGGATGTGGAGAAAGTGGACTGGGACAAGGTGAGCACTGAGGACAAGGGTGTGAAGTGACTGTTGCCTGTAGACCTAGGTGTAGGGGTGACGGCATCCCCAGCCGAGCTGGGCGTATGGAGTGGTGTTGCCCCCTGCAGACCTGGTGTAGGAGTGATCACATACATCCCTTGCAGAGCTGGGCACATGGGGTGATGATTTTTCCTGTAGAACTGGATACATAGGGGTGACAGTGTCCACTACAGAACTGGGCGCATGGGGGTGATGGTGTCCCCTGCAGAGCTAGGTACAAGGAGTGGCAGTACCCCCTGAACTTATTGTCTATCCCAGCAATGATTGTGAGTACTGAGCTAGTCCTACAACACTGAGGGAGGCCTCTCCCCTATGGCTTTGGCAAAATGGAGGAACATTGCCCCTGAGAAGACAAGGGCTGTGGAGAGGAGAACAGAGTTGCAAGAGTGGGTCTAGGGTTTCTCCCAAGGGAACTGGGGTACAAGGATACAGAACAGCAATTTTTTTTGGAAGACAAGAAGAGGATTCTGACACTTTTTAGGGCTTCTCGTCTGTATTTTCTTATCTTGAAAATCATGGTTAAAAAAACCCCATAAGTATTAAGTTTTAAAAAATAAGTTGTTTACATTTTCATAGGTTTGTTTTCTTTAGTTAGTGGTATATTCTTTACCTAGTCTAATTAAATCAACATGTGAGACCATTAAATAAAATTTACCCCTCTTATAGAACCCGGCGCTCCTCTATGGTCCTGGGGTGTACCTGATGGGGCTGGGCAGCCCCACCTGGGTCCTGTCCACTCCTGGCCAGGAAAGGGCAGGGCCACACAGTTTATGAATGTTCTCCAGACTGTGGTGTGAATCAGTTTAGTGGAAATAAAATAGAAAACTGTTCAGCACTGTTTTGTTTACTAGTAAAAAATAGTTTACAAAAAAAGGAAACAGGTGATTCTAGGTAGTAGGATAAGCTTTATTCATTTGTGTATGTGTTTGTGAGTATGTGTACATGTGTGCTGATTCAGGATGCAAAATGTTTGTGGGTCGTGTCAGGAAAGTTAAGGGTATGGGGCTCATCTGCAGGTTTTGAGGAAGGTTCTCCACAGACACCAGAGAGCAGAGGCATGTGGCTGGCTGGGCCCTTTTCCGGAGGTGAATGTCTGCCTTTGATCCTAGATTTTCCCCTTGCTTAGGCATCTGGCAGAAGAGCTGCTTGTTTCTAAACAAAGCACACTGAAATGTTCTGTAATATTCCAGGCCTGGGAAATCACGAAGAACACCTGTGCATACACCAACCATACTGTACTGCCAGAGGCTTTGGAGCGCTGGCCTGTGTCCATGTTTGAGAAGCTACTACCACGGCACCTGGAGATCATTTATGCCATTAACCAGAGGCATCTGGATGTGAGCACAGTCATGTTGGGGTGGGGGCAGGGATGGTACGCTACACCTGCACCAAGGGGCCATCCTCAGTTTTCCATGTTACTTCTTGAACAGAATAGCCTCTGTGTAGAGGACATTGCAATCTGAGGGCTGTCACCTGGCAGAGCTGTTGGCTAGTTTGCACGCTTAGATCCCTGCTGTTTACATGGTCTTTTTAAAACATCCCCGTTCTTTATTGGGGTTAGATTTAAGTGTCTGTTCCTGGAATGCCAGAGACCTTAATCCTGAGAGGACAGAGCAGCAACTGGGTGCTTTGGAGATGAAGCCCCATTTTTCTTTGTTACCTGCAGAGAGATTAAGGGTATTGTACCCTTAATCAAGGGGAACTTAGAATTCAGCTGTGATTATAGTTCATTTTTTAACCTTTTAATGAAAAGGCAGCTATTCCCACTGTCAAAATGTGGTTAAACCCCACCTAGGCCAACAGAAATAGCATTCCCATCTTTGCCTTGTAAATCACATGGCATGACCTTAGCACTGCTGGTCCTCATCTGCTACTGACAGAGCCACTCTGTTGAGTCCTCAGGCCAGGTCCAGGCTTTTTCCTGGACTGAGGCAGTGTGGAAGGAGTGGCTTACAGAGGTGCATTCAGGGTACTTGAGTGCAGGTCTGGGGTACAACAGCTCTGGGATTTTCTTGGAGGAAACATACCTTTTCACAGGGAGCCTCTGGGCTGCTGTGGGATATCCTGCGTTCTTGCTCACAGCTCTCTTTCTTGGTAACAGCATGTGGCTTCCCTGTTTCCTGGAGATGTGGACCGCCTGCGGAGGATGTCTGTGATTGAGGAAGGGGACTGCAAGCGGATTAACATGGCCCACCTGTGTGTGATCGGGTCCCACGCTGTCAATGGCGTGGCGAGGATCCACTCAGAGATCGTGAAGCAGTCAGTGTGAGTGGGGAGAGTGTTGGCCTCGAGCTAGGGCATACCTCCTTTCTGACCCCAGACCTGCTTCTGCAGACTGTTGGCTGCCCGTATGCACAGGGACTGAGGCATATGGAACATGCTCTACACCAGGGGTCCCCAATCCCCAGGCCATGGACTGTTACCGGTCCATGGCCTGTTAGGAACTTGGCCACACAGCAGGAGGTGAGTGGTGGGTGGGCGAGCAAGCAAAGCTTCATCTGTATTTGCAAAGGCCCCCTATGTTAGTATCACTGCTTCCGCTCCACCTCAGATCATCAGACATTAGATTCTCAAAGGAGCACCGGTGCCTGGTGCCAGAAGGGTTAGGGCCGCTGCTCTGCACCATTAGTGTGTTGCCCTCGTGGGCAATGGCTGAACTATCCAAAGCATACCAGCGGCAGGTGATGTTGGGTTGCTGAGCCTTCTCCTCATCACCAGTGGCTACTCTTATTTTCTACATTCTTAATCTGTTCAGGCAGAGCCTCTGCTCCTAGAGCCGTCTGCCACTGGTCCAGTGCCATGAGCACCTCACCTGGGGATGTGTGTCCTGACTTAGGTAAGGGAGAAGTTAGGATGTGGGCTAGGGCTCATCACTGCAAGAATGGAGGAATTCTTAGATCAGATCTTATGCTTTCCATCCCCTCTTGGTGGGATGCGATTGTGGAGTTCCTTCCATTCCTGTACCTCCATGAGCACTAGGCAGGCCTAGACCAGGTCTATCCATGAGGAGGCCTGTGTGTTCCCAGGGCCTGCCCAGGGGCTTTAACCCTACAATAGACTTATCAGCAGAGGGTCCCCATTTTACAGATGAGGAAACTGAGCCCTGATTTCTCTACTGTCATGATCACGCCGGTCAGGTCCTGCTACTTATGCAATGATAGCTAGCTCCGGAGTGCATTAAAAAGCATGTGTTGCATGCTCACTGTTCTGAGAGCATGAATTATGCTGACTGCTCTGTGTTCTTTAGAAAACAAAACAGGAAAACTCAGCTTAGTTTTGGGAGCTTCTAGGAATTTCCTTACAAAGTCCTTCTGTTGTTGCTCACCTTGTTCAGAACATAGCATTTGTGACTGTTGCTTGTTTTCAATGGTTTTAGTTTTAAGGATTTTTATGAGCTGGAGCCAGAGAAGTTCCAGAATAAGACAAATGGCATCACGCCCCGACGGTGGCTGCTACTGTGTAACCCAGGGCTGGCTGACACCATTGTGGAGGTGAGACTGGCTGACTGAGTTCATGGGGAGCTTTGGGCACAGTTAGAGCCACAGCCACTGCCTGCCTTGTGTCGGAGGGTACAGAGTAAACAGTAATCTGCTCCTTTGTGTGTGGACAGCAGTGGCTCCTAGATGGGAGTAGGTGGGGTCCACCTGCTGCCCTGGGACATGAGAGTGCTGGGCTAGGCCGGACAGTCAGTCAGTGGCCTCGGGGGCCTGTGGGGGAGTTCAGAAGCGAGGTCCTGGACTTTGAGAAGGGCTGAGGTGGGGCTGTCCGACCAAGCGGCAGCCATAGACCCACAGCTAGAGAGATTTTGTGAGCCAGAGACATGGTAGTTGATTGACTTGTTCATGTATGCTCACTCAGGACAAAAGGAAATGAGCCTTCGTAGATGCCAGGAGTTGCAGTAGGCTTGAGGATGCTACTGCGGGTATGGTGTCGGGGGTGAGAACCTGTCATGGGGACGCTGCCTGGGTGGGGAAGGTATAGGAGAGCTGAGATTGAAAGAGTGAGTTGAAGGGAGCTTAAGGCAGAGGCCTGGGTGAGAAGACAGGAGGATGTGTCAGAAACGGGGAGAAACATTTCCTTTATGATTCTCCAGAAAATCGGGGAGGGTTTCCTGACTGATCTGAGCCAGCTGAGGAAGCTGCTGCCCTTCGCCAGCGATGAGGCGTTCATCAGAGACGTGGCCAAGGCCAAGCAGGTGGGCCTGTGCGTAGACCGCAGACTGGCCCTGCCACCTCCGACTGGGGGCTGGGCCTGTTCCAGGTGTTGGGGCCCAGGAGCTACGCAGTCCATCTACGCCACTCAGCTTTTCACAGGGGGACCCAGCTGACCTCATGTCACGCAGCAGGCAGGCAGGCAGGTGGTGGGCAGGTAAGTGTAGACCCTCAAAGTGGCCTGAGAACACCTTCACCCGAAGTTCTGTAGGAAAAGCTTGTCTAGAGGGAAGTGCTAGGAAAGCCGATTTACATCTGTGCACCCGAGCTTCTCAGCACTGCAGCCAGCCTCACAGCTACACAGGCTGGGGTCACTGAGATCGTTCAGACCAAATGTGGCAGCCTTGTTGGAGAATGAGGACTGACCCGAGACACCATGTGCTCCCCAACCTGCCTTTGCACCATGCCCAGAAATAGCCCTTCATTTTTGAAGTGTCTCACTCCTCAATCATTTCTCTCCTTGACCACACCCATCTGTCTTCTTTTATGCCATACTCACTGGTTTCCTTTTATTCTGCTTTTCTTATCCTTTGCTTTTCTTAAGGTTTGCTTTCTGGTCTAGTTTTTCGTTTATTTCTGTCAGTGGTGGTGCATATCCACTTTCAGGATTATGCTTTCCCCACCCCCACTTCTCACATGGCCACCACCCCTCAGCTCCTCAGCTCTGGTCTTCCAATCTCCATGTTCTTCCTGTGGGGCAGCAGTGAACATCCTGGGAGCCCCCTCCCTGCCACGTTTCTGACATAGGGACAGAGAGACCTCAGCCCAGGTGGAAAGCTGAGCATTAGTTGGGCGCTGGGGAGTTCTTGGGATTCGTTCCTGTGAACTGTCTAACTGTCCTTTCCCTTTATTCTCCCCAGGAAAATAAGTTGAAGTTCTCTGCCTTCCTGGAGAAGGAGTACGGGGTGAGAATCAACCCTTCCTCCATGTTTGATGTCCATGTGAAGAGGATCCACGAGTATAAGCGGCAGCTGCTGAACTGCTTGCACATCATCACCCTGTACAACCGTGAGTGCAACTGCTTGCTCTCGCTAGCTCACCCTGGGGCCTTTTCCTCACACAGTTGAGAGAGGAGGGGACTGTGTGTGACATTGCACATTTATTTTAAGCGATAGTTTTATGTTTTTCTGTGTACTCAGTGCCAGAGTACTTAAAAAGGAGTGAAAAGTGAGGTCTGTCTCCAGCCTGGTTGGGGTACAGACCTGACCTACATGAGGCAGGCAAACAGTTAAATGCCTCAGAAGAGGCCCCAGGTAGTCAGCATGGGGCCCCGATGTGAGGGAGCTTCATGAGACTCGAAGGCTAGGCTTTATGTTCAGTTCAGCTTTTATTTTAAATTTAGTTGCTATCTTCATTAAACTTGTTTCGAGTTATTTAGAAAGATTTTACTTATTAGAGGCATTTAACATATACTTATAGAAAGCAAAATAGTATGTTAAATTTAGATATATACCTTAAATTGTTTAAGCTGCATTTAAACATGAGAACAAATGTGAATCAAAGACCCCCTAAAAGTAAATATGATAATAAAACCTTAAAGGAATAGCTTAATTTTTAAGGTTTTGTAATGTAGTAAACATTAATTTTGAATACCGAAGGAACCACAGATACTGTTTTCAAAATAGAAAGCTCCTCTTAAGAACATTACAGCACTTGTTACCAGTGAGTAAGGCTCCATCAGGTAGAGGCATCCAGTCCCTTGTAAGATAGTTGAGTAATAGGATAGATAACATTTAGGCTTGAGTATTTTTGATGCTTCTGACTCCAAACCTTCAGAGAAGGCTGCAGGTGAGGACCCTCCTGTGTGTGGCTGAAGGAGACACTTCACCACATTTTCCTAGCCAGAAAATCATTCACAGAGACCTTGTTCTGTTTTATTTGGTATGTTTTCCTTTTGCAGTCACAATTTTCTGCATTTTCTTCATCATTTCCCCAGTGGTGTTCCTGAGTCTCCTCCTTGAACACAGTTTATTAACAGCAATGAAGTCACTGGGTGCTCTTTCCTTCCTCTCTCTGTGGCCTACCTGACGTCAGTAGTCTCTCTGTCACCTCTTGGTATGTGCCTTTGTACTTCATCATGCACTTCTCCTGCTGGGCTTGTCGGTGGTAAATGACAGCCTGTTGCCCTCAGTTGTTCCAGTGAGGCAGTCAGGGGCTTGTGCTCCGTTCTTCCTCATTCACCTCCCCCTGCCTCTGTGCATGTGCGCACATGTGTGCAGGTGCTTTCTCCATGGTCAGGCATATGATATTGACACTGCTTTGCTATCCTCATCCTCAACGTGTTTTTGTCTTAGTGTGTGGATGAACACATTTAGTGCTCACCAGTGAAATTGCAAAGCAGTCCTGCTTGGATTAACTAGTTTGTGATGTCTCTCCCATGAACCTCACTCCCTGAGTTTTTCCTTGTTGAGGACAGTCTTTGACCTTTCAATATGAAGGATGGTTTGAAGTTCACTTTCTTTCCTTGAGCATCTTTTAGATCCCTGTGCTCCTCTGTCTAGAGAGTGGGTTCTGATGTGTTTTGGTCTCATAAGTGCGCCGGTCTCATTGTCTGTGCTAATTTTACTGTCCTGTGTCTGGATACTGGCTGCTGTGGGTCAGTTTCCCTGATGCTGAGGATGCTCTTTGAATATGTCAATTGCTGTCTTGCATTATTTCATGCAAGTTTTCTTGAGATATGTTTAAAACATTTGTTGGTGCCATTATTTGGGTTTTCTTCTTCTAGGAGTCTGGCGAGGGGGGCGGGGAGGTTTCTTCTACCTACCTCTCCTTGCATGTCAACTTCTCTCTGAACATTTCTAAAGGTTTTTCCTTTTCTGTTAGGTTCTCTGGTCTTTTCGTTTCCATTCTCTGAGTCTCTGCTGTGCCTTCGGTAAGTCTTCTCTCTCTCTTGCTTTTGTAATTGGGTTTCATTTACATGTGGCAGTTTTACTTTTGTGTTCTGCCAATTCTCACTTCACGTGCTTCCATATTTTGCCCTCTTCTGAGGTCTTGTGTTTTGGCTTTCTGGTCCCCTTTCCACATTGACAGTCATCGTAGGTTGGATAACAGGGAGGTTGGTTCTACTTCCCCCTGTCTAAAGGGAAGCTATGTTCATGATTATCACTCCTAGATGAGTGAGCTATACTGCCCAGGATGACCATCAGGAGCTGTGCAGGACTCCAGGCAACTGCAGGGTTCCCCGAGGCCTGGTGCCTCTTTGTGGCTGCATCTCCTCTGTCTCTCCTCTGTCTCCCAGCTGGCTCGGGACGCTCCTCTTCCTGGCTCCCCTGGTTTCTGCCCTGTGGGCCTCTGTCCACCAGGATGTCACATTCTCCTCCAGTGATTTCCCTATAGGAGAGGTGCTGATGAGGCTGGCCTCTCTGGCCCTTTGAGGCTCTTTCCCTGTCATGCTCACAGCCCCTCTGGGGAGGTCAGCTCCCAAGACCCTTGTACTTGTAGCCCTGTGCCCCACCCACCCTCATGACCTGACACTACTTATTTAATGGTCTAGGGTTCACATGTTTTTCTTCTTTCCTACTTTTGGTGAAAAGGTAGTTTGTGTTTTTATTTTTTCCTGTTATTCTGATTTCTGGAAGTGGTAAGATTCACAAGTAAGGGACAACTGTGTTCCTACTGGAACCTAAAGTCAGTTGCTAAAGGTCAGCCGCAACTCTATACTGCTTATGACTGGTTCCTGACTCTCCAGTGAACGATGTCTAGGGCTTCCTCTCACCCATGAGCAAATAACCCCAAAACACACTGAAATTGAAAACCAGTGGCCTGGCGAGGACACCCTCAGTTTGCTGAGGCTGAAGGTGAGCTGGCCATTGTAGCCTGACCCTCTGTCTGCCCCAGCACAGGAGAGCTTCAGGAGAGGAGTGGGGGGAACTTGGGGTCTTGCCTGACACCCTTGAGGACTGACAGTGCCATTACTACAATCCTGAGGTCACCTCTTTTTCAAGTGCTCACCATGTGGAAGGGCCTTGAGTACTAGAGACCAGACCCAAACCAGGCTCCTCTGTTGGGCTTTTCTGGAAATAGAGGTACAGCTTTTCCTGTTGGACTTTGGAATAGTCTGCTCCTGGCTGGCCTTTCTCACCACCCTGGGACATAAGTACAGAATCAAGGGGCGTTGTCCCTCTTCTCGTGGGTGTGTGGGGCCCAGTGGCTACTACCTACCACCTGTGTTGAGGTTGACCTCTGAGGATACTGGTCACTGAGGTATGTAATGGGGCAGGGGATTGTCTGGCTCCAGTTGCCTCACTTGAATCTCTTGTTTGTCCTGCAGGAATAAAGAAGGACCCTGCCAAGGCCTTTGTGCCTAGGACTGTCATGATCGGAGGCAAGGTAAAGATGATGTCCTCTTTGCTTGTTCTTTGTTCAGAATGCACAAATCACCATGCTTTTCAGCAGTGTCAGTGTGTTCTGACTTGGACACCTGTTGCCCACTGGGCTGGACACTGCAGTGGCTTAGAGCCAGCATTCACACAGAATGCTGGAGGTTTCTTGGCCTCTGGGTGTGACCGTGGGCCAAGTCGGTTTAATTTTCATCAGCTCTGCAATATGAAGGAACTGCATGGGACCTGTGCCTGCTCAGTGCATCGGATTAGGGGTCCCCAGCCTTGAGGGCAGCCCCCAGTGGTCTTGCTGGCCCCTCCATTTGGTTGGGTGGTACCCTTTCTCTGCATAACCACCACCCTTTTACACTGTGCCCAGCTTTTGGTCCTCAGCTCGCACCCTGCCTTCCACTCATGTGTTGAGAGGATGCAGGTCACTGGCTGTTTGTTGACCAAATGTGAGCCTGCCCTGGGCTCAGCCTGGCCTTATTGCATTTTGTTTACTGTGGCACATGTTTTACACGTACTATTGTAGAGTCTAGCGTATTGCCATTAAGGCATTGGCAGGTCTCACCATCACACTCTGCTGTCTTGGGCTGGTGTCCCAGCCTCTACCACTTTTCCCCAGCAGGCTGGTGTCATCAGAGAGTGTGAGTTGCTCTGGGGAGCGTCTTCTTTATAGGGGCCGTGGGATGGAGCCAGGCTCCTCTATTCTGATTGGAGCATGTGCGGAGGTGGACGGGAGGTTTGTGCCCCTCAGTAAGCTCACCAGCTTTGGACAGCAGTGCCCGCCCACGCGGTCTGGTCTTGGGCCCTCACCCAACTCCTGACATTTCTGGAGCATGTTCTACACGTCACCTTGTTTCATGTGTCAGTATTTCAGTGTGTATATCTTAGAGATATGGACTTTCAAACAGTTTTAAAAATTCTGATTATTAAAAATGTCAAGCCTAGAGGAAAGCAGGAAAAACTGGAGAACATCCACTTCTGCTGGGCTGTTCCACAGTGAACCACAGACATTAGGACATTTTACTCCTCAGGACTCTACACATTCTCACGGTGTTTTCCCCCTAAACCACAGTACATACAGACTCATGAACACCACCACACAAGACCATCGTCATACCTAGATATTAGAATTACAAATATATTCAGCAGTTCATTTGAATCAGGACCATGGTTAGGGCTAGCATAATGATTGCTGGCTGTCTCTTAAATCTCATCATCTGTAGGTCTTCCCCATGTCCCTTTTTTTGCATCCTGCAGTTATCTTTGTTACGGAAATTGAGTGAGTGGTGTGTTGTCCCCAACTGCCTTTTTCTGACTGTATCCTTCCAGTATGATCCAGTTTGTTGCTTAGTTCTCTGTATTTCTGTAAGTTGGTAGTCAGTTATAATAGTCCTGTTCCCTTTTATATCTAAAAACTGATTGGAATCAGAAAACAAGCTTAAAACTGACAGATTTTTGCACATGATGAGGTGGTCATCATGGGATGCACTCCATCAGAGCCGAGAGAGAGCTGGTGGGGTGTCGCCCTGGGTAGAGTTACAGGTTCTTTTGTCATGAGTCCTGTCTACCAGGTTATATGGAGGACATGTAAGGATCCTATGTCCTCAGTCCCTCTGGAGAGCCACTCCTCACTGATACCAGGGGGCCACTCCATGTAGTGCGACCTCGACATATCCAGCACCAGGCTCTGACGAATGGTAATGATGCCAGTCCCCAAGCACAGGCGTGTTCATACTGAACCTTCCTCCCCATTTCTAGGCAGCCCCTGGTTACCACATGGCCAAGATGATCATCAAGCTGGTCACGTCCATCAGCGATGTTGTCAACCACGATCCAATTGTGGGCGACAGGCTCAAAGTGATCTTCCTAGAGAACTACCGAGTGTCCTTGGCCGAAAAAGGTAGCTCTGGGGAGGCTGCATTACACGGGAAAGCCTGCCCTTGCCTAGGTGCAATGTGGATGGTCATTGCTGGTTAGGGATTAATTCTGCCCTGGATAGCAGGCTTCCCAGCCAAAGGGGGCCTTTGGTCTAGCATTGAAAGGCTACAGTTAGCTCTGTATTCATCCTCAAGTGTGGAGAATTACTCTTAGCCTTGGATGTCCTTTGTCTCTGTACTTTCTCACTCCTATCCTGATCTCATTGTCCCTCCCCTTTCCTCTCTCCTTGGCCTCTCAGTTTTGCCTTTTTGCTGTTGGGTTTGCTCTTGCTGGCACGATGCACTTTCACATGGCTTCCCCTCCCCTTCCCCATCCTTCCCACATCCTCATAGGATGTTTCTGCTCATCACCACCTGTTCACTCTCAAGAGCATTGCCTGCTTCTCATCTGGGCCAGCACCTGCCTCTTCTGTCCTTTCCAAGGGCAGCTCAGGGCCTGAAATCTCTCCCTGCTCTATTGAGAGTTCAGTCTGGGGCCATTCCCGCTTTGGGAGTTCTGGGGAGACTCACCTAGGATGTGTGCTGCTGCTTGGAGAAGGTTCTGAAGAAGGTTCTACAGCCAAATGCGCCTTGGAGCATGCTGTCCTGATGTGGATGGCCCTTTCTAGACTGCTTGCTTTCTGGAGACCCTGGTGGGGGAAGTGTCTGTCCAACCTAATGGCAGAAAGCTGAGCCTGAAATTCTGGCACCAAGGAAGAAGCACTTTTGTGATTCAGACAGACCACTTGCTGCTTCCTATGCTTTGGCTGAATAAAGATGTGCAGACCGATGTGTTCCCTCCTCCTGCCAGCTTGGCCGGTTCATCAGAACCATCCCTGTCGTCCCCACTGCCATGGACCATGTGTGGTTCAGTTGGTGTTGTGGTTAGTCCTTCACTGAGTTTCTAATACGTCTCACAGCCATTTGCTGCTTGGAACTGTCCTTTCACTGTTATTTGGAGCAGGCTTCTTTAGAACTGACCTTTGGGGTGCCCACTCTGGGGCCTCAGACTTAGCATCGGGGCAGCTGCATTCTCCCCCAGCTCTTGGACTTGCTGTGGCAGCGTGTCCACTGTCATATTTACTATGTCCCTCTACCCATGGGGCAAGCCTATATGAGGGCTGAGATGCCTGTGTCTGCCCTGACACCTGGGCTTGACCTTGAAGAAGAGCTGGGCTCTGATCTTGCTGGCTTTGAGTGCCAGCCATTGGGTCAGGGAAGCATCAGCTCCACAGATGAGCTGAGGATGTGGGAGCAGGGATGTCAGGGCAGGTAGAACAGGGAACCCATGCTTTGGAGAAGGTGTAGGGCTCTTTCTGCATACAGCACAGAGTAGATCCTATGCATGTTAACATGAGGAAATTGCTGCCCCCCGTTTTTAGTGTTCTCATTCCATAAGAGTCCTGATTCCTCTTGAAGTAATCTAAAGAGCCTTTTGGGCTGCCTTATATAAGACAAAAATGGTATTGGGATGAATCAGAATGATAACACCACAGACCGGGACCAGGGACCCCAGCAGTCTTTGATTGGGTCCTAGTCCCTGGAAGTTTCCAGAACATAGGTCCTTTGCCACCTGCAGGGCTTCTCAGGCTACCCCTCTTGGGCCCTCTGCCTCAGGTCGCCCTGGATCAAGAAGGAGAGCTTTTACAGGTGGAGTAGGCAGTGCCCAAGTGCTCTGGCTCATCCTGGAGCGAGTGCCAGCCACAGGCTGGGAGGAGGGAGCAAAGTGTTTCTTGCTGTGCCATGGCTCATGTATGAGTAGATGGTGGCTGATATACCTTCTTGTGCTATCTCCCTCAGTGATCCCTGCTGCTGACCTGTCACAGCAGATCTCCACCGCGGGCACTGAGGCCTCGGGCACAGGCAACATGAAGTTCATGCTCAATGGGGCCCTCACCATCGGCACCATGGATGGTGCCAACGTGGAGATGGCTGAGGAAGCTGGGGCCGAGAACCTCTTCATCTTTGGCCTGCAGGTGGAAGATATCAAGGCCCTAGACCAGAAAGGGTGTGTGCCCCTCCCTGTGGCAGCATCCTGCCTAGAGCCCCAGGGAGGGCCAAGAAGGGCTCTCAGGCCAGGCCTCTGCTTTCCAGGGTGAATGCCCACCCAGAGAGTGGGGGATGGATGGCTGTGGGCACGCTGGCCTTGTCTGCTCACTTCCAGAGCACCAAGTAGGCTGTCCAAGGAGGCCTGTTTGGGCGAGAGCTGGCTGCTCTGTGCTTCTTCACGGCCCAGTATGAAAGATCCAGACCAAGTGTTTTTAAGAGAGTGAAAGGCACTAGTTTCTGAGGGGATCCCTTACGGACAGGGCCCTGAACACTCTTGATTGATTTGGGGATTTGGGACTGGCCCACTGCCGAGATTCCCTGGCCTAATTTGTAAAATAACCTTTTTTTTTTTTTTTTTCCTAGAAATAGTTTTAAATTTACAGAAATATTGCAAAGACAGTATGGAGAATTCCAGCTACTCTTCCAATATCCCCTGTTGCTTACACCTTACTAATTAGTGTGGAACATTGTCAAAATTAACCAATAGTATTATGCTTTTATTTATTAAAGCCCATACTTTATTTCACTTTTTTCCCATAAATGTCATATTATTTTCTGTCCCAGGATCTGGGAATCCAAGGCACCCCCTCTGGTCTCTGACAGTTTCTCAACCTTTCCTCATTTTTCATGACCTTGGATACTCTTGAGGAGTCCTGGCCCTGGCCTAATTCTGAGCAATAATTAAAAGAAAAGGTAGTGATGCCTAACTGCCTAAAAGTCCTCAGGGGAGTTGGTGAGGCCTCAGGCACCAGATGGGTAAAAACAAAATGTTACCCAAGAAGTCAGATCTATGTCCTTATCAACCTGAAAGCATACACCTGCCATTTCCTACCCGCCTCATTTGGGCTCTTTCTGCCCCATCCCCATGTCCTGGGATGTACACAATCTGCCAGATTCCTCCCTTTCCCAGACTTCCTGATGGCCACGGACTTGCTGGGTCCCACAGAGTTGGGGCTAGGAGTGGGAAAGGCAGAGGGGAGGGTGTTGGGGGCAGGGGCAGGAGGTCAGGGTGGAGATGCAGAACACTGTAAGTTCCCCTCTCCCATGGGAATATGATGGAGCCATGTGTGTCACTGTCTTCAGGGACTACAGTTCTATAAACAGTAAAGGGAGCAGGTGGGATTTGCACTCACAGCATATTAATCCCCCTCCAGGACCTAGCAACCCACATGGCCAGCAGCTGCCTTGCCAGGCCAGCTGGAGCCTGGGGCAGTGCTGGGCCAAGGGTGTGCCCGTTGCCTGTCATGAGGCTGCGGCTTGGAGACACTGGGCTGGCAGCTAACTTGACCCACCTCCCCACAGGTACTATGCCCGAGAGTACTATGACCGTCTGCCGGAGCTGAGACAGGCCGTGGACCAGATCAGCAGTGGCTTCTTCTCTCCCAAGGAGTCAGACTGCTTCAAGGATGTTGTCAATATGCTGATGAACCATGACAGGTAGGACTGGCCTCCCTTTGGTCCCTATTTCCCTCCCTACCAACAGGTAGAATTGATAGGTTCATTGGTGGGCTGAAACCCGCCTTTGTTGGGGATGAAATCTTACCTTGGTGAGGCTTGTTCCCACCCTTGCCTGACCTCAGCCCATGGGCAGATCCTCAGGTCATGGACCTGGAGAAGTTCTGATATACCCAGGGCCAAAGCATGCAGTGGCCACTGATGGTGCTTGCTGGGCTGTTGGGGGTCTTAGTGGTGGGAATTGCTAGCTGCATGGTCTAGCCCCAGGCTCCCAGCACCAGCTGACCACCCAGATTGGTGCGATAAGCAGGAAGTGGTATCACATGGGCTGATTGGAGGCAATTCTTGAGCCCTCTCCAGTGAGAGAAGGAATGTGGACAGGACACAGAAACCTCTGGGAAGTAAGTAGGGGTTGAGTATAACCTTGGAGCAAATGTGGGTTCATGGTGACACAAAGTGGTCAAAATGATGAAAATAACTGACAGCATAAATTGCAGTGTAGTGTTTTATTACAATTAAATTGATACACGTATATAACTCACCTTCAGTTACAGACTTACTAACTTGGAACAGGTTGGCAGCACCATTTGCCATCTTGACAGTTCTTTGCTCCACTCTGTTGGTAAAAATTGAGTCTGGTGAATGCTGAGAATTGACCCCTGTTCCACTTTCATTTAGTTGTGTCTGGGTTAGTTTCATCTGTTTCATTTTGATGAATGTTGTCCTCTGGCTTCATCCAAATCAGATCATAACATGCTGGAGCTGGGAGTTTGGCTCTGGCTGAGGTCTGTGATCAGGCTTTTAATGGTTTTATGAATTGTGTTTCCAATTCAATTGTAAACAAAAATGCATTTCTGTATTCATGAATCCTACATTTTTTTTCTCCAGAACATCCTTTTCCTGCATCACCAGTTCTCAGCCCAGTTAGACCTGAAAACAGGCACATAGAGCCTGTTTGTTGCCTGCCATTCCTGTGCCCCTCTCATGGGAGGTGAAAGGCAGGAAGCCTCTCAGTTGTGCAGCTCTAACCCATTGTGCACGAGGAGAGTGCATTATAAACACCAGTTTCTTTAAAGGACCATTGGATTAAAATAAGGCTTTTTGAGAAGTGTCCTCAAGACAGAAGTGTTGCTCACAGTGCAGGCTCTGTGGCCAGGTGGGCTCCATCACCCTAGAGCATGAGGACAGACGACTGTGGCCTGGTTTCCTAATCTCCTGTCTCCTGTTTCAGGTTCAAGGTTTTTGCAGATTATGAAGCATACATGGCATGCCAGGCCCAGGTGGACCAGCTGTACCAGGTAAGGTTCTTGGGCCCCAGAACCAGGTGGCCCTGGTGGGGAAACAGTGAGGCACATCTGCATCCTGCTGTCTTAGGCCAGTCCTGGGAGGTCACAGTTCAGCTTGTGGCCCAGAGCGGGGTGGCTGGGGGCCTGGCACGCTGAGCTGCCTCCTGGGTTCAAGCTGTCCTGTGCCCGCGCTTCTTTTAATCTTCCCCTCAGGGGCTGTCTTCCATGCTGTACCTTGTGACTCCTTGGGGCCAGGCTGCTGTTCACCCAGGTTTTCCCTGCAGAGGGGTTGGGGATGGGCTGTGCCCCAGCCTGCGGTCTGATCACCCCATGCAGGTGTGATCGGGGGGACATGGAGGAGTGGGTGCAGACTGGTCCAAAAGAAGAGATAGGCCTGGTGTGCACACAGAAAGCATGTTTAAGTGAGACCATGAATGATTTGGAAAAGTAAAAGCTTCAATATTCAGTAGAGGGAGGGACTTGTAGATAGCTGTAAGGAGCAGAGTTTCCAAGACAGGGATGCTGGAGCCAGCTCTCTACTTGGTAGTTAAGGACAAGGAGAGGACATGAATCTCAGGCTTCTGTGTGGAGTATATGCCTGGCTGCACATGGAAACCCCTTGGGACTGGTGTCCCATCTTAGTGTAGCCCACAGGGAATCCACATGGGATCTCATGGGAAGACCCAGGTCCTAAGCTGGGGGAGGTGAAGGAGGCTGGCCCTTGGTGCCTGCCTCCTTCCCCTTTCTGAGATTTCCTGGGTATCCCACCTGTGTACCCCATGGAAGATGCAGTGGGAGGGGACACTGATGACAGTGGTGTGACAGTACAGAATCTTGGGTTCCTCGGGAATTTGTGTGTCTGATTTGTTGCAAGTTTTGGGCCCTGTCCTTAGGAAGCTGCTGTCATAGCCTGCACTTAGGGAAAGAGCTCCTGATGTTCCCTCCAGAAAAAGAACAGGATAGGGTATGGAAAAGGAGTGACTGGTGGGGCTCTGGATGGAACTTTTGCTTCCCTTAAACTGGGCCTCAAGGAGAGTGGCCCTTTCGGGGAGGCCTCTCCAGGTGTGGGTGCTGAGGACAGCTGCCAACCTCTGGGAGGCTCTGGGCAGGAGACCTCTTGGCCATTTCCCCTGGGAATTGGATCTCCCTGGTGGCAAATACCTGGTGGCATTTCTTTGTTGTGTGGGCCATACTGTTGTGGGAGATGGAGCATTTTGAGGGCCAGGACCTTCTCAGGCTCCTGGTCTCTTCTGCCTAGTCATTTGGTAGCTTTTCTGGTAGTCGGGCCCCTCTTCAGTGAGCTATGATGGTCATTTTCTCCTCTTCCATCAGACTACCCAAAAAGAGCTAAGAGCTCATCTGGGAATATCCTAAAGTTCTGGAAGCATGGGCTCTATTGTGCCTGAGGTTACTCAGCATCTCCTTTTCTTTGCAGAATCCCAAGGAGTGGACCAAGAAGGTCATCAAGAACATTGCCTGCTCGGGCAAGTTCTCCAGTGACCGGACCATCACGGAGTATGCCCGGGACATTTGGGGTGTGGAGCCCTGTGACCTGCAGATCCCGCCCCCCAACCTCCCCAAGGAGTAGGTGCGAGCACAGTGGGGACCAGCTTTTGTTTTCTTGTTGACTGTACCTCATGCCATTTTCTAAGCACTTAGCCAGTAGCCAGTGGTCCCTGCTTTTTTTAGTGCTATGTTCAGGGTGGGATATAGGGATTACGGTAGTAGTTTAGGATTGAGGAAGTGGAGGGATGGATGGACAAGGAAGGAAAAGTGCTAAGAGTGAGATGCTGCCTGGTTTGTGGCAGGAAAGCAGAGCTCACAGCACCGACCAGTGGGCCCCAGAACTGGGGAAGGTGGAGCTGCCTGCTAGGCTCTTCTGAGACCTTATAGACACCTTGTTGGGAGCTTGTTTTGTTTTGAACCTCTGGATCCTGAGGTCTGGGCAAATGGCCATGGCAAAGCCTGGAGAAATGTGTTTCTGCAGCAGTTGGGTGGCCCCTCAAGTCCTCCCTGGCCCAGCTCTGCCTCCTAGCATTGCTGGGAGGGTCCAATGCTCCAGGCTGTGTCTTTATAGCTGCCCTGGAGATGCTCTGGCCCAGGGCTTCTGCATTAATCAGATAAAGGGGCCCCAGGATGACTAAGTGTGACATTGGGGAAGACACCTGTGTCTAGGCTTTAAGGGGCTTTGGTTAGGATAACACTGGCTGACAAAAAGTTAAGCTTCACAAGGAAATGAAACTAGCTGTAGCCTTTTTTTGTCTTAGCAACTAAAAATTGTACTTTTGGAATTTCAAATCAGAGGAAGGAATTCTGGTATTTTCACCTGGCTGTGGGGGCTTGGGGCAGTGAGGGAGGCTAGATGCCCAGCCCCTGCTGCAGATCTGCACCCTGTGCCCTGTTCTGTTCCGGAGGGTACATTTTCTGTCTTACACACAAGGCTAGCCTCCCTTCTCCCTCCTTTTCCACTAGTGCGACAACCTGCTCTGGAAAAGGACTGAGTGGGCCCAGAGGACAGCCCACTTTCCACTCTGCCTGGTCAGCAGGCTGGTACCAGGAAGGGCAAGTAAGCTCCTCAGCTGCCCAGAGGGGAGAGCAAGGAGCACCAGGTGGCACCCTTCATCATGGGGTAATTGGCGATGCTGGACAGAAGTGCCCTTCCAGGGGCTCTGCCTCCTTGCATACTGGGTCTGGGCATCATAGGCTCTGCCCTCATCCCGGGTCCTGACTGTTCACAGAACCAGGCCATGAAGGACTTGCTCAAATACACACTTTACCAGAGCCACTGGGGTCTGTGGTTACACCCCCAACACCCTCCGCTGCTCAATCCCTTAGGCTGTGTGTGACCATCACTGTGCCACTCGCTGTTACTGCCCATTGTTTGAGAAACTGATTAAACCTTCTTGCCCATGCTTGGTTGACCCAGACTCTGTGTTTCATTCTGTGCTGGCTTGGGCAGGCCTCAGTCTTTCCCTGGTAATGAAGGGCTGGGCTAAATTATGGCCCATTGTTCTGGGATTGAGGACAGAAAATTCTCTCATCTCAGCTGTTGTGGGGTTTAAGAATTCGCTCTTCAAAGAATTGTGAAATCTAGCCACTTGGCATTTTTGCTATTAATTGTATTGGTTCTTTTTTGCACCCATCTTCTGCTACTCACTCTTGGCTCTGGAAGGTAGAATGCCCTGGGGACTAAAATATTTCCCCCAAAATTATATAGCTTGCAAGTTTTATCAAAAACCAGGAGGAACATGAACTTAGGGCTGTAACCCAAAGACACTGAGACCTTGTAGCACAGTAGACCCCTGCTGGGGGTGGTGACATTGCAATGCTCTCCTGGGGACTGGGGGGCCATGAGATGTGCTCTGGGAATGTAAGCTCCCTGTCCCTATCCTGCAGCTCGCAGGATGCTCAACTGTAACCAATTTACAGCTATTGCCACCTTTTTTTTTTTTTCTTAAGGACTGGTCCTAACCACACATTGATTCTGTAACACATAAAAGATGGGCCCTAACCCACAGTTTAAGCTTAGTTGCTTAGACCAAGGTTTATAAGAAACTAAGAAACCACGGTTAAGGGCCTGATTAACTAACAGTGACCCAGCAACTTCCTGCTCACTGTTCTCTTTTTGTGCTTCTTCATCTTAAATCGGCCTCTCAGGCACCTATAAAAAAAAATTAAGTGTGTATTTTTTACTTTAAATCCTATCTCATTCCCCTCAAAAGGGATTTGAAGCAACTCAAATAGATTACAGGTTATAAAGAAAAAAAACAAACACTGAAGACTTGAGCCCAGGCAGAGCAGGCAGGTCTGAGACAGTATTAGCAAGTCATACCCACTTCTTTGGCTGAGAAAGTGTGAGAACTTGACTTTGAGCCTCGGTGACAAAGCCAGAGCACGTCATGAAGACTTCCCAGGCCAAGTGGGCACATTATGTTTTAGTGTTACTCAGAGCCTCTGACACAGAGCAGTTACACAGACAGACACAATTGGGCTGGGTTTGTGTGTCCCAGCTCTGACAGATGTGTAGCCTGGGATGGTGGTGTCTTATAGGCAGTGATCACATTTGAAGCACACACTGACCTCAGGACCAGAGTCTGTTCACATTTCAACCCCAGTTTTAAGAAAGGTATGTCTCCCAGATGTGAGAATCACCATAGGCAGCCCTGAAGGGCCTCAGGGAGGAGATGGTATAAACAGCTTTGGCCTCTGAGCCCCAAGCCAGCCCCAGCTGCATAAGAACTTGGAGAACAAGCAGGCAGGTATAAGAGTGCACCTGCTACCCCTACAAAACTTCTGAGCTTTTGAGACTGCTAAGTTCCAGATATTTAGGATATGGGGGAGGCAGGCCAGCCTTCTGGAGAGGCTACCCTCTGAGGTGGGACATACCCTTGTACCTGTACAGCAGGGGCAAGAAAGCCACCTGTGGGAGCAGCTCAAGGACCATTTCTTATTAAGCCACAGTTCCCCGAGAGGTCGCTTAATCAGAATGTAAGCCTCTGGCCCGTCACCAGGGCCAGGAGAGGGAAGAAATGGGGTTGTAAGTGGGTCCTGGGTCCCAGGTAGGAGCATCAGAACTGCAGGGGAGGCTGGCTTCACAAAAAGCCAAACACAAAGGTCACCACTAGTGAGTAAATGAGGTGATGCTCATTGGCCAGAACTTAAGTGTCCTGTCCTTTCAGTCATCACAGGTTTATCTAGGATGAGTAGTGAAACCCCAATGCCCGTCCATTGACACAGACATAAAATGGGCTTGCTAAGAAGAGGTTGAAAGGGTTACCTATACAGGACTCTATTTTAGGAACATGCCATCTGCTATATCTGGAGAAGGCCCCTCCCTGGAAGGAGGGAGGAAAGAAAGGCCCACTTCCGTAACCTAACAGTCACCCCTCCTCTCACAAGGCCAGGCTGTGAGAGTGGCCTAGGGCTGTGGGCAGGGCCTGTGTGTGGCTAGAGGTAGCACTGAGAAAGCAACAGACTGACCACCACCAGGATTTTATTAAATAAACGCTCAGGTGAACAGGTAGGTGGAGAGTGGAGGAAGTACAGATCGTGGGCACCTCCCTCGCTGTGAGTGATGGGCTCGCCAAGGAAGGTAGGGACACCAAGGAAGGCAGGTGGGGTGCACAGGGCAGGAGGGGGCTATGGAACCAACAGAGTCCATTCTGCATGTGCTGGGGACAGAAGAACCCAAGTCTCCTCACATTCTCATGGGTGATACCGGAAAGCTCAGTGTGGTCCCAAGACTTCACACTTCCTGCCTCATTCTCCATATCCAGCTCAGGAAGTGAGGGATCGACCTGCTGGTTGCTGCCTGCTGTTTCACTGTCTTTCCAAGAAGAACTCAGGTTGAGTGGCAGCAAGACGGAGAGAGGGCCACATGCCTGCCACTTGCATTTTCCACAAAGATCTATGCTCCTGGCCACCAGTCTGCTGTGGCCTCCTCTGCCTGCCCTAGCTGGCATCTGAGTCCTCTCTCCAGGTGCATCACAGACGGTGGTACCCCTGCTCCGTGGTGCTGGGTTGGCTGGAGGAATACGGAGGAGGGCAAAGGTCTTCATGCTCCTTCAGGCAGTGAGCTCAGTGCTGGTGCTCAGGTTCCGAATTCCCCAGGAATTCCCTAGACCAGAGGACAACCATCAGCCAGATCCAAGCTAAAACCAGAGATCCTGCCTCCCATAGTTGTCACACAGCAGTCTGAGGATGAGAAGGAACATGGAGGACCACATTCCCACTCGGAAAACAGTCAATGAGTTAAAGAAGCAAGGGCACCAATGGCATCTCGTAGTCAAATCCTGACATGCAGGAAGAAAGATCAGGTTATGGGCTACTCTTCTTTATTCTAACCTGTAGAGTTATATATACTCTGGCCCACATTTTCTATAATATATTCCTTTCATTTTCTATAATATATTCCTTTTATGATGGGGAAAAATTTACAACTCCAGAACAAACCCATACTCTTTCAGCCCACTATTCCCTCTCAGCAACCCAGGTCCGTGTGGCAAGGAACAGCAAACTACTAAAACGTAGCTTTGCCTCTGGAACTTTCAAGGTAGCCAAAGGAGAGCTGAAGTGTGAAGTAGAATTATACAGGGGATGAAGCATGCTGAGGGCCAATTTGAGCACCCCCAGACCCAGCTGGCCCAGGAAGGTGAATTCACAACCAGAAGCACAGCTTCCAAGAAGCAGCTGGGGACAAACAGGCTTGAGGAGCTGGCCAAGCCAGAGGGCCCATGCGCACGCCATGTGTGCAGGGGCAGCACCTGACAGATGTGTGGGAAGGGACCAAGTCCTTACCCACAGCAGCAGGGGAGCGTGTGGGGTGTGGGCTCCTGTACATGGCCATCTGTGCACTGGGGGAGCCCCTGCATGGGGTGTTTGTGTGGGCCTCCACAACCTGTACCATGGGGAGATCATGGGAACAGTCCAGGAGGAAGGCGTGATAAAACACTCTCAGCCCCTATGGGTGGAAATGAAAGGCTGTTGAATTATGGTGATTCTTGACCCCACTGAAGCAGCTTTAGCAGCTGAGCCTGCTGTATGTCTGGCCTGAGCTGTCGCCATCCAGGACAACGTCCCTGGTGAGAAGAGAACACCTCACCTTAGTATTCGAGGAAGCTCAGGGCTCTTGTAGATGTACTTGTGCCTGTAGCCGAGGTCTGAGTGAAAGGGGATAAACTGAACTTTAAAGTCTCGGAAGCTCTGAGATGGTGCAGCAATGTTGTAGAGCTGGGGAGGGAAAGATGGGTCAGTGTCCAGAGATGGGAGCCCTGTGAGTGACCTGCCTGGTGTTCTCCTCTTCAACAGAGGCCAGTCAGTGGCTGCTGCCTCTGCAGGGCAGCCCATATCCCACTCTAATAGCACTGCTAGCCCTGCAGTTTGCCATGGCTAGGGCTGGAGGTGCTGGTAGGAATCCGGCCAAGGCTCAGCCCTTAGGCCTGCCATTGAAGATGCTCTCTGTCCCCATGCCTGTCTCTTAGAGCTCCCCCTTCCTCAGGGAGCAGCAAAGTGGATGAGCCAGCACCACAAAAAGAGCCACCTGCTAAGAAATGGTGTAGTGGCCTGAGAGCCTGGAGAAGCCCTGATGTCTTAGCCTTGGGGGCTGGAATAGGTCATGTGCCTCAGACTTTGCTGTCTGCCTGGGTCAAGGCCAGTCAACAAGCTGGATCAGTATCTGTCTTGCCCTCAGCCCCTCCCTCCTCCTACCCCTGGGATAGCCAGGCAGTGTGCTCAGAACTGCTGGAAGGAAGGGACCTGGTCCTGGTGGATCCACCTGTACCTCGGGCCTATGCTGAGGCAGAAGTAGCACAGTCGTCACTCCCTCCCTGCCATCACCATGGTCAGGTAGTGCTGTCTCCTACCCTATGCTCGCCTACAAATCTAATCTTGCTTCTCGGGAGCAAATGGAAAGCAAATTCAGCAAAAGCAAATGTGAAGAAGGCCTCACGACAACACAGTATTCCTCTGACATCGGTCCAATTCTAAAAGCAAGAGAACAAATGAGAGGTTCTCTGTTGATGCTACTGACTGGGACTCTTGTGTTGGGGCTTGGGGATCCTCATCACCGAGGGGTCCTATACTCCAGCCAGTAACTGGCGAGCCCTCCCAGTTGAGTCCCCTACAGAGTCAGGCCAGGACCTTAGTACAGGGACCTGAGAGATATGTGCTTATTTTTCATGTTTCCTCTGTGGATGGCCTTGATGTCTGGCCCCAAACCTGCTTCCTGCCGACAGCAGGCCCCTCCTCCACCTCTGCCTATGCCCAGCCCGAACATGGGCCTGTTAGATGCCTGCTGGCACCAGGGGCTGCACTGACACCCACCTTTCTGCCAAGCTGGAAGGGCACAACTGGGTCGTCCTCAGCATGCAAGATGAGCAGGGAGCAGGAGATGTGCTTCACACTGTGGGGATGAAAAAAGACTAGACTAAGACCCCAGAGAGATGGCTGGGGTCTCCAGGTCCCCTGGCTGTGCCCTTGTCAGGGGCTAAGGTTCAGGGAGTGTTTCACCATGGTGCTTAACAGCTAAAATTCTTCTGGGCTGCTTTTTACCAGAGAACTAAAAGTTGATTTCTCAGATATTTCTATCAATACCTATTCAAGGTGATAGGTATCAATCAAATATAGAGGTCAATTCACTCACCAAATCTGGCACCTGCATATTTTCTGAAAATTGAAAATGATTATTTTTGCTAGTAGACATATTCTTTAAAAATTACAAAGCAACATTTACAAATCAAATAATTTAGGTGGGCCAAAAAAACTTATTGAAAATGACTGTTACTAGGAATCCATTGGTAAACAAGTCGATACCCTCTAATTTATCTTTGCTGTAAATAACATTTAAGGTCACTCCTGAATGTTTACAAATGAATTAACATTTTCAATAGGTTCACTCAATCCAAACCTTCAGCAAACCATATAACACAAGAACAGACCAAGTGTCTCTTGGCTGCCTCACTGAGGTCTCACGGTAAAGCCGGTGGACTCGGCACCCACATGCTCTTGGCGATTTCATACTGATCTGGGGGCTCTGTAAGGGCAGTGCTGGGCAAGCCTGGCACCTGGCAGGACCTGGGCCAGAGGGCTCATCACCCCAAAGATACCCAGCCTATCTGGAAGTCCGCATTTCTGCTAGTGTCGCACAAGCACACACGCTCTTGCCTCATTTTGCTTCTAGGCTGGAGTGCTTCTTGTATGTGAGTCACACTTTGAACTGCCCACTTTTCAGATTTCCTATGGTAGGCAGTTTGTCTTACCTGTGTCTGCTCTGGAAGAGGCCTAGTTCACATGCTGTCACCTTGGCAGTATTTGGCAACAGACCTGCCCACCAGGAGGGGCCTCCTTACTTCCAGTGGGGGGAGGGCTGGGCCACATGGGGGTGATGTGCTACTGGCCCCCATTGCTCAGCTGGAGAGCAGGACCAAAGGTGGCCTGGGGTGGAGGGCAGGGAACAGCATTTATTGTTGTTGCTGAGAAGGAATCCAGTTTATTCAAGTTCCATAACAACAATATTTATAAACAAGCATGGTCTTTTGCTTATAATGTTAGCTCAAATTTCAGTTTGTTCTATTTTTATTTTTAGAACCAAAAAACATAATTGAGTGGAAAAATACTCCATTTTTCTAAATTGTTTCAAACTGTAGATTTTTAAATGTTAACCAATAGTTAGGTAAGGATTTTTCCTTTGAAGAAATGAAAACCCATAAAATATATCACAAAGACAGTGTCAGCAGACTGTGAATGTTGTTCAAAGAATGAGTCCTTAACCAGAAATTTATTTTTGGTTTACTTAATAGAAATATTTTTAATAATAAACTTTGTAACATCTTTTCACAACCCAATATCAATCAAATGGCTGAGGAAAGTCATTTTTGAATGACAGTTACTATTACTACTTTAATACCTATTCAGGAGTTCTGGTTTTGCCACACTATTTTAAAATAAAAACTGTATGGACAAAAATACTTTGTTTTCATATAGCTTTAATTCTATAGCCTATTCATACTCCTTTTTCTCTCAGCTGTAGCACTATGCCTACCTTCCCTCTATAAAGATCTATTGGTTAAAGAAGAACTCTAGTCTTCAGAATTCCATTCTATTTGGTCAATGTGACTGAACAGGCTTATGCTGGGGATTCTTGATGTTATTCTAAATTGAAAAATTAGGTACTTTACACCACAGTACTCACTTTTCATCATTTGCAAATTTAATTCCACTGCTTGTAATGGGATCAAGGAAGAACCAGTCAAATCCAGGGAAATATCGATATATCTGAAGGCGACATGGAAACAATGTAAGAAGCATCAATTAAAATAACCATGTGGAAGGCCAAGGTCAAGGGTTCAGACAGAGGGTGCTAAGTGCCCAGGATATACCCCTACTTCTGAGCAAACTGATCTGCAGCCCCACCAGAGCTATGCTGGGGTGCCCCTAGCCCCCTGTGCCCTGACCACAGAGTTTCTACTGGAAAGGCCACCAGACTAGACTGGCTGCAGCAAGGGCTGCTTGCAAACAATGCTGCCACAACCCCAGAGCAGCAGCTGGGATCAGCCTGGAGACCAGACTTCTCATAGACATCAGGGACTCCACCCCCAGGGAAATGGGGGTCTGTGTGACTTGGGAGAAAAGCAACATCAAAGAAGTAACACTACAGAGGGGTCTTTTGTCTGCAACAGAGCAGTGTGAAGTCAGGCAGTGGGCTGACAGAGCTCCCCGAGAAAACACTGCCAGTCAGGAAGCAGTGGAATGAAGGAAGAAGTAACAGGGCACAGAGAAGCCCCTCCAGGCCAAGCTTGTAAAAGAAGAGTCTGAGGCTTTAATTCAGTTAGTGAGGGCCCAACTCACTCTAGAATCCCCATCTGGGTTTACCCAGGGCATGACCCTGATGTATGACCGTTAGAAGCTGGCTGCCAAGTACTGTCTATGGGGATGGAGAGTGAGGGTACCCACTAGTTCACTCCTGGGAAGCAGCTGGGCTGAACCCCACGGGGCAACTGTGCCTGGTGGGCAAACCATGCCATGGGGGCAAGGTCTCCTATGGGTCCTGCTGCCTTAGACAACCCAGCTTTGAATCTGTCCTACCTGGCTGCAAAGTTATAACCTTCCTGGGCAGCTCTGGAGTCAGGCCAATGCCCATAACTAAACAAGGATTAATTTTTAATAACATCTATATTCACTGGAATATTTAATAATTTTTATGATTGTTTTATTTTGTAATTATTTACTATAATTATTTTTGTAGTAATTATTTTAATAATGAAAAGTCAGTTTTTAATAAGATCTGTACTTGCCACTGAGAACGGATGGCTCTTAGCTTCTTCACGAATATTGGTGAATGGAGATTCCAATATTAGGGCATCTGGAGGTGTCTCTAGATAAGTAAAACAAACAGAAAAAAAAGAGTGAGATGGGCAAAAAGCCCAGATAAAACACATGCTCCAGGGTCCCATGGGAGGGGTCCATGGGAGAGGCAGCCCACCAGACAAGAAAATGGAACCCAGGGTGCTAGACTGGCTGGCCCCCCACATGATTGGTATGTGGGAAGGGTCCATGCAGGGGACCCTCAGGTGGCCTTAGGTGGCTCCCGAGAATGTCTGCTGAAGCTGCTTATTTGGATCCTGGCCCTTAGTGAGGCTGCACCAGCTACTTGAAAATCCTTGGGGAATGCAAGCTTAGATTAGCTGAGGTTTTGTCTGCCCAGGTCCTGGCCTCAATGCTCAACTCAAACTCAAGGGGCTCTGTGAGGACACCAAGCACAGTTACTGTGCTGCTCACCCACCAGCACCCACTTCACAGGAGCTCACAGCAGGGCCTGGAACGCAGTCAAAGCCCAAACACTGCTTGCCTTGAGAGAGCCCAGGACCAGGAGGAGCCCATGCCCACTCACATGAACCCCTACCTCGCTCACAGAGGCGCCGCACCAGATTTGTTGCCACTCTGAAAAAAGAAAAAAACAGTTCAGCTGAATTTCAACAAAAATTATTTTAGATGAGACTGTTCTAAATCCTGCAAAGTGACCAGAGAAGCCATAGGATCTGTGAAGTAATTAGTAGGGTTGTAGGGAGGGATTCAGGGGCACAAAGATGCTCCAGGACCATGGGTGGGTCCAGCTGCCCCAACCATCAGCCAACCCCTCCAACAAGGATGGCAATGACAGACACTCTTCAAGTCTCTGAGATATGTTCTGCAGCCTCACCAGGAATAGCCTCCTTTAGGCAACACAGCACTGCCACTCAGCTCACACCTGCCTGGAGTGGGTGCTGCTGAGACAGAGTGATAGTGGGAATCAGGGCTGCCCTATCAGCTGAGAAGAGGCTGTGGTTTATCTGCACAATTCATGGAGGAGGCAGAATTTGGAGTCTGTCAGGCCTGGGTGGGGTGGGCGGGGGGGGGGTGGGGCAAGAGAAACAGGTGGAATGTCTCCGGACCACACTGGGGGTCCTGTGTGGACAGCCATGACAGGATGGCCTACTCCCCTTAGCCCAAGGCACCTCTCCAAGGGCACAAGGTTTACTCTCTCCACATGGGTGAGCTAAGAGTCCCTGTCCCAGACAATGCCTAGTCTGCAGTCCCAAGCTCAACTGTAGCATATGATCCAAGCTGAGCAGCAACAGGAGAAAAGGGATACAGTCCCTAAACTTAAAGGAAGAGCAGCAGGAAAGGGCAAGGCAGCTGAGGGTCTTGGGGCTCTGGGCACTGACATCAGCAGCTCTTTTTAGAAATACTGTGGCCCTCACATCAGCAGAAGCAATTCAGATGGTCCCAAATGAAACATTTAAGTGCTTCCTGCTTTAGCACTGCTGCCTCCCCCAAGTTCTCTGGTAAGCCAAGTTATGGGCTAGGTGGCCTAGTCTTTACAAATGTCCCTGGTTTGCAGTGATCAGAGCCCTGGCATGGGGGCTTGCTGGACAGCACATATAGTCCAAAAACAAGGAATGTGTAAGCCCAGGTACATCTTGGGCTGAAGAGAGTCTGCACATCCTCCCTGTAGAGGTGGAGGTCATCTCCACAACTGCCTATGTGCATCTCAAGTGACTTCTTCAGTTGAGGAGTTAAAGTAGTTCAGACCCTTTTTGGGCTCTAGTGGTGCTTCATCCCCCGCCCCTACATAGAGACTGGAGACAAGGCTTGTTGGAACTAATAGTGCCACAGGTTCCAGAGGCCATCAGGGTACCCTCAGAAAGCCCAGGATGGAAAGTCACCCCATGAAAACCTACTCCCCTAAAGGGCAAGTCATGCTGGGAACTCTTACCCAGTGCCTAGGGAGTGGCCCCAAATATAAACGGGGTTGTCTCCACTTCTCGCTTTGATCCAGTCAAAAACATGGAGTGCGTCATAGGTCATGCCCCGCTCTGATGGCGTGCCTATTGAGTCACCCCAACCTAAGGGAAGGAAGCAAAAGAGGAGGAAGTCAAGCCCAGTTCATGGAACCTCTTGAGGGGCAGGCCCACCCCTACTCCCCTTCTCAACAGATAGGCACAGACCCTCAGAAGCAATACAAGTCTCTGCAATCACCACTGTCACCATCCACAGCTCCATGCACAGGGTGTCCCAACAAGGCTGCTCCTGCTTCTTCTACCTCCTCATCTAATTATAATTCTCAAACCCAAAGGCCATCACAGGACATCCCCAGAAGAGCAGCAGTGCAGAAGGGGGTCGTCCTGCTGGGACATCAACCTACCCAACACTGGGGGTTTGCTAGTGGCTGGCCGAGGATGAGGGGCCCTGAGCCCAGTCTAGACTCCAGCTGTGGCCCAGCTACAGAGAGGCACAGAGAGTCAGGAAGCAAGGCTCTGGGAAACAGGGTGGGTGACAGAGTGGGTGGGTAGAATTCCAGATGCCAGGCAACTCTGACCCATAAAGTGAAGGGGCTCTAAGCCTCTTGTTTGCCTAACAGAGGAAAGCTAAACATCAGTGGCCCCATACTGTGTCCTCTCCAAGGGCCCTTCCACCCAGTCTCCAGGAAAGGTTAAGTACCCTAGTCATTTTGAGCAGCTCAGCAGTGAGTCATCATCAGGTGATCTGAAAGCACTATAGGCTGAAAAAAAGTAGGTTCTGCTGCATAAGCAAAAACTCAGTTAGTGGGCACAATAAGCCACTTCCTCTGAGCAACTGAGATTAGGGAAGGAGTCCTGCAAGAGATAAGGCCAGACTGAGAGGCTCGAGGCACGAGTGGGAGGCAGGGACACAGAGAATGGAGGAACAGAGAGAGAGAGAGAGAGAGAGAGAGAGAGAGAGAGAGAGAGAGAGAGAGACACACACACACACACACACACACGAGGCAGTACTTCTGTCTCTTATAAGGCTTAGAAATGCAGAGACTCAATAACAACTGAAAAGAGAAGTGCTGGATTTCATTTCTTGGTAGAAGCACAAGTAGGTGAACAAGGAAGAAAGCTGTTCCTTCTCATTATCCTGAGG
Source organism: Eidolon dupreanum (assembly GCA_028627145.1). Lineage (NCBI taxonomy): Eukaryota > Metazoa > Chordata > Mammalia > Chiroptera > Pteropodidae > Eidolon > Eidolon dupreanum. The sequence goes on from CM053504.1 coordinate 39,523,504, forward strand.
GCCCTAGCGGGCAGTAGGAACAGAAAAACTTTTTAGCATGGAGAAATAGATGAACAGGTAAACTACTTGCCAGAACCTCATTTCAGAGTTTTCCCCAACCCAGAACTTTCACCTGGATGGAAGAGTCTTCCATGGAAGAACCATTCCTGTAGTAAGCAGAATAATGGCCCCTAAAAAGGTCCAGGTCCTTATCCTTATCCCTGGAACCTGTGAATAGTGGTTGCAGAAGGAAGTGATGCTGCAAATTAGCTCACCTTGAGATGGGAGTGTATCCTGGCTTACCAGTGTGAGCCCAAAGTAAAGATAAGGGCCTTTATAAGTGAGAGAGAAAGACAAAAGTCAGGGTCAGTGATATGGATGCAAGGGGCCAAGAGCCAAGGAGAAAAGGCAGCCTCAAGAAGCTGGAAAAGGCAAGGAACTAGATTCTCCCATGGAACCTCCTGAAGGAACCAACCCTGCTAACATTTTGATTTTAGCCCAGTGACTCAAGATTTTGGACTTCTGACTTTCAAAACTGCAAGATAATAAATGTGTTATTTTAAGACATTAAATCTGTGGTAATTTGTTATAGCAGCAAGAGGAAAGTAACACATCCATATCCAGTCTGAGGATATGGATTCCACTGCCCTCCAAGGTCAAGGTAAGCCAGCCAGGTGGCCTTCAGCCTTTGCTCTCTCCAACTGAGGACTGCGGAGGCACACACTTCTCACACAACTGCTCAGTGTTAATACACAGTATTTTTCTGACTCACTGAGGTAGAATGTTTTAGCTTATATCAAACTGCAGTTCTTTATCTCTTCAATGGGAAGCCCTCTGATTTATGTAAGGAAGAAGAAATACTGAGGTGGCAAGAACAAGATTCTTTCTTCTCTCTCAGCAATTCTTTTTCCTGTTTTCATAACTTCAACAAGACAAGCTCTCCTGAGGATCAAATGTGTCTGATGTCTAGCTGCAGGGCAAGTCTGAGTCCAATAAAGAAAAAAGACAGAATCTTCCACAGTTAAAATGCTGCTGACAAAGGGCACATGCTGGATTCTGGTGCCTCCCTACAAGAGGGACACCCCTAGCATCTGCATGCAGGACACTTACCAAAGACTCTGCCCCCATCCACTACCTTAACACACTTGCAGTTGCCACAGGTCAGGCACCTGCTAGCCATGTCTGGGCCTCTCAGAGTGATGCCTGCATATCACACATTAACTGGAGGGAGTGAGAGGGCTTGAAGATGCACCAGAAGAACCCTCACCTCTGTAGTCAAAAGTGACCACGTGGTAACCAAGGGAACTCAGCACCTGTAAAGTGAAAAATAAACATCTGGGCAACAAATTCATACATTTTCGGTAGAGGGCACCTTGCCTCTTATTAAACCTACCCTGATTTCTGACTTTATGCCCTGCACACAGGGGGAGCTTAATAAAGACCTGTCATCATGTTGCCCTATTCTTGATGGGATCTAATAAAACCCAATGCCCTCTGTCTCAGCACTGTGGGCAGGATGCCTCTTCTTCAGCTCAGAGCCTCAGAACAGTGCCTTTGCATTCAGGGGCTCACAAGTGGCCCCCTCTGGAGCAGACAGTGGGGGTTTTGACCATTCAGCAGCCCAGGAGGAAGGACTCTAGGTGCAGAGCCTGCATCAGAGGACACTTACGGCATGCTATCTCAGATTTTAAGCTTCCTTTAATTTTTTGTTATTAAAAAAAATCCCTCTAGACTAGGTGATCGCTCTCATTAGATCTTTACTTACAGCCTCCTTCTTTGGCTGGAGTGTGCCAAGAGCCATGTGGAAGCCACATCACCACGTCACCCAAAGTCATTGCCTGGCCTGTGCTCCTTTCTCCTTCTGCCGCCCAAGTGCAGCCTGCCGCATTTCTTTTCAGCTCCCAGTCTCCTGCAGAGCCTACACCCTCCAGAACCACACCTGCTCCTAGTGTAAATCATTTCATGAACAGAAACCTCAAAAGGGGACCTACAGTTTCCCGAGCATTCCCTTCCCTTACTTGATCTAATCCGCACACAAAACAGCTCCACAGCCCAGAGCAGTCCACTCAGTATACGACAGAGCAGTGCTCTCATGGTACAAATGTTTCTACACATCTGCTTAAGTCTCCTTCTGCACTGTAGCAAATGCAGATGCTCATATGAGAGGAGGAAGAGGGAGACAGGTATGGTGGTCCAGGACACTGGCAGCAACTGCACACTTTAGGCTCTGAGACACAAACACTCAATGATGACCAAGCAGAAGGGAAGGTCTGCATACCTGCCTGCAGCCTCCTTTCCCTGGGGAAACCTGCTGGGCTTCCACTCAACAGGCCTGGAATCTGATTTAAATGTGACAGGTACCCAATTCCTGAGCCTGCAACTTGGGAATAAAGTGTTAGCTCCCTGGCCCCTCTGTTCTCTCCATTCTTTTTATAGATGAATAATATGTTTACAAACAATTTCAAATGCCTTTTATGCAATTAGCTTATATCTGGCATAAATCCACAATGTCCATTCATCCTGATTTTGGAAACTATCCCTGAAGGCAGCATTGTAGGAAGCACTTAATGGTGAAGTCATTCATAGAGGCAGTGTCGGAAAGACTATGATTTAGGATCAAAATTATTAGGAGACTCCTTCTGTTCATGCTACCTGGAAAGAACATAGGAAACACCCAGGCACTGTTCCCTCCATCATAGACACCGCGTGGCCTATCACAGACCATGTAGATACTGCTTTCTTTGTCATACACTGTGTGCCATCCTCACCTACCTTGTAAAGTTCCACTCGGTGGTCACCTCCTCTAGATTGTCAGAGAGAAGGAAACAAGAATGGGTGTTAGTGCATTTTCTCAAAGAGGCAGGCCCACGATCAACACTGGAGCATCTGGGCCCTTTGAGACTCAGTACCCAATCCATACATAGGGGTTGATGGTGGACAGGTGACCTCCTCCTTGGGATACCCTAAGTGGCTCAGAGCTTGCCTCTGGCAGGGCTGTGCCAAGCAAGGAACACTCTAGCACTTTAGGAGTATTTAATTACTACTTTGCTTTTATTTTTGACTATGTGATGCATACATACAGTACAAAATCCAGAAGACACAAGAGGATACAGAGCACACTAGCCCTGTCCATTCCTGCCCCAGCATCCAGCCCCTTCCCTCAGTCTCCTAGTTTCCAGGGACCACCTATGGACAGAAGTAAAGGCACTTCTCTACTTGCAGACACACACCTAAAGGGACCTGTGACACGGACCTCTTCTGCCTCTCACTTTTCATTCAATAAATCACAGCCCGCTCTCAGTACACCCTTTATAGTAGTGGTCACTTTGCTCATCTCGTGGTCATTTGGCTCTTTCCTACCTGGCGCTGACTTGAGTTTTGCTACTGTGGCCAGCCTGTTATGTCTTTTAACATATATGTGCCATATGTGTGGGACATGTTCCTATACAAGAAACTGCTAGTTGAAAGTGTGCGATTATAACCTTGAGGGCCCTTGCCTTTTACCCAGAATATGTGAGAATGGCCATCGTCCAACCCTTCACCAACAGACTTGTGTTTCGGCAGGTATTTTATTAATGAAGCTGAAAAGGCTTTCATATATCTGAATTGATTCGCATGTCTATACTTCTTTGTTCAAGGACCTTTTCACTGTCTATCTAGTTGGTCAGCTATTACCGTGGACAGAGACACCAAAGCGGGGACAGGGCAACCGCAGGACAGGAAAGTGTGTCAGCAGGTGGGCTCACCCTCTTCAGACTTCTCAGCTGTTTTCCTTTTTCATAATGAGCATTTTGGTCATTTCAGGTGTGTATAGAGAGAGGTTAAGGTAGGGGGAGGGAGTGTCCTTGGGAGAGACAAGGACGAGATGAAGGAGGGAACCATATAATGCAGACACAAAAATACAAAGAAATACAAAAGGAAATATTGCACAGTGTTTTCCATTATCTTTGAAAGAGTTCATGGTGGTCTTATCTAAATTTTCCAAATTCTCTACCCTGAGCAAAAAGAAGGATTTAGAGCATAACACAAGAGCAACTGCAACCCAGGGGTCTGGATCTCAGGTTGCCTCATGAGTCTGGTCAAAGAGCAGGAGCTGGCAAGATCTGTAACACAGGCAGTCTCTGGGGCAGTGGGATGGAGCAGCAAACCTTTCAAAATTACAATATTCCTTTAAACCTGCAATGATAGGCAGAGTTTATCTTTTTTTACCATGTGATTGTCATTGCTTAACTGGACGTGATTCACAGTAACCTACAAAATTCTCTCATTTATAGAAAAATGCTACAAGAGCTGTTTGTAGTCACTTGCTCTTTGAAAAGCAGAAGAGAAACCCTCTGTAACTCGTCCCAGACAAAGAAGCAAGCAAGCAACCAAATACACACATGATTCAGTAGCTAGGCACTCTATAGCCTTGGCTCAGAAACCATCTTTTTGGGCCATACTTCCTGAACTTCTTGCATGTCCTCTGTGCAGCCCCTCTGCCTAGATATCCACTGTGGCCTGCTTTCCCCTCCAGAAAGGCCCGTGCATTTTTCTCCTTCCTGGTTCTGCCTATAAAATGACCACCCTACCAGCCCACCACCATGGCCAAGGCACCAGGAGGTGGCCTTGCCTCCCGCCAGCTCCTTGCTAGCATGCTCTCTCTCAGATGACCTATGGTAGCTGCGGCAACAGTGACCTTCCCAGGGATTTCAGGCAATGCTTTCTTCAAAAGATGTACTTCCTCCTTCACCTCTGCTGGCTATCTCACAGAGACTCTTCTGAGCAAGGCTGACCATATGGGTGGAAGGAGCCTTCTTTAAACCAAGTATGGTAGCTCCAATCCCAATTAGTCTGAAGGACATGCCATCAAAACTGCTCCTGAAAAGCACCTGGGATAAACCTGGAAAAGGGCTTTTACCTGCTATAGACAGTTGTGCTTCATCATTGGTCTAGCAAGATGCACTGGCACTGCTGGCTTAAAGGTGGAAGCAGAGAACACATCCAAATAACCCTGACCTGACAATATGGTGGGGCCACCTCAGAGGACAAGCCTGTCCATGCACACTCAGCTGGGGTCTCTTTGCTGGCCTCCCTCTGCTTTCAGCCATCCCTCTTTCAATGTCACCCCTGCCCTTTCTCAGCACTTGCTGCCCTTTCTAGGAATTGTTCCTCCTCTTCCAGCAAGGTATGCCTGCCAGAAAGAAAGTGCCAACAAGCTTGTAATCCTCGGACAGGACTGACAGACACTGCTATTGAACAAGAGACAACTTTCCTCAGGGCATGCTGTGGCCCTGAAGGGTCACAATGACCCCTCCTCTAAGGGACCACTATTTCCTTACCCACTGAGAAAATCTGTTTCCTAAATCATGGGCCCTCAGACACTTTGCCTTTTAAAATAAGTCAGGTAGAAAGGCACATCTCCCTTCAGGCAAGGATCTGGGGCATAATGACAGATACAGCCTCCTTCATTCTACCCCAGCACAAGCTTCAGATAAGGGGTTTCTGTGCAAAGCTTCCTACATCTGCTTAACATGGTGGTTCCCAAGGAAACAGGGCCCGGGCCCACTTTGCACACAGTCCTGGCTTTGCTCTGAGCCTATAGAAACACTGCTTCATGTTACGTCATGTAAGCTTTACTTAAACCCCTTCCCATAAACCCCACAGGAACTTTGTCTTTTCCTCTGTTCCCCCTCAGGCCCACTCCCTCATTGCAGAGAGTCAGTAAACTCTACTGGGCTAGGTCACTCCCACCCACAAAGGAGCCAGCAGTGCAGGGAGACCATACACAGCCTCTTGTTCCTCACCTGGTACCTGCATTCCCATGCAGGTACAGGATGATAGGGTAACTGGAAGCCAAGGCATCCTCGTACCACATCTGGTCCTTCCCTTGGGCAGTCTTCCACCAGACAGTGGGGACAGTGTGCCTGAAAACAGAAGCAGAAGGAAATGCATGATCACATGGTGATGTCGAAGAAACAACTGTGGAGCTCAAGTCAGAGAGCAAGAGGACAGGTGTGCTGGAACGGCAAACTATCCCCGTTACCAGAATAAATAACTATGGAACGTCAAGCTGTAGAAATGGCTCTGACAACTTAAGGAGATTTCCCATCTTGCAAATTGGCCTCCACTGGGCTACAGAGGGTCACACTGGTAGCAGTTACTAGGGGTAGGGACTGGCTATTTCTCCAGTAGGAACTGGAAGCTCTATGAGGGATCAGTCATCAGGCCTTAATGGAATAAGCATTTAATAAATACTAGCTGAGCAAATAGCACTTCCCCTCATACATATCCATATTTTTAAGCAGCATGCAATTTAAGTCACAGTGCACCTAAGACAGCATCATGCTGTCACATGTGCTAATTTAGCAACAGCGATCTTTGTGAGCTGCACTAGAAGCCTGGTCACCCTGACAACACCATTTCTAATATAGGGCACATTCCAGAGCCTGCTTGTAAATTGCCTTGGAGTCGACCCATGTCTGCAGGAGGAGGTGTCACAGGCTGCCCCAATGTGTGGGTGAGCTCATGCAGCATATTCTATACCTGAAGACTCAGTCTATGTTGCCAAACCCTCCTTCAAAGAGATGCTCCATTAATCTTAACTCAGGCCACACCAAATACTGTTAATCACTGGGAGGCTCTGAATTAATAAGGTTGTTCTGTAAAATTTATTTAAATTAACTAGCAAGAATCCTTCAAATACTGCAATAAATGGCCAATTTCTTATTTTCTAGCTCTTAATTTTCGGCACCTCAGTTCTAATGTATCTTTCTGACTTATTCCAGAGGATCACATTTTGGGTGGTTCTGACCCCTATAAGTATTACTCTCCTACAATTACAAACCTATGGGACTGAAAGTATATTTTAAAGTTACTGGGGGCTGATGTGCTTCCAGTAGCCAGCCTACCCCAAACTTTGAGCACTTGGCAAAGGCCCAGGAAGCTCCCAGACAGAGGGGTAGGGACCTATCCTGGGGCTCTCCTCCCCACTGCCAGGTAGACAACTATGCCCATAGACAAGCAGCTGAGAATAAGCTGATGGCCAAGCAAACCCTCAGCATTCCTCTAAGCCTTTGTTGTTAGTCAGATCTGATGAGGTACCTGCCAGGTGGGGGCAGCTGGTGAACAGGGCCTACTACTGCCCAAGGGCCCATATCGTCCTCACAACAGTACAGGACACAGACGTGGGCAGGTGCCCACCGGCACACAGCATGGCTATCACTATCTTGAGACTCGCTATTATTGTCACTAAATACAACTTTCTTGGGTAACTGCTTTGAGAGAAGTACTGACTAAACTCCCATGCCTTCAAAGCACAGAAACCCTCATTAAGTAGCAGGCAGGCCAACCAATTCCCACCAAACAGCCCTAAGCAAAACATGTCAAGCTTCTGAGTGAAGATGGAAATGCAAGGTGTCCCACATGTCACGGTGGTTAGTAAATGCTAGATTAAATCAAATTGAAAATAACAAAAGACTCTAGAGTCCCAAGCATCAACTCCTATGAATAAAAATCTTCCTTCTCATTTTATGTCCTTTACCCAGGACCATTATTAGAAATGCCCAAACTTCCTCGCAATCCACACTGGGAAGCTATTCATAGCATTTCGTTTAGAAGCTTCTCACATACTCAGTGGTTTTGAGAGACTTTATGGCTACTGAAAAAGAAATCAAGCTAGATTAAGAGGCAATGATTCAGAGAGAAAAAAGAAAACATCACAGAAAGGTTGGTCAATTTTGATTTAGTTGTTCAAAAACATTCATTTGTCCATAGAGGGGAAAAAACATTAAAACATATTCTAGGGACAAAGAAGTCACAGAGCTTAATTCAAATTTAAGGCTATGAAAAGTAAATACTAAGAAGATAGCAAACACCACCATTATCAACTGCCAAAAATGCTGTATGTAAAAAGAAATCAGGCTGTTTTCATTTAGACTTTCCTTTCTCTGGAAAAAAATGATATATTTCAAACCTGTGCTGACAATTCTGTGCTTATATTCTTTTTGTTTCTAGCTTTTTCTTTCCCCCTGGAAATAAGACTTTGTACAAAAAGCAATCTAGTTCACAAGGCTATTTGAAAACCTCAGAATAGTTTGGTGCCATCACATCATGCTCCATTAGAATCAAATTTAGCGGAGCTCTTTGCTTTTGAAATAAAGTGAATAAAGATAAAAATGGACAGGGAACAGTTTCAGAGACTGCTGTCAAGGACAACACTGGCTATGCCACACAGGGCCCTTCTTGCTTCCTGGAGAGTTCACAGAGTAGGTACCTTGGCTACGAAGGACTTGGCCAAATACTTACCAGACTCCAATGGTTATGTCTTCCTCTGGCTGGAGGTAGTAATTGCAGGTGTGATTCAAACCTTGATCCTGTGGTTTTTTCAAGTCAATGAAATAGGGAATCCTCACTGTGGGGGACAAAGAGATGGAAACTGGGATTAATGGGGGCGGATGGATGGACGGGGACACACATGGACACACACACACACACACACACAGCAGAAGCAAAGCTCTCAAAAAGTGCCAAGTCTTTTCCAACACAATATTTCCAGGTGTGCCAGGACCCTCCAGCCTCAGGTAGGATTGTATGCAAGCCTGCTCTAGGACACTGTCATGTATCTACAGATCCTCCAGCAAGGGTGAGGTCTGAGTAGAGACTGACCCACCAAAGGTTGTTTATGGTGTGAAAAGATACAAATGAGGAAATGAAAGATCCCTGAAAGGCTTGAAGGTCAGCCTGGCCATGAGACAGGCTGGAGACAAGAAGCCAATGAGGCCTCTAGAAGCAGCTCAGGTAAGCTCTGACTGAAGGCTGGAGCCAGGGTGTTGGTGGGAGGGATGGCGAGAAAGGTGATAGATGGTATGTTTTGGAACTGCAGCCATAGGACTTGACAATCAACTGAATGTGGGTATGCACCAATTAAGTGGGATTCTGAAGTTTTGTCACTTAATGTTGTCACTAGTGTTGTCACTTAATGAAGAAAGGATGGCAGAAGATAAGGCATGGGTGCAGGGAAGTAGATGAATCCACAGAACCCATCCAGAGTTGAATACAGTTAAGTGAAGCAATACAGCAGGAACCCTAAGTGTAACAAGTGATTTGTCAATAGGGCAGAGTTCTGTAGTGTACCTACACTATGGACAATCCTGGGGCCATCAGACAGAGACTGATTGAGATTCACTGACCGGAGGATTACAGGTAGGTAAGAAGAGCAGGTAAGAAGCAATAAGATCACAGTGTTTGCTGCAAAATCCCATACTGTTATTGTAAAAACAAGCAAAGAACATCAACATCAACAACAAAAACATCCATGTGTGGCTTGAAAGAAATACAGAAAGACACACTCCAGGCTGTTAACAAAAGTGTGTGTGTGGGGGAGTGGGGCGGTGATGCTTAATATTCCCCTTATATATCATTGAATTTTATTGCTTGTAGTAAATATAATATTCGAAGATATATTCAGTTGAAAACTAAAAAAACTTTAAAAAAAAAACAAATCCAAAACCTTGAGGTGGAATTTATTCATTTTATAAAATGGCACCTCCCAAAGGGGGTAGTGACAAACAACAGTATGGTCCTGACTTCTAGCTGATTCTACCTTCTCTATGGAAGCTACAAACATCTTTATAGTTTTCTTTGGTGAAGAGAGTTATTTCATTAAATAATCTCAAACATCTATGTGGTGTAAAAAGCCAAGTGTGCTCATCTTCCATCCCTATCCTCTTCCTGAGCTACTCATCAACATCCTGTTCCAGGGCCTTTGCACTTGCTATCCCCTCTCTGCCTGAATGCTCTCTGCCCTACATACCTGTACATCTAGCTGTCACTTCCTGAAATATCACCATGGCTCAGTACACATTTGCTGAAGAAATGAAATATCCAACACCTGAGAACATACTCTTTCCTCAGAAATTCCCTGAGCAAATATTTCAGACCATGTAGGGACACAAATCCTCCCACAAGGGCTGTTGTTCGTACCTCCAGCTTTTTATTCCATCTCATCCTCAAGAAACAGGCTAAATTTTAAAACTTTAATTATTATTTTCTCTCAAAAGAAAAATGGCAAAGGAGGTGGCATCACATTTCATGGTGCACTCACCTTGATGGCACCATGTTGTTCGTGCCCTCCCACAGTGCTGCCTATAATCTGCGTAGCTGCCCTAAAATAGGCTGGAATTACTGCCATTTCATAGTTCTTGTTATGCCATCAGCTCACATGCGACAGAACTGGAATTTGCACCCAGGCAGCCCGAATCCATGATCTACACTTTTGACTAATCAGACAGGAAGTAAGAAAGGTAATCTCACTCTAATCCTTGTTGGTATCAAATGCCTTGTTATGGGTTGACTTGTGCTCCTCCCCTCCAAAGATACACTGAAGTCCTCAGAATGTGACCTTATTTGGAAATAGGATCTTTACAGAGGTAATCCATCTTAAATGAGGTCATTAGGTAGACTCCAATCCAATGTAACTGGCGTCCTTATCAAAAATCAACAACACCACGGACTGCTGGCTACCACCAGAAGCTGGGAAGAGGCAAGGAAGAAGCCCACCCAGAATCCCAGGAAGCATGACACTGTCGACACTCTTTTCAGACTTCCAGCCTCTAGAACTGAGAGAAAATAGATTTCTGTTGTTTTAAGCCCACAAGTTTGTGGTATTTGTTATGACACCCTGGGACCAAATGCAGCCATGCTATGGAGTTCAGATTTTACTCTGGCCTTTTATGCTGTGGATCTCTGAGAAGGCTTCTGACCACAGAGAAGGACTGGGAAGGGCTTTTGTTTCTTGCGCTGTTTCAGACGCAGGCACCTACTTTTGCGGTCTCCATTCTGTGACTTTGTTCCATACCATGGAAGGTGAAGGCTCTAACTGGATATGCCTGTTCCTCACATGATAAATGTGAAGTGAAATGACTTCCTTATTAAAGCTCTGAATATCCAAACTTGGTGCCCACTGTCAACCTCACACCCAGACTCATTCAATCAATTCTGCTCTTAAGTCTGGAATTACCCCCCACTCCCTAGCCCCAGTGCCAAATAGAAGGGCTGAGGGCACTTGGCTTTTGCTGGCTCAGCTTTTAGGCCTTGGCTGGTTCTGTGTCTGGAGAGAAGGTGGCCAGTTATGTACACACTATCTCAGAGCTCAGAGGACTCCTACTCATGAAAAGAGTTTATGAAGATTAATAGCTAATCCTGAAGGCATCCAAACCCCAGAAATCTAGGAACTGAGAAACCAGATTCCATATGCCAGGATAGCTTCATTGCACAAAGCTTGTCTTCCAGTTCACTTTTATTTGTTTTACAAACAATGGTGAAAAAGGAGGCAGTGAATGCTACCCATGAGCCTCTCCTTCTAGCTAATGGGAGGCCCCTGGTCAGTCCTGGGGTCAGACAGCCCCAGAGAGCAGGCACCAGAGAAACCACCTGGCCACTACTGGTATAAGTGAGCAGAAATGCCACAGAGCAAAAGCATGGGATACAGGAGATCCAGGGTGGCCTGAGAGGGGACACAGGAGGGAACACAGCTCACTTCTGCTGACTAGAAACAGGTGGGCCCAGGCACCTCTGACCTCCCATGTAGTCATATCCCTTTACCCCACTTGACTCTGGGATGCTGGCTAGAGCCCACTCTCTGGGCCCCTGCATTATCCATAGGGTTGGAGTGGGAACAGAGCTTATGACCTACTGGCAGCCCACTATGAGTACAAGTTCCACTTTACACAGAGCTTGACTATATGACCCAGGAACGCAATATACAGACCTCCCATGCCAGTGGGTCAGCAAGGCCCATCCAGCTGCACAGACCTAGACCTCTGGCTTCTCCTCCTTCCCAGTTTGCATTATCTATCCTCTGGCCACATCTACCAATTATCAGCAACCACAATCATCAATGGGCATGATTTTGAAAGGATCCTGCACAAATGATTCTCAGTGAATTAATACATGAATGAAAACAATCTACTCTGTCATCCTTTTTTTAACCAATCTGAAAAATATTTGATAGTGTGAGAGGCTGAAACTACTTAACTGCAAAGAACATTTATGATTGCCTGAAGATTTTAAATATTGGGGCTATACCTCATCCCAGTCACTGAGCAAGGAACAACTCTGAAACTCTGGATGATATGTAGTACCAACAAGGGGAGGGCTGAGAGGGCTCTCTGGGTTTTATCAAATTCCAACTCCATGATGCAGGCTGTCAGGGCTTCCATAAGAAGAATAGGGATAGAAAAGAAAGCTCTCAGAGGTTAACAGAAACTGCTACAAGGAAGGAGAAAGAGGAGGCTTAAGGATTGTTCTGGCAACTGCTGAGGTGAGTTGGCTGGTCTTTTGCTTTAAAAACAAATACATAATTCATATGTCTAACCTATTTCCAAAAAAAGACCCAAGGCAATGTGCAGAGAGGAGCAGTTCTGTGCCAGCCTCTGAACCAAAACATTCCTTTTCGCCAGGAGATAGTTCTATATCTGAGGGCAAAAGAACTACCGCAAGTAATGAAAAGCGCATACATTTATCTTTATGAGTAAGACTTGGACAAGAGATCAGCAGGAAATAAATGACAATCTTAACAATTTACTCAGAGCGATTTTCATTTTCTTCTTCATTGCTGTTCAGGGATTTACAGTTAATTTTTTGGTTTTAGAATGATGGTGTATTTTTTTTTTTTTTTGCTTATGAAAATATATTTAAAGTAGAATAATGCCTTAAATCACAGGTGCTAAGCTTCTTTTAAAGCTTATCTAATTAATATATCTGGTTTCAGATAGATTTACTGTGAACTTTAGGATACATCTTTACCCACGTGTTGATGCCCAAAAGGTTCTTACACTTCCTTTAATGTCCAAACAAAAATCCACAGGCTCATGATTCACATCTTGAGGAGATAAGAATGGAGATGCCACCCCAGAAGTGTGAGGTAAAACTGCCATGTCACTGCAGGGCAGCACTGAAGACTGCCATCTCCTCTGCAGGGAAAAGGGGGCACAGACAACTAACTAAATATCTCTTTTAAAAACACTGTCATAGATGATCCCACTCCCATGCAGCAAACACGTGGAAGAAAGATTTAGGGACCAGCATATCCCTGGGAGGCACAGGGAGGTCCCACTGCCCAAGCCATAGCCCACGTCTTCTGTGCCATGGGGGATGGAATAGGAGAACCTTAAAGTTCTGCTCCTGTAGAACATCCTGCCATTTCATTAGGAAACCAACAGAGCAAAATCTGTGGGCTGTGTCTAAAGTAGCCCAAATAACTGATTTGAAGAAAGCCAATTTAATTCGAATATTTGCTGGGACCCCACTATGCAACAGGCCCCACAGAGCAGCATGCCACACACACCAGCTGCCACAAAGGCATCAGCCCAAGGTACCTGGAGGCCTGCAAAGTTGGAAGAGCCACACAGGGTCAACTCTAAGCTCTGCCTTCAGGAAATCTGCAGCCCTAAGCTTCATATTTATATGCAAACTCAAACTCTCTTCTGTGCTGGAATGACTATGGACATTTAAGGGACAATAAATGTCAGAAAAATGAAACTAAATTCCCTTGATTTTAGTACGTTAGTTCTTTTTAAATTTGTGCTTCTTACAAGTGGCAAAAACTTAGAGATGATAAATTCCTAGGCATTCAGTTATGTTTCTGTTAGAAAAATCAAAATGCCTCTTAGTATACTACATGTATTTTACAGTTAATCTAAGAGACCAAATAAAAAACTTATTTTAGATTTATGAAATATTAAATATTAACCTTACAATTGCTGTTTCTCTTCCTACTGTTCCTCTTTCGAACAGAAATTGCCTTTTAACCAATGACCTCCAAGTTTTGGTCAATAAATCAATTATTCACTTAATACCCCAAACTTGTATGCCCAGACACCTACAGAGCTGGGAGCACTCATGTTACTATAGATGAGGGGCTCAGAGCCTTATGACACGCCCACTCCCAGTGCCACCCATGGACCAATTCAACACCTCTTGTCCGTCCTCCACCTGGACTTCAGGCTCTTCCTCCTCCCTCCTCTCTACCAGCTCCCCTGCTGCCTCCACAGCAGCAGCCTGAGCTTCCCAAGCCTCTAGCTCCCAAACACATCAGGTTCAAATCTACTCTTTGCAAACTAACATGGCCAAAGCACATGTACAGAGAACGCTTCATCCAGTTCAAATGCTACCTGTACCCAAGGCCATCATTTACAGAGCGCATGTTCTACCCTCAAACCTCTAACACCCGCACATATATTCCCAGCCCTCTTAGCTTCACCTTGTAGGTGTGAAATGGTGCTCCTTAAAAAAGAAATACTCCCAGGAATCATATACCTTCTATTTCATATGCTTGATACTTCTGCACCTTTCTCTTCCTACTTGTAAAAAAAGTAAATATAAAGCACGAAAAAAAAAGAAACCCACCTTTGGAATACATGAAGTCCAAGATAACTCAAGGAGACTATAACACCTATAATGCCAGTATATAATTCCACAGAAACCAAAATATGTCAGGCTTTTTTAAGTAAAAGAAAATCAGATTTATTAAAAGAAAAAGGCCTAATTGCTATTTATTAAAAGTGGTCATCTTTTCCAAGGACAGTTAACTCTTAGACTGCACAACTGACAAAGAATCTCCTATATAACAGCTTCAAGAGGCCCTCCATTTTGTGAACCTCAGCTAAAGAAAACCCCTCACAAACCAATAGTTATCTGTGTATACGAATGCCAGCCCTAAAAAGCAATGTGCTCCTTATAAACAGCCTTTAACTGGGAGGAGGTGTAAGGGAACTTTCTGGGTAAAGAAATGTTCTATCTCTTGATCTGGGTGGTGGATATATAAATATATAAACCATTGTGAAAATAAACTCTTACTAAAATTAAAGAAAAAATGGACATATGGCACTTACCAAAATTCAAGAAAATCAGTTTGGCCTGTATTGCAGGACACAGTTTGATGAGAAATGGAATGGCAATGTATAACCCCAAAACATAGAGAAGTATCTTCCTCAGTCGGAACCACAGGCCCTTTCGCCTGCAAGAGAAAGGCAATTAACAGGTCAAAGGCAGTAGATGCAATTTTACTACAGTTTATTAATAACATTGTCAAAATCACTAAGATCCACACATCTTTTCCCACAAGAAAACTGCCAGTAATAAGAATAGTCTCCCACCTGCTTTTGTTAATTATTTTAGGTAGTCTTTTAATTTGATCTTATAACACTTATTGTAGAGGTAAAATTTTTTTCCTGAAAGCCAAAGAAACAGTCCTGATGATTTCCTATGCTCACCCTGGGATGAGAACACAGCACAGACATCGGATCTTCAGAAAGTGCCCAACTTGATATCATACTATGGCTACAACTTCATCTCATAAGAGAGTGGCGGCCTGTGGGCCCTGCGATCAACTGCCCTCCTACAAGGCAGCCACTGGTATGTGTTACCCATTAGGTCCTTGAAGAAAGAGCATACATCAGCAGAACCTGCCCAACTAGGTCCTGGGAGGGAACAGGGGAGGGGGCTGAGAACAAGACTGTGTCCATCACTGCATGTCCTGCCACTTCTGCCCTTGTTGCCCCTGGCCCCATCTTCAGGTGCCTCAGGCCAGGTCATCATCCCAGGGTGTCAAGACGCTCTTCTAATCTCTATCCAGCTCTGAGCCTTCCTCATCCTGTTCCCAATCCCCTTTCAAAAATGTCCTTAGCCCAGAGATTCTTTGTCTTAGACTAAGAGCCTCTCTATAATGAGAAAATTGAGGACCCCAAAGAGCTTCTGTTTATATGTTTATATGTATTACTATTTGTCATATGAGAAGTTAAAACAAAGAAAATTTAAAAATATCTATTAATGAAACTAATAATAACAATAAACAACCCATTACGCTAATATAATTAACATTTGTTATGAAAAGTGGTTATATTTTCCAATACAAAAACTTTTAATGAGAAGAGTGGCATTAATATTTTTACAAATTTTTTTTAGGCAGACAGCTTAAGAGAGGACAGATGGATTCTTGTTATCTGTTTTTGCACTCAATCTTGTTGCAATACTGTATACACATTATGTAGTATCTGGAAGACTCCATAGTGCTCCATGAGAGAAAGAGAGTGAAAAAGGCAAATAACATCTTAGTATTATTATGAAAATCATTTTGACCTTACAGACACTCTAAAATGATTTTGTGGACCCTCATAAGCCCCTAGTGCAGCCTTGGGAACCACTATTCTAACTTACCATACCAAGTAAAACCTTAGTGGGACTAGTTATTTCTGGACTATTTCAAAAAAAAATTTAAGGTGGCTTTAAAAACATACCTGAAACTGCTGATACATGCAACAGAGATGCATTGCAAAAGCATTATGCTAAATTAAATAAGACAGACACAAAAGATGATATATTGGCTGATTTCATTTATCTAAAATTCTAGAAAAGGAAAACTACACAGACAGAAAAACAGAACAATGGTTGCCAAGGGCTGGGGATAGAGCAGGGGACCCCAACCCCCCAGGCTGCAGACTGGGACTGATTGTGGCCTGTTAGGAACCAAGCTGCTCACCTCCTGCTGTGGTGAGTGGTGGGCGAGGGAGCCAGTGAAACTTCATCTAAATTTGTAGCTGCTCCTCAGCGCTAGCATCATTCCCTCAGCTCCACCTTGGGTCATCAGACATTAGAATCTCATAAGAGCACCAGTCCCTGGTGCCAAAAAGGTTGGGGAATGCTGAGATAGAGGAAGGAGGCTGCAAAGGGCACAGGGAACTTTTGGAGTGACAGAAATTTTTTTTTTATCTTGATTGTGGTTACAAAATTGTATACACTGGTAAATTCTGCTATATGTAAATAATGCCTCAATAAAGCTGATGACAAATATGCATATCTGATATTGTAACTCATTCACTCATTCACCTGGTTTATTCAACAGTCATTACTGAGCTCCTAGCACTCTCAGTTGATGGACAATAACAGCAGCAAAGGAGGGCACCTGCATCTATGTTGTGCTCTCAGCTCAATGGAGCAGACATAAGGGCTTTGAGAGACGCACCTGATGTTATTCAGAGCTATCAAGTATTTTGGGACTCCCCAGGAAACCTGAAGACAAGAATGGGAGATGAAGGCAGTGCAGGAATGGCAGTCAGTGGTTAGTAATTTTAAATAAAACCCAAAGTAAGTATTATGATAAGAAATTCACAGAACAAGAGAAAACTACTTAGTTTTGAAAACTCCAAAGACCTTATTTAAAATCACCCTGTGACGGTTGGAGGTACGTGGGGGTGAAGATGCGAGACCCAGTTCCGAGCAGATGAATGGGACAGAGGCTACAACAGCTGGCAGCTGGGAGCTGCGGACCTTTCCTTTAAAGGATCCGTGTCTGCAACCTGGACTTTTGTGGTGACAGACCTGCTCACAGCACTGGGTCAGCTGACAGGGGGTGGGGGAGCACTAGAGACTTATAGGGGGACACTGAGTTGTTGAAGTGAGGGCCAGAGTTGAGGCTTTCTCCTGGGCAGAAGTGCCGGTGGTATCATTTGTTCCTGTTGAGCCCTCCTCCCTTCCAGCGTGTGGACTCAGCACCGCCATAGCTGAGACATCATCAAACTAGATAACAGAGGTCACTCCACCCAGAGGATTCCCCAAAACTTCATCTCCCCCAATTCGAGGCCCTACCCAAGTGACATTCAGTTGTATTCTTGGCGAGTGTTGTGCCACTTGCTGGGGAGCACTAAGACTCACATTGGTGGCAGCTGACCTTGGCTTCTGGCATGGCTTCTTGAGGCAACTATAAGCATAGCATCTGTGGATTGCTTGCTGAATTTTAACAGGTGCCCTTGGAGGGGCACAGGCGGGGGCTAGATTCGCCCTACAGCTGAACCCCTATCAGGATTGTGCCACTAGACACCTATCACACAAAGCAACACTAATAAAACCTAGACTTAGGAGCTTTGATTAGTGCATAGAAACAGACACAGAAAGGCAGTCAAAATGGGAAGACAAGGAAGCAGAAACCGTATGAAAGAACTGAACAGATATACAGAAAAAATGGAGTCAAGCAATCTAACAGATTCTGAGTTCAAAACAATGTTCAATGAACTTCTGGGAAGTGTACATGAATTTAATGAGAACTTCAACAAAGAGATGAAAAACATAAAAATGGAAATGGAAATTATAAAAGAGAACCAGTCAGAAATGAAAAATACATTATCTGAGATGAAGAGTATATTAGAAGGAATCAACACAGTGGATCGAACCACCAATACATAGGATGGGGAAACCAAGGACACTCAATCAGAATGGCAAGAAAAAAGTACGCAAGACTATAATAATAATTTAAGGAGCCTATGGAACACAATTAAATGTAAAAATATCCATGCCATAGGGGTACCTGAAGGAAAACAAGACGTTGAAGAGCTATTTGAAGAAATAAAGATGAAAGGCTTCCCTAACCTGGTGAAGGAAATAGACATACAACCCCCAGGAAGCTCAGAGAGTCCCAAGAAAGAGGAATCCAAAGAGGCCCACACCAAGACACATCACAATTAAATGTCAAAGTTTAAATACAAAGAGAGAATCTTGAAGGTAGCAGAGAAAAGCAGTTACTTACTTACAAGAGAGCTCCCATAAGACTGTCAGCTGATTTCTCAAAAGAAGGCCAGAAGGGCTTGGCACAAAATATTCAAAGTGATGAAAACCCACGATTTACAACCAAGAATTCTTTATCCAGCAAAACTATCATTTAGAGTTGAAGAACAGGTAAAGAGCTTTCCAGGCAAAAATAAGCTAAAGGAATTCATCAACTCCAAGCCAGTATTACAGAAAATGTTGGAGGGACTTCTTTAAGAAGAAAAAACATGTATCGAAACATGAAGAATGGTAATAACTGCATGTCCATCAAGTACCTCAAATGGAAAAGAATTAAGTGCTCCAACCAAAAGATAGAGTGGCTGAATGGATAAGAAAACAAGACCCCTACATATGCTGCCTACGAGAGACTCACTACAGATTAAAAAACACACACAGACTGAAAGGAAGGAGATGGAAAAATATTGCCTTGATGGACCTAGACGGTAATGTGCTGAATGAAGTAAGTCAGATAAAGACAAATACCACATGATTTCACATGCATGTGGAATCTAAAGAACAAAATAAACAACAACAACAGTAAATGGATACAAACTCATAGATAAAGAGGATATTTTGAGAGATACTAGATGGGAGGGGAATTGGGGGAACAGTAAAAAAGGGGAAAGGGATTAAGAAGTACAAATGGATAGATATAAAATAGTCATGAAGATATAATGAGTAGCATAAGGAGAATAGTCAACAATGTTGTAAAAAATATGTAAGGGGGGAAAGGGGTACTAGATTTAGTAGGATGACCACTTCGTGAGTTATATAGATCTCAAATCACTATGCTGTAAAACTGAAACATATATTATTGTATGCAAACTATAAACAATAAAGCTGGAGGAAAAGAAGTTTAGATATAAGAAATGCAAAATTGATTAAGAAATCTAAGAGCTGTTTATTCAAGAAAAAGTAAGAAGCAGATTGTTTGGCTAGGAAGAGAATATAGAAAATTAGGGATCAGGTAGGTGAGATAACCACAAAAGAAAATTTTTCTTCTTTAATAGAGAATACCATGTACTTTGCTAAACTAATAAAATTTTATAATTCAACAATACAGATCATTTTGTAAGAAAATATAAATGGTGAAAATTTACTCAAAGTTTTAGGGGAAAAAACTGAATAAAGCCTATATCCAAAGGAGGTACTGGACAAAGCTACCAAAGAATTACATCCTTGAAGGACACTAAGCCCCAAAAACTGACAGGCATTTCCCCCTAACTTTTAAGAAACATATAATTATCATATCGTACCATCTGTGGCAGAACACGGATAACAAGGCAGAATGTTCAAGTCAAAGATGGTTTTAGTATAATGGACAAATAAAATCAATCCAGCATCACACACACCAAGAAAAAACTACCAATGAATTCAAATATGAACAGAGATACAATAATCCTGAAAATATAAAAGCAAATTCGGTAGGAATGTAAAATAGTGCAGCTACTATGGAAAACAGTTTGGTGGTTCCTCAATAAGTTAAACACAGAATTCCCATATGATCCAGTTATTCTACTCCTAAGTAAATATCCAAAAGAATTCAAAGTAGTGATTCAAACAAGATACCTCCAGATAAATGTTCATGGCTGTATTCACAACAGCCAAAAGGTGGAAACAATCCAAGTGTCCATCAACAGGTGAATAAACAAAATACACATACAATGGAATATTATTTAGCCATAAAAATGAAATGCTGATACATGCTACAACATAGATGAACCTTAAAAACACTATGCTGATTGAATAAGCCAGACACAAAAGGCCAAAGACTTAGTGATTTCACTTACATGAGGTACCTAGACTAGGCAAATTCATACAGAAAGTAAAATATTGTTTACTAGTAGCTAGGGGGTGGAATGGGAAGAAGGAGTTAATGTTTAATGGAAACTGAGATTGTTTGGAATGACCAAAAAGTTCTAGAAATGAATAGTGGTGATGATGCACAATGTGAATGTATGTAGTGTCACTGAATTATACACTTAAAAGTGTCATTTTTTTCATTAATCTCAAAACAGTTTCTAACTTCCCTTGTGATTTCTTCCTTGATCTATTTGGTTATAAGGTGCCTATTCTCAAGAAATTAATGACCCTTAATATAGGGGAGGCAGTCTAAATATATGAAACCCTAGTTGCTAGCACTGACATTGGGATGCTGAAAAAAAATTCACTAAATTAGCCTTAGTATGTACTAAGAGCTAAAACCCTCAGTTTGAATGATTTCAACATGGGGCAGGGCAGAAGAGGAGGACGACTGGAGAGAAAGCTAGGAGGTAACAGCTGCTCCTGGGGAACAGAAGGAAGTCTTATATAGTGGACACAAACTAAGATGCTACCAGGGACCAAGTAGGTTAATGGAAATACAGAAAGTAGTCTCCTCTTAGATGATAGGAGACCTAAGGCAGATGTTTTCACTTTGAAGTAATCTTTATGCCATTTCCGGTGGGTTATCAGTCCCCTCAGTGGGGATCCTGAAGCTACTGTGCCCAACCACTAGCAGAAGGGTAGTATGTAGCATAGGTGTAGAAAGTTGGGCAGGCTTCCATCCCTGAAGTGACTGGCAGTCATGCGAGAACTTGAGGATCAGACTTTTTTTTCCCTTTAAACATGTTTTTGGATAATACTGAACCAGTATTTTTCAATTTCTTTTGTGTTTGGCCCTCCTAAGCATTTTAAAACTGTGTATCTCTTCGCACAACTTCAAACTGACATCTAAGATTTGTTATATGTTTAAATAGTTGCAAAAGACAAAATTTTTGCTACACAGTAAATACTGATAATTTTAAATTTTTAACACTTAAATGTATGCAACAAAATCGAAATACCACAGTGACTTAATACCTACCAGTATCCTTTTGAAAATAGATGAATAAGCCATTTACCAGGTCAGAAAACTTTGGTGATTTTTCTCCTTAAATTTGTATTCCCATTTTACTTCACAAATAGAATAGTAACCTACTGTAGTATATTTTATGCTTCAAACTATTTGTTGATATTCCTGTCATATACCTATGAATATATATATTTCTACATATATATAGAAATAGAAATGGAAAAAATTTAAATATCTGTAGAAAGTTTTTCTCCCAACAGTGGCATCACCAGCTCTGGCCATCTTTCTTCTCCAACATGAACTCTTTCCAGCAAGGACCTTGTTTGTCATCTTTGTCCCTGAGAAACTTAACTCAATGCTATACCTATAATTTGTGCTCAGTGGATCTTTGAACAAAGAATTATGGTCTCATGATCATTAAAATGTATAAATGATCACAACCATAATCATCTTTTCTGGCTCCCACTGCACTTAAGAGTTCTACATTTTTTTTTTTTTCTGTTTCAGTTTATGTCTCAAAAACTGGGAAGAAAGTTACTCTGGTTGACAGTCACTTGGCTATGTATTAGAATCTCCTGGGAAGTTTACAAAATACCAATGCCTGGGTCCTGCCTCAGAAATTCTAGTTTTATTGGCTTTGAGTGTAATATGGCCATTAGTCTCTATCTCATGACTTTTATTATCTTTTAAAAAATTATCCACAGTATCTAACAAGTAAACAGCACATTTATTAAGTTGATAGGCTAAATGAAGGTACTACTGAGAAACAAATTTTATCTCTCAAGTTCAGGATACGGTTTTCTAAAACTGAGTTTTATTCATTGTAATATCTATACAAAATATTTCTCAAAATTAAAATTAATTTTAATTAAAATACATACAGCCTTAGGCTTCAAAATTGGTAATTTTAAATTAGCAGCTCTATCATCCTGTAGTTCTCCCATAACCAAGTATACAGGATAAATTTAAAGAATTTGTAGATGAAAATGAGCTAGTTTTAAAACTGAACTATCACTAAGACAAAAACAATAATTAAAATAAGTCAGACCTATCATATATTTTTAATGCTTTTCCCTATTCTAGAGCTGAAAGCAAGCCTCATTTTCTTTCTGGAAAACAGAAGCCATTTTTAATATACCTTTAAAGTTAACTCCCAAAGTTTGAACAAGTACCTGTAAATTAAAGAACTCAAAGAGGAAATTTAAAAAATAAGCAAATTTATAAGCAGAATATGCAACCTTATTCTCTACTTGTTCTAAAACACATGCTTGAGAATATGGTGACTTTTTCCTGCACATTCAGAAGTACACAAATAAAGAGTCCAGAGTGGAAAATACAGCCAAACCAAAGCCTATCCCATCCATCCTCTGTTCAGGGTAGGTGGCCATTGGGTCCACTTTAGAGCAGGACTGGAAACATTATTTTCTATCCCTAGTAATCAAACTCAGAGCTCTTGCTGTAGAATAACTGTGATTTCATGAAGCCTGAGGAAAGAAGCAAGTGGTAGAGGTGTAGAGAAATCAAATTTGTCCTGGGCCTAGAGACTGCAGCTTGCCCGCCCAGCCAGCAGCTCCCTGTGTACCTCAGGAGTCACCACCCACTTTACCTTCAGGGTCTTTCCATCTATTTCTGAAGAGCCAAACTCAATGCCAATGGTGCTTTGTGCTCAATCAATACTTCACACCCATGATGATAAAAGTGCCACTACCTACATTTCAGTTTCATGTGGTGTCTTCCCTCCCTTGGCATTTGGAACAGGCTGGTAAGTATGCTAAGGACACCAGACTCCTTCCTGCTCGTCTCTGTATAAACTTGGGAGGGATGGAGAATTTGGAGACAAAGCAAATCATCCTAGGGTAGCCAAATGAACCCTTTAATCTCTAAGGACAGTACCTGGGGATTCTTACTTCAAGACTTCGACTACTTTCATAAGCAAATAAAGAACAGGAGTTTCTGGCCTCAGCAAATCAAGTAAGTTTAATGAAGCAGGAAATTGCATTTGGAAGTAAGCAAAATCCAACCACCGGAATTTGGCCCCAAAGGCTGTTCCTACTTGCAGTGCCAGTTCACAGCTGTAGGAGGCAGAGGCCAGACACAGAGGTACTTGCTATTCTGGAAGCAAGAGAGGAGCAGGCAGGAGGGTCTAGGGAGAGCCTGGAGTAGGAAGGGCTGAGAAGGAGGCCCATTGCACCTACAGATTCACAACGCCCATAGTAGAATTCCCCCAACTGACTTCAGCTCTGGCACCAGAACACATCCTTCCACAAAAGTTCATTCACATTTATGGCTCAGAGTTGTTTTGTTTGTTTCTTTTTCTTTTTCTTTTTCTTTTTTTTTTTTTTTAAGCATTCTGGCTTTTCAGCATCAACTGCCAGGCCCCATGCCTTCTGGGCTAAAATGCAGTATATATGTCTCATGTTACATAGGAAAAACAGACTGTGTACAAGACATACTATTCACGTGGAACTGAACACAGCCCATCTTTCCTGATGTCCAAGATGAGGACCTTCTTGTGTCACACTATTCAAACAGACAGACAGGATCCCAAGTAGCCTGGGGAATGTAGCAATACCACAGAAACCCAGCAGCCAAACTACTGAGTACACAAAATCTAATGCAAGATAGGATTGTATTTCAGAAAAAAAAAATTAAGGTTATACAGTATTAGGAAAAAAATAAATATGTCTGGTCTGCTCAGCTTTTGCCCATCCCTTCCATTTTCTTAGAATGCCAGTGTTCAGACTCCCTCTGGCAGTTTAGAATTAGAAACCTACCCTAATTACAAGTCTGTATGTTCTCTTATCTGACTTTGCTTTCTCTTTCATCTCTCTCTTCTGCTTCTGTGCCTTCTAAAGAGATATTCAAATATAATTAAACTGCTTTGAACAATGAAGAGATCTTTTCTAAGAAATCTAAATCGTCAAAGACTTTGTATTTAGAACATAAAACGGAAAAAATAATGGTCTGGTCATTCCCAAAAGGCCCCAACCCTCAAATAAATGCTATCACATCCTTGCTAAGCTACAGCCTGATCTTCTGGGTATGATATTGAACCAACTGGTGTAATGAAGTGAATCGTTTTCTATCCTGTCCACCCACAAACTGGAAAACACAATGCAGGATGTCAAGACTAGCAGAGATTCACTTTCATTCTCTGCTGTCACATATCAAAAAACAAACAAACAAACAAAAAGGTGGACAACAAATGAAGATTTTAAAACACATATCCCTGTTCCTGATTTTAAGGGTAATATAGAAAAAAGAATGAGGCTGAGCCCATCATGCTTAAGGAAAAATGCTGTGTCTCTGAACTCAATCTAAGAAAACTTCCTATTAGATGAAATTGTTACTTCATTTTTATTTTTACCATTTCTTGCTAAAAGAGAAAAACATTTTCTTTGGATGAATTTAAAAGGTATATTTTAAAAAAGATTTTTCAATGCATGTCACCAAATAAAAGTTGTCATTTATACTTTAAGGAGTCTATCTTCTTTTTCTCTACTTTGTAAAACTAGGGCAATAATATGAAGCACTGACAGGCACATTTGCTAGAGAACAGAAGCCAAAACTAGAAGCACAGAAGCCCAAAAGATCTTTATCAAGGAAACCTTCGGTAAATGAGATTGTTTATATAACTGTAGTTCCTGCACTTGGAGCTGAAAAAGGAAAGTATACCTTAAGTGTTATCTAGAACTTTTCAGCCAAATAGCATCTGAAAAACTCAACAGGAAAAACATCCAAGATCGGGCCACCACAGTAACTCCTGCTGGTTGTCTCTACACCTGAAACTGCTAAGGTTTCACTTTTCAAGCTTCCTCTGAGGGGCACCTGGCACAAGCGCTCAGAGTCCCCTTAAATTGCCATATATCGATAAACATTCAGCGTTTGTGGGATTCTCTATTCAACTCAAGCCTGTCTGCTTCCATACAGTGGCTTTCTCATGCCTTGATTTGGCAACCATTGTTTACAGCTGTCAAGAACTGGCCACCTTCACTTTCCTAGGGGTGTGATCTCAGCCAGCACGCCCCCTGCTGCCGGGAACATTGTCATATCTCCAGCATCAGGACCAGAGCCTTTCATGTGCCAACCTGGAGACCAACTCCGCTTGCACAGCATCTCCATCAGACTTCCTCAAATGGGCCACAGACGAGAGACATACACAACTCAGTAAAATTGAATAAGGACCAGATGCAAAGACCCCCATATTATGAGCTTCACAGCATTCCCAGCTTCACTTCTTGTTACCCTATAGCTTATAACCACAAATATAATTTCTTTAATAAAGTTTTTTTTTAACCTTGATTCAAGCTAGTTTTGCCCAGATAAAGGCTTTATGACTCGTTTGCTTTTTTCCCTGTCCTTGTCCTCTGCCTAATCTTTAAATCATAAGCTTTAGGACATGATTAATTGAGCCTCCAGTCTGTAACCATTACGGCACATAGACTTCAATTAAACTTTAGACCAACTGTTCTAGCCAAGATATTGTGTTTTAGCTCTCAGTTTCATCAAGGCCCAAAGTCATGGGATCAGATGAGATGGCACCATGGCTGATTCCAGAACTGGACACAATGAATGATCAATTACATCAATCCCCTTTAGTTGTCCAATCAGCAGCACCCATGACCCCAACTCTCTTCTGAGTTTCCATGACCAATAATTTTTTTCCCTATATAATCTGTACTACAGAGATATTTGGGAAGTGATAGCCCACCTGTTTTCCAGGAATTGCAATTCTCTAATAAACACTTATTCTGAATAGCCCAACTCCTGTGTCAGTCTATTGGCTGGACAGCAGCAGGTAGCAGGAGCCCCAGACTCATTTGTCCTCCAGTAACAAAAGGGCTGAAGCTAAGGGAAAACTGGTGAGAATAAGGAGCAGGCCTTGCTAAGTAGAGAGGTGCAGGACTGGTGCCTACTTCCTCTCCAATTTCCAATTTGATAGTGACTTGCTTTTCATCTTACTGTTTCTGGGATAGATGATTCCTCTACCAGGGGAGGGAAAAGAGTGCTGGGCAGAAACCCAATCTGGAAATGCAGCCCCCTCAGGTAATTGGGGCCTCAATGTGTGATTCCCTCTAGAGTGAGAAATGGGTGGGGAAAGTGTGCAGCACAGCACTCTCAATCCTAGGCTTCTGTGTGAGAGCAATGGGCTGAGCTGAGCTCCCAAACCCCTGGGCATACTGACTCCCAGAGCTGGTTTCTTCTGTCATGGAATCTGTGTGAAGGCCATTCATTGTGCAGAGTAAATGAACAAGGAAGTGAAATGCTCAGTACTGAGTCTTGCACATGGAGCAGGCAACACTGAACTAAAAAGGCCTCCGCTAGGGCTGGGAGAGAGGCAAACACATCCTGGTTTTGTCCAGCCCTGACACTGGCCCCTTTCTTGGCTAAACTATCCAGCTGAGCTATAATTTCTTGCTCTGGTAGCTTAAATTACAATTACTCTTCAACCACATTAGTGCTTTAAAAGCAGTTTGATGCTTTAGAAATGACTCCAGTAATGCCATGCACAGCATCAGAAGGGAAGTTAGGCTGCAAGCAGGCACAGGGCTGCTGTGGGGCTGCCAGCCAACTCAGGGAACTCCACTCAGCCCTGGTAGCTCACTTCAGTCCTGAGGACAATGACACCTCATAGCCAAGTTAAAGGATCTTCCTGGAAAAGTTTTGCTTGAACAGCTTCTGCCCAAGGTCCCCCAGGGCTCAGTTTCTGTGCTGCACAAGCGCAGTGCTGCTCCACTGTCATCAGCTACACATAGCAGAGCCCATTAGTTTTTCCACAGAACTATGTGGCTCGCCAGTGCCACTCACCAGTTATCTCTTGTTCTCTTTGGGCCCATGGTAGAATGGCACATCCCCTCCCCCTTTAAAGTCAGGGGCAGCCAAGTGACTCAACTTTGGTTAAGGAAACAGAAAAGCAGTGAGCATAACAATGAGCAGAAGAGACTGTATTACTTCTGGGTGGGCATTTCAGGAGCAGTCACTGCTGATGAAATGGAGGACATACTGGACTGGCCCCCTGAGTGACCACAATGAACAGGGCCGAAGCAGGACATGTCATGTCATGGGACCAAGAAACACTTCTGTGAGCTGGGGGTTCTGCAGCATGACCTGCTCTACCCTGATCCATACCCATTTCTTTATCTGAACTGAGGGCCCTCAGGTAAGATTAACAATGTGAAGACCTGAAAGGACTGGGCTGCAGGTCCATACTTCCATCTATCTCTTTGGCGTCTCCATTTGGAGTTCCACAGGCGACTCAAAAATAATTTGTCTAGTATATGTGCTGCCAAAGTGAGCACCAAAAATAACTTGTCTAAAACCAAATTCTTGATCTTTCATGCTTTCCCACCCCCAAACCTACTTCTCCTCTGGGTTCTCCATCTCAGCAAACACAATTTGCTCCAAAAGTCATCCTGATATGCCCTTCCTACACACCATTTTTGTCCCTATCTCCATTTCCAATCCACACCAAGTCTCTAAAACATATTTCAAATCTACCTCTAGTCATATCAACTGCTGTCTCTCCAGTCCAGGACAGCAGCATGTCTTACCCAGACCACAGAGCAGTCCCAAACCTTTTTAATTATATGTTTGATTAGTAACATTTTGAAGCAAGCCCTCAATACATACTTATTATACACATGCATCATCGGTCTGTATGTGTATGTTGGTTCATTTCTAAATATGAATATAATCAGAAATCCCCCTATTTCCTTCCCATACCCCAGTAACAGTGTCTCATATATCCCTGGATGAACCTGCCCCACTTTGGAGACCAATCCCTGGGCCTTCTGAAAAAACCTCCTAAATAGACCCCTATCTCAATGACCACCCACTTGAGAATCTCTAATACCTGGGGTTCCTTGTGCTGAGAATGGAGTGGAAAAGCCTATCCTGCTGAACTCCACAGGCCAGGTAACAAGGACAAACCAGATGTCCCAGAACCATACCACCCAGCCCTCTGAGTTAAGGCCACCCTGAGACTGTACTGAAACATCTCTTTAAACCATTCTCCTTCCATTGTAACAAAACAAAACTCACGATGAGGCAATGCTTTTGGAATTTATCTTTGGATATAAAGAGCTACAGAGCTACATTGAGATATCTGCTGTTACCAAAACATGTGGCATTGACATGTAGAAATACAAATTAAACAACAAAGTTCCATCTTTACTCACATTGGCAAAGAATAAGAATACTGACAGACAGTATGCGTAAACACTCTCCTACTGCCAGTGAGACATGCTCTCTGACCAAGCAATTCCACTCTGAAAGACGGCTCATGCAGTATGTCAGGAAGGCTCTGCACAAATGTCCTCTCTGCAACATGGTCTGTGAGAGGAAAATGGTATACATTCGCAATTTTCATCAAGGGTTACTTTTTCATAGTTTTAAACCTTCTCCAATAACAGATAAATGTAGAAATTTTGCATGTTGCAAAAAGGCACTAAAAAGAAAATAAAATTGCCTCAAATTACATGATCCTAAAAAAGTCACTGTTAGTTAATATACTAGTGTAGTATGTCTTTATAAGTTCTATTATATATTGACTATATCTTATAAAGTTAGGATCTGTGGTTGAGCTGGCTAGCAAACCTCTAAGTTTATACTCACCCTTCCTGAGGGTAGAGCTAGTGATGAGAAGTAGCTGCACAGTTGAGACTACATTTCTAGTCCAACAGGGAGCAGGTGGGGCCATGTAAGTCAGATGATGTATGTCTGATTGTTGGTACTGATTTGGTAAAACAGCTAGTGTTATCCTAACTAATATGAGATTATACTCTATCTATGTGTTCATTTTTGTTTTTAGCTTACCAACAATTTTTTCAGATAGTCCTATGTTTTCACAGTTCAAAAAATACAGTCTCACTGCCAATCTGTGTCTATGTGTTCTGTCACCCTAGTGCCCATGTAACCATTTTTATTAACTACTTACTTATCCTTCCAATATTTCCTTATGCAAATACATGTACATGTTCTCATTCCTTCCTTTTTCTCATACAAAAGGTACTGTATTATGCATTGCAAACTGTTTTATACCTTGATTTTTTTTTCTCTCAATAATATATCCAGGCAATTTCACCACATCAATTCATAGCCCTTTTGCAATTCCATAGCACTTCTTTAGGTAGATATAGTATAGGTTTATTAAACCAGTTTCCTATGGCTGGACACCCAGGTTGTTTCTAATAATTAGTGCTAAATTGAATTATTCTGTACATATATAATTTTTTAAGTGCTCACACGATAGTCCTAGAATGGAAACTGTTGGATCTAAGAGATCACTCTCTCAAATCCCTGGTTCCCTGAAAGCCTCATTAACAAAGTGGTTGTTGAAGATGTCTCAACATGGCAAACAGATGTCTGCCCATCTGACAGGTGAGAAATAGCATTGTGGTGTAGTTTTAATTTGATTTCTCTAATTATTAATTCATGTTTTTGACTACCCTTTTACATACTGAAGGATTATGGAATTTTTTCCTATGAATTATATATGTCCTTTGCATATTTTTCATTGTGTTTTGAATTTTTTTTCCAATTTTTAGAAACTCTTATCTATTAAAGAAAGTAGCTCCTTATCTATGCACGAGTTGCAAATATTTTTTCTTTTGTCATTAGTTATGTCAGATTTTTTCACATTTATGAAATCAAATTTACTCTAAAACTTTTAAACAGAATTTCAACTTTGAGTTTAGAAAGGCTTCTTCCATCTCGACTATAAAGAATTTCACTCAAGCTTTCTTTTAGTACTTTTTAATTTCATTTTTACATTTAACTCTTTGATCCATTTGGACTTTGATCCTGGTATAAGATATGAATGCCAATTTATTTTATCCCAGATGGCTACCAGTCATCCCGAGACCTTGTACTAAAAATCTAAATCAATATCTACTCCAATACATTTATGATTCCATCCTTATCCTATATTAAATTCCCAAATATATTTGGGTACATTCCTGAAATTTCTGTACTGTCTCATCGACTTATTACTAAAAGTTACTGCCATATTGCTTACACTGAGCATTGCAGCATGGACTACTCTCCACTCACAACTTTTCTTTCTCCAGAGGCTCCTGGTACACCTATATGCCATGTTTTCATTGAACTTCAGAATCGACTTGTGTAGAACCCAAGAGAAACAGGCTGGCATTTGTATTTGGAATTATGTTAAATGAATAATCTAACTTGGGAGATTAAGCAATTCATGATGTTAAGCTTTCCTATTCAAGAACACCCATTTCCTTATATTTATTCAAGTTTACTTTTGTGCCCTTCGGGAGTGTTTTAAAGTTTTCCTCTTAACAGATTTTGCATATTTCTTTCTACGCATCCTTATAAGCATTATTTCTTGTTATTAATTTTTTTGGGTTTTCCCTTCCATTATACCTCACAACCAGCAGTTGTCTGTATATATAAAAGCTATGGATCACAGTATACACAGTATACTTTCTATCTCCCTAACATGAAGTGCATTCACACACTGGATGACATCCAGTTAAGAACAAAGGTTGTATGGATATGTGGTGACATGGTTGGGGGTAGAAGGACTTACAGTCTTGCAAGGAGAAGGAACTGTTCATGTCTGGGAAGAGGAGTGGGGACAGAGAATTCACATATACTTCGGTACATTAAAATTTTTTACATATATTTCTTTTATAATAAAAAAGATTTCAAAAATTGGGTGTTGTATTAACATGAACAGGCTATACCATGCTGCAGCACAAACTGCCACCAAATCCAGTGGCATACTTACTTTATTTCTTATTCTCGCTATGTGTGTCACATGTCCCCCTTCCCTCAGGTCATGATACCATGTTTCACTTCAGTTGAGAAAGGCCCTGAATCGGAAATTCGGTGAGCAGTTGTGATGTGCCCATAGGGTCAAAGAGCTACATGTGTGTGCACAGCACTTGCAAAGTGGGTAAAGTGAGACCTTTCACAACTTCACACTGGAAAAACTAGCTCTTTAAAGGAATCCTAAGTAATTTTTTTTTTTTAAACAAAGGACTACTTTCAGATGTAAGTGAACCTGCCCTCCCCACTTTAATTTTCCTATCTGGGAAGCCTGAGCTTCTGGTTTCTTTATTTTATGAAAGGAATGCATGCTGGCACTGCAGAAATCCCTACTTAAATTTATTACAGTACACCTGGACACATTCACCCTTCAATGTGCATGATCCCTCCTATTGATGACTTGAGGTCCCCATGATTGACAATGACACATCAGAAAGCCACAGAAGGCTGACAAGGCTGGCTTCCCCAAGGCATCTGCAGCAGGTACACAGACCTTGCCAGCCACTCCAAAGCTTTGACAAGGTGGGAGTTACCAGCCAATGAGGAGGTCCCAGAGGAGGCCACCAACTCCAAGGGAAAGCTCTGGCAGGCTTCTGACCTCAGAAGCCTATACCTCATCACTGTGCTGTACTCACTGTGGTTAGAGAAGGAAAGAAACATCCTGGTTAGCTCACTAGTTTCCCTCAAGTGACACTTGCACAGTATTTTTAATCTATATTTCCTTCTTCTAATAGTCAGGATGT
The DNA here is from genome assembly GCA_028627145.1 of Eidolon dupreanum. Taxonomy (NCBI): domain Eukaryota; kingdom Metazoa; phylum Chordata; class Mammalia; order Chiroptera; family Pteropodidae; genus Eidolon; species Eidolon dupreanum. The sequence continues at coordinate 39,555,433 of CM053504.1, forward strand.
ATAAGAGAGACAGCCCTGACATAGGTAGTGAAGTACAGTGGGTAGAGCGCAGACCCTAGAGCCTGCCCAGCTCTGCTTGATGGCTGTATGACCTATCTGTGCCTTGGTTTCCTCATCCGTGATATGGAGATAATAGTACCTACGTCACGAAGTAGGTAAGCATTTAATAAGTTAATACATGTTAAGTGCTTAAGAGAATGGTATCTGGTACAAAGTATTCAACATTATTTTTTACTTCTTCCTGTGCCTACTTTTAATGACTCTTCCCTTTTTCTTCTTTTCATTTATTTTTGATTGTTTGCCTCTACCACCCTCCTTTGCTTTGCTTCCCTCCCAACATTAGCAAACACCAACTTGCCAGATGCTATAGTGGTGGGGGGCGGGTCTGGGATACAAGAGATATAGGCTAAATAGGCTACTACTGCTTTACGCACTCAGCAAACTCTTGAGGGACCGAGACCTAGAGTGGTAGCCTCAGCTCCTACACACAAAGGTCCCCTTGGACAACATAGGCATTTAAGTGTGGCAGACCTGTACTAAGCCAATACACCTAAGTGGCAATCATGTACCAGATATTACTGTGACCAGCTCTCATAAGCCCAGTCACAAGCTGGAATCAGCAGCTGACTCAAAGGTCTGATTTCTAAAAACTTAATACTCCATTATAAAATACCTAGCAACCATCTTGACTGCTTCATCTTTAGCCCTTTTCATCTCTCTCTAGAAGTAGTTCCTCCCAACCTACTTCTCCCCTCTCCTTCCTGACCCTCAAAAAGAACTGATTCCCAGATTTTTGTATTCATGGACTAGTAAAATTCTCCACCAAATGGGGACTGACATAATGTTGCCAAGTTATTTTACCAAGTAAAGATTTCAAAAACTAGTTAATTTTATTAAAGAACATCTAACACCAAGAAAAGATAGAAAGGACATTGTCTCAGGATCCAAACATGTAAATTTATCTTTAGGAGAGATTCTTTACACTGTCCTTATATTTTAATTTCTCTTCTAGACAGTAAAAATTGAGTCCAAAAATGCTATGGAACCCAAGCAAGTATTTGCACTCCCATTCCTCAGGAATAGCACCACAGTCTTTCTCCCTCTCTCCCCGCTTCCTCTTTGGCACCTGAGCTCCTGTTTTCTGTCCACTCTGGTATCCAGGAAGGACCTGGCTTCAGGAGAAAGCTAGTTCCAGAAACCCCCAAATCCCATTTAGGGGTTCTTGGTCCTGTACTCCCCTGTTAATTTATGGAAGGAGTACTGATTACAGGCTAGAAGTTAAACTGGCTTCATCCTTTAAAGGGGTCCAGGGTAATGACAATAACTTTTTCTCATTTCATGTGGGGTTTTGCCCTTCCTGGTCCAGGTCAGGACAGCTCAGGTCTTGGATTTTCAGTGACATAACAGATAGATGCACAAATGATAGGAAGATATACAATGAAGAAAAGCAATACACTGTCTTTCTATTCTATTGACAAGTACGGAAAGTGATTATTTTTTATTTTCCTTATCCTTAATAAAAATAAGGCCATCTCAATGAATAGATTAACAAAATGTGGTATATACATACAATGGAATATTATTTAGTTTTCAAAAGGGAAGGAAATTCTGATGCACTCTACAACATAGACAAACCTTGAAGATATTATGCTAAGTGAAATAAGCCAGATACAAAAGGACAAATACTCTATAATTCCACTTAAGTACCTAGAGTATTAAATTCACAGAGACAGAAGGTCTAACAGTGGTTATCAAGAGCTAGAGGTGGGTGTAGAGAGTTAGTGTTTAACAGGGATAGAATTTTAGTTTGGGAAAATGAAAAGGATGGTTGCACAAGTTGTGAATATGCCTTAATGCTAGTAAACTGTATATTTAAAAAAGGTTAAAATGATAAATCTTGTTATATATATTTTACCACAGTAAAAAACAAATATTGTTTTGAATCCTTTATTTTTTAATTGAGGTAAATTACATATAACATTATGTTAGTTTCAGGTGTACAATGTAATGATTCAACATTTGCACATATTTGCAAAATGATCACCACAATGTCTAGTTAACATTTGTCACCATAGACAGTTACATTTTTTTTCTCTTATAAATTGTAAGTTTTTAACAAAAACTTTTAGTGTTTTTGTTTTCTTTATTGAAGGGTGGGATGGGGGGATGGGAGTAGAATTCTCACCCTTTCAGGTTTCAACACAAAGATAACAGCCTCAGATTGCCTGTATGTGAAGAGAGGGAGTAATTAAATCCAAATGTAATCTTCAGGGATTGTAAGAAGGCAGCTCCTTTTGCATGCCAAATAGACTTCTTAGGTAGTGTTAGGTAGCAAACTTATCTTAAGACTGCACAGAAACTTTTAAACCTTAAAGTATTTCTTCAAAAATCTAAAACCCTCAGTATTTTTTTTTACTATAGTAATTTTTTATTTTTCAGTTATAGTTGGCATGCAATACTAGTTTCAGGTGTACAACATAGTGATCAGACATCTATATAACTCACAAAGTGATCACCCCAATAAATCAGTACACTTTTAATACCATACAGTTATTACAATATTATTGGCTATATTCTGTTATACTTTCTATCTCCATGACTATTAGTAACTACCAATTTGTACTTCTTAATCTTCTTCCCCCTTTTTCACTGACCCCCTCAACCACCCTCCCATCCAGTAACCCTCAAAATGTTCTCTGTATCTATGAGTTTATTTTGTTCTTTAGATATCACATATACATGCAATCATATGGCATTTGTCTTCCCTTATATGACTTACTCCACTCAGCACATTACCCTTGAGGTCCATCATGAAATATCTTTTCCCATCCCATTCCTTTTAGTCTGTGTCTTTTAATCTGAAGTGAGTCTCTTGTAGGCAGCATATGTAAGGCTCTTGCTTTCTTATCCATTCAGTCACCCTCTCTATTGACTGAAGCACTTAATTCTTTTTCATTTGAAGTACTTGTTAATAGATATGTAGTTATTGCCATCCTTTATTCATATTTTGCTACATATTTTTTTTTCTTCTTAAAGAAGCCTCTCCAACATTTCCTGTAATGTTGGCTTGGTGATGATGAACTTCTTTAGTTTTTCTTGCCTGGGAAGCTCTTTATCTGTCCTTCAACGCTAAAAGATAGCTTTGCCAGATAAAGTAATCTTGGTTGTAGATCCTGGGTTTCCATCACGTCGAATATTTTGTGCCACCTTCTGTCCTGAAAAGTTTCTTTTGAGAAATTAGTTGCCAGTCCTATGGGAGCTCCCTTGTAGGTGACTAACTGCTTTTCTCTTGCTGCTTTTAAGATTCTCTTTGTATTTAACATTTGGCATTTGAATTATAATGTGTCTTGGTGTGGGCTTCTTTGGGTTCATCTTATTTGGGACTCTCTGAGCTTCCTGGGGTTGTATGTCTTTTTTCCTTCACCAGGTTAGGGAAGTCTTCCATCATTATTTCTTCAAATAGGTTTTCAACTTCTTGCTCTTCTTCTCCTTCTGGTACTCCTATGATGCAAATGTTGTTACAAGTGATGCAATCCCATAGGTTCCTTATATTATCTTCATTATTTTGGATTTTTTTTCTTGCCATTCTGATTGAGTGTTCTCTGCTACCTCCTCTTCTGTATCGGTGATTTGATCCTCTGCTTCCTCCACTCTGTTAATTCCCTCTAATATACTCTTTATCTCAGATACTGTATTCTTCATTTCTGACTGGTTCCCTTTTATTATCTCCATCTCCATTTTTTTTAATCTCTTCATTGAAGTTCTGAGTTCATCTACCCTTCCCCTAAGTTCCTTGAGCATACTTATAACCAGTGTTTTGATCTCTCCATCTGGTATACTGCTCATCTCTATTTTGGTGAATTCTTTTTGAAGCTCTGTTTTTTCAAGTGGGACATGTTTGTCTCCCCATTTTGGCCACCTCCCTGTGATGTTTCTGTGTATCAAGCAGGGCTCCTAAGTCTGCCAGTCTTAGCAGAATGGCCTGACCTGAGAGGGGTCCATCTGTAGGCCAAGTTCAGCTGCAGCTTGTGCACCTCTGAGGCCACCTGGTAAGTCCCCACCTGTGGCTGCCACCTGTGCTGGGCTCATAGGTGCCTCAAGGCGTCAAGTCCGAAATCGAGGCTGGCTGCTATTAGTGCAGGGTTTGGGGCTGCTTCTTTGGGTTTTGTGAGCCTTTGAGAGATTTTTTTTTTTTTTAAGGTGAGGCAGCCCTTGGTTGACCCCACAGATCGCAAGGACCTTGCCAGCTTACAATCCCTTATTTTTAAAATTTTTTACACCTACAGCACCTGGTCTTCCTAGGTGGTCTTCCATCCAAGTACTAACCAGGCCTGACCCTGCTTAGCTTCTGAGATCAGACGAGATCAGGCTTGTTCAGGGTAGCATGGCCACAGACCTTGACAGATTTTATTAAAGTTCACAGCAGGAGCCAAGACAGCCCATTTGTATGGAATAAAATCATTGGAAGCGGCCTGTGTGGGCCTACGAATTGGGAAAGCCAGGGTCTCAGGAAATCCCCTGGGCAAAGCGACCTGTGTTATCCAGGTGGATGGCACCTGCGTGAAACAATGGCTTCTACCTACACCTCTATCTGGGAGCAAACTGCCCCCTCCAGCCCTCATCCTGAAGCCCGACAACTCAGTGACTTTTGTGTGTCCCTGGTACTCCTCCAGCAGCTGCCCCAGAGCTGGAGTTCAGAGCAACTGAGGCTGTTGGCAAGTAAGGCCAAGTGTGGGCCTTTTAAGAAGAAGGTCTCTGCTTCTCACAACCCTCTATCTTACTCAGCTGCAACCTTTAATGGTTTTCATAGCCAGAGGTTGTAAGAACTTCTCTTCCTGGCACTGGAACCCTGAGCCGGGGAGCGAAGTGTGTGGCCAAGACCCCTTGCTCCTCAGGTTGGGGAGAGGCCTCTGTAGTCAAGATGGCCCTCCAATTCTCAATTGCCACTTGCAGTTGTGGGACCAGCTGTTTTGCATCTCCTCCCCACCTACCATTTTGAGGTAACCTGTTATTTTAGGTGATCCAGTTGTAAGGCTTCTGTTTAGCTAGACCTCTGGTGACTCCATGTACTAGTTGCTCTTTAGTTTTATAATTTTGGTGTGGTGGCTAGAGGAAGCATGTACAATCTTTACCTTCTATGCCATCTTGAATCTCTTCTAAAAAATATTTTTTGAAAGGCTGTCTCATTTGGGAAATTATTATAGCTCCCTTTTCATTTAGTTTGTTCAAGAAGCATTCTTTTGTGTAGCTCTAGAATTGTTTATAAGAGACATGAATCTCTAAGAACTAGGTACCCCTTACCAATCAGAACAAGAAACCACCTGCTCTTCAGTGCTATTTTCACAGGAATAAAAGTATCTGAGAAAATCCTGAAACTTGTAGCAATACAGAGCAAAATTACGAAGACTTAACATACATTAGCAATACAGGCAATTTAATCTATCCAAAAAAAAAGTATAAAAACTAGGAAAAAAATTAACATGTAAAATAGGTGTCCTCTGTGAATTTCTTTTAAATTAACAGAACAAGTAGACAGAAAAAAAAGTGATATACCACTTTATACTTGTACAATGCTGATATGATCTTGTTGAAATCTTAGTATAACTCTGAAGCAGGCAGAACAGATAACATGCCCATTACAGAAATATGGAAACTAAGCTCAGAGCTATTAAGTAATATGCTCAAGCTAAGGCCTCAGCTAGGGATGAGCTTATGTCCTGGGCCTCTAAGTTTGGCCCACTCTTTCCATTCCACCAAATTCTCATTGGGAATGAAGGAAACATTGCTAGAAATCCAGAAAAAAAATTGGAGAATAAAAGCCAGAGAAAAAAACTTTTTTTTCAAAATCCTCAGGTAAAAGTCCTATAATATTTTATTTTTTAAACTGCTTTACTGAGGTATAATTGACGTGAACTGCACATATTTTAAGTGTATAATTTGATAAGTTTTAACATTTGTGAAACCATCAAGATAGTGAATGTATTTATCACCCAAATTCCTCCTGTTTTAATTCCTCCCCCCTGCCCCTCTCTGGTTCTCATTCCCCACTCCCAAGCAACCACAGATCTTTCTGTTACTACAGATTAGTTTGAATTTGTTAGTTTAAATAAGTAGATTTCTTTTGTCTGGCTTCTTTAACTTAACATAGTTATTTTGAGATTCATTTTTTTTATTCATTGCTGCCTGCATCAATAGTTTATTCCTTAAAATAAAAACAACACTTTAGAACAGTTTTAGTTTCACAGCAAAACTGAGCAAAAGGTACAGAGATTATTACATCCCTCCACCCCACGGACATATACAACCTTTCTCACTACCAACAATCCTGTACCAGAGTGGTACATTTGAGTTGTTTGCAGATTTTGTCTATTACAGATTAAACCTATTAACATTATTTTTATTTTGATTTCTGATTTGATCTTCATTATATACTTTTTTTTCCTGCTTACTTTGGGTTTAATTTTGTTTGTTTGTTTGTTTTGTTTTTGGTTTCTTAATATGGCAGCTGAAGCTATAGGCATTTAGTGCTATAAATTCCCCAAAGATGCTTTAGTGGAGGCACACACGTCTTTATTTTCATTCAGTTCAAACTTTCTAATTTACTCATTAATCAAATTCTTCCTTAACCCATAGTTTATTCAGAAGTGTTGTTCAGTTCTCAAATGTGTTGGGAGCTTTCTATTACTGATTTCTCATTTAATTCCCTGTAGTCAGAGAACAGAATTTACATGACTTAAGTTCTTTTAAATTACTGAGATTTGTTTTATGGCCTAGAATAGGTTCTATCTGGTAAATGTTCCATACATGCTTCAGGAGAATGTCTATCTGCTGTTGTTCCAGGGGCTGTTAATCAAATTAAGTTGGTAGATAACATTGGTCAAGTCCTAATCATCTGCCTCCTACTTCTGTGAGTTATTGAAATCTCTGACTATAACTTGGCTATCTCTATTTTCCTTGCAGTTCTATTTTTGCTTTATGTATTTGAAACTCCATCAATTATGTACATATTTAGGACTGTTATGTCCTCTCGATTAACTCATTCTTTTGTCTTTATGACGTGATCTTCATCTCTGGTTATATCATTCTCTGAAATCTACTTGGTGTGATATTGATATGGCCACACCAGCTACCTTTTGACTAGTGTTATCACGATGTGTGTGTATGTGTATTTTTTCCCATTCTTTTACTATTAACCTTTTTGTGTTATACTTAAAATGTCTTTTTTGGTAGGTATCATTTAGTTGGCTATTGTTTACCCAATATGATAATCTCTGACTTTTAATAGGGTATGGAGGCTATCTTGCTATTCTTTTTCTAATTGTTCCATCTTCTTTGTTCCCCTTTTCTTTTTCTGCCTTCCTTTGAGTTAATCAAGCATTAAAATTCCATTTTATTTCTTTGGTTGGGTTATTAACTTTTTCTAATATTTTAGTGGTTGCTTTGATGTTTATAGTATCCATCTCTATCATATTTTACTTCCAAGTAAAATTATATCATTTTACATATGAGAACCGTATGAGAGTGTACTGCCATTTATTCCCTTCTATGTTAAATGTATTTGTTGTCAGAAATTTTACTTATATATAAGCTTCATGAAGCAGTTATAATATTAATAAAAACAGCTTATATATTTTTTCACAGTCATTTCCAGTGTTCTTCATTTGTGAAGATTTTCATCTAATTTTTCTTCCACCTGAAGGACATCCTTCTTATGGGTAATTTTCCTATCTTCCATGGCTACTTAACTTTTGAATATAGGGAATATAGTTGTAATAACTGTTTCAATGTCATTCTTTACTAACTCTGGAATTTGTGTCAGTTCTGGGTTGGTTTCCATTGATTGATTATTTTTTGCATTATAGGTCATATTTTTCTGTCTCTTTGAATGCCTGGTGTTATGGACTAAACTGTGCGTCCTCCCACTCCAAACTCATATGCTGAAGCCCTAACTCCTAGTACTTCAGAATGTGGCTGTATTTAGAGATAGTCTTTGAAGAGGTAAATAAGTTAAAATTTGCTCATTACAGCAAATATATACACAGAGAAAAGACCAAAGATTCAGAAAGAAGATGGCCATCTACAAGCCTAGGCAAGTGGTCTCAGAAGAAACCAACGCTGTCAATGTCTTCACCTGACTTCTAGCCTCCAAAACTATGAAACAATTTCTATTGTTTCAGCCATTCAGTCTATGGTACTCTGTTATGGCAGCCTGAACAAACTAATACATCTGGTAATCTTTGATTTGATGCTAAATATTTAATTTGATGCCTTACTTTGTTGGGTACTGAATATTTTTATAGTCCTATAAATATTACTGAATCTTATTCTAAGATGCAGTTAAGTTACTTGAAAACAGATTCTTCTGGGTCTTGTTAGGTGGGTCTAGGGCAGTGCTCATTCTAGGGGCCATTACTGAAGCCTGATGTTCCTGAGTGTTCTATGCAATGTCCTGGGAATTATGGTCTTCTTAGAGGGCCCTGGAACTGTCCCATCCAAACCTTCCAGGAAGTTCTTTCCCCAGCCTCAGTTTCCTCATATACATGTGCTGGGCAGTGCTATGATTATGCAAGGTGGCCTCTCTCTACAGCTGTCTCTGTGCCTGTCTCCTCTCTGGTCCTCTGTTCTATAACCCAGAGGCACAAAGGTTTCCCTAGACTCTCAGCTCCTTATCCACAACTCAGGGAGTGCACCGGGCTACACATCAATTTCCCCCATCCTGTGTTGCTGCGGGGAAGCTCTCTCCCTGAAATAAGCTGGGGTCATTGCAGGGCTCACCTTATTTGTCACCTCTTGGAGATTACTGCCTCTTGTTGCTGCTACCCAGTGTTTTGAAAACTTTTGTTTCATGAATTTTGTCTGCTTTTTTTTTGTTGTTGTTTTGATTATTTCAGGGTAAATTTAGTCCCTGTTATTCCATCTTGGCCAGAAGTGGAAGTTCTATACTTCTTTTAAAATGTATCTATATCTGGTGTTTACCAATTTCTCCATTACTGTAGCCATCAAAATTATTAAGGAAGAGTGTTTAGCTTTATGCCATTATATTAACAGATATATTCCATAATATGTATTTTATATAATATTTTTATATAATATTTTATTATATCGTATACATGTGTATAGATATATATATTCCATTATAGTATCTCATTATATTCTCTCAGAAGGCACAAAATAGTAATGCCAAGATTCATTCCCTGAGACTAAAAGTTAGATTAAAGTCTTCTGAGGTTATAAGTGGAAACCTTAAGAACGATCTTCAAAATCTTATTTGAACAGTCAGTATTGGGAATATAATTTCACCCAACAGAATGGAAAACTTTAAAGCCTTAATAAAATATTCATTAGCAATTCATAAATGTCTCTGTTCCCAGAAGGGGGAAAAAAACAGAAAATCATAGGGACATTGACATAGTTGAACAGCTCGTGTCCTGGCAGAGACAAGAATGCTTTACCACTATAGTACAGCTCATTTTCAAGTGCTTTACACACAACTGCATTACCTACTATTAAAAAATAAAAATTCAGCTCAGTACATTTTGAAGACCTATTGGCTTTATTCAGCAATTCATAAATCAGGCACCATCCAATCTAGCAGTTAAAAAGGAGCTCTGAGAAGCTGCACAAAATGAGAGATTTTACAGACAGAAGGGAGTGGGAACAATGAAGTTGTACTAGGCAAAAAGGTTGGTTGGTTGTTGCAAGGTCACTTTCCTTTAGGGGATGATAGGAGTCTGTCAGGCAGATTACTTGACTGGTTTAAGATTCCATTTCTGGGAAAGCCCAAACTGTAAGACTCAGTTTGGTGACAAAGGGACATTTTGGGCGTGTTGTCGTGTTTTAACACTAGCTTGTTTTATTTTTCTTCATAGCACTGTACTACCCCTTGAAATTTTACGGTATATTTACCTTCTACCTTTTTGCTGTCTCTCTCCTTCATGAGAATGTAAGCTCCATAAGGCTGACTTTTCCATCTCATGTGTGCGTGCGTGCGTGCGTGCATGCATGTGTGTGTGTGTGTGTGTTTTAACGCCTACAGCACCTGGTATTCCTAGGTGGTCTCCCACCCAAGTACTAACCAGGCCCGACCCTGCTTACCTTCCAAAATCAGACAAGATAGGGCATGTTCAGATTGGTATGGCCGTAGACAATTCTTGTATTTTATTCATATCGCACAGTAAGTAGGCCCTCAACTAATATTTGCTAGATGAATGAAAGAGCAAATATGCAACCAATATCCTTGATCTCTGCCACAATGTAAACAGTAATTATTCAGGTGAATTCCATCTTCTTAATTATCTTCTCTGTTTAAATTTTGATTAAAAAATCTTTTTTACTTTTGCAATCAGAAAAAAAATTAAAATGAGAGAGAAGCAGAGGGAGCCAGAGAGGGTGCCTCAGGGGTCACTTTTACCATGGCAACTGATTCCCCAAGGGTGGCCTCACAACTGGAGATCCGTGCCTTGATTCGTGCAGAACCTCCCTGGAGCTTTCTCTTGAGGCCCTGGGGCTACACTAGCAGGCTCCCAGCTAGCCTACACTTGTGTAATGGTCCCTTCCTTCTGGACCTCTAAGCCAAATATCAAATGTCCTAGAATGGTGGTCTTCTTATTTTCCTTCTGGTAGGTCCTGCCACGATATGCCTTGTTGAAGTGTTCTATATCCCCAAACTCTGAGTTTTTCTTATATCTACAGACACTTTCAGTACTCTAGAGATGTACTGACAGGCTGCATTACATCCTGTCAATGAAGTGAAAGCCTAAAATATGAGCTACTCTGAAGATAAATCAGCATAAAAAATTAGAGCAACAAAGGATGAAAGTGAGATCAGACTAACCATCTCCAGCCATCCCTGCACTTTTTCTCTACTAGAGGTGTCAAAAAAATATTTGAGCATTAAGAGCTGATGGCTGCCATGCATAAAAATGGATAGCCAACAAATTCCCCGGGAATCGGTACTGTCTTCTTTCTTCTTTATGTCCCCAGTGCCTCCTAGCATGGCCTTTGTTGGTATGACAACTGCTTGCTGAGTAAATAACTTATGGCCACTTTCAGGTAAGAATAACAAGGTATTTCAGGACCAGAATGGCACAAGTCAGGATAAAAGGGTAGGGAGTCTTTGTCCTTTACATTATAGGAGAAGAAAACAGATGAAGCCATGTATCTCTTTTACAGTCCTGAACTACAGCATCAAAACAAACTGAACATTTTTCCCTTCCCATTATGAATAATTCAGTCAATATATCTAAATCTTACATGGCAATCTCACAAGTCTGACAGGAACTGAAAATAATATGACCTTTCTTTTCTTTACCTTAAAGCTCAGGAGAACTTCTCTCAAGCTTCAAGAATAAACTCTAAATTCTAGCATTCCTGAGATGTGCTTGTATTCCTTCACTGACACCCCTTCTCTGCCTTCATTTTTGCAAAATGAAGAGTCTTAAACTTCTGAAACTCCTCACACTGACAGCCACCTACCTACCCTCCCCTTTTTTACTTTCTCAGGACATTTCCATACCTGGTAAACAGATCACAGCTGATTAAAACAACTGAAGTCCACATGTATCATCTCAAGACAAATTCTGTTTAGAAACTTAGCTATTTGCATATTAGCAAAACCTGAGAGGTAAGAATTTTCCCTAGGTCCCACATAATCACTCTATCTTTTAAAAATTTATTTATAAATATTTTAAATAATGTTTAATTTTTTAATGATAATTAGCATACCATATTATATTAGTTTCAAGTGTACAACAGTGATTAGACATTTATAAAATTTACAAAGTGATCACCCCGATAAATCTAGTACCCATCTGACACCATACATAGTTATTACAATATTATTGGCTATATTCCTTATGCCATACTTTACATCCCCATTACTATTTTGTAACTATCAATTTGTACTTCTTAGTCCCTTCCCCTTTTCACCCCTGCCCCCATAATCCCTCTACCTTGACCTCAGTTCATGTTGATCTTTTTTGCACCTCCACCTCAAACCCAGTTCTAAACCCTCTTTCCTTACTGGGATATGTGCTGGAGCTACTGCTTTCCTTCTCAGGCCCCCCAGAACTAGATAGCACAATGTAAAACACGCAAAGTTTCTTACACACACAGCAAGTCACGTCTGAAGTGACTTCCTGTGAGAAGCATTTTGTCATCAATTTTTGAAACATTACACGACAGAAAGAAGAGTCCCTGCTCAGCAGTTTGATTGTTCATGTTAATGAGAATTTAGCAAATATGGTAGGAAATGCCTGATCAGATTGAGGACAGAGAGCTAAGACTGGGTCCAGGTAGAGAACTGAAAGGGAAAGACCTGCAGCAATTTCCCTCCCCTCAGCAAGTGACCTTGCTCTGACTTCACAGAGAAAACAGAAGTACCCAGAAGAGAACTTCCAGTGCTCCCCCAACAAATCTCTGAACCGTCACAGCACCCTTGGCCTGCCTTCCTATCTGGGAACCCTTCACTTGACCTTAGGGCACTGAGTCCCATAGGCATCACACCCACAGCACTTGCAGAGCCAGTCTTTCCCCTACTGGACTGGCCCCATGAACATACCCAGGCCTCTAGCAGCACTGGTCAGAAACTTCCTCCCACTCTAGCTACCTCCTCATTTCTGTGTCCCTTTATGGTGAAACTCCTTAAAAAAGCTATATTTCTCCCTGCCTCTCCCTTAAGCTACTCCAGCAGGCTCTTGCTCCTACCACTCCAATTAACTACACTTGTCACCCACTGATCTCCGTGTCACCAAATCCAGTGGCAGATCTTGCTTTCCTCTGCAACAGGCTTTCTTCAGGTGGATGCCTTGACCCCATCCTCTTAGCTCACTCCTTCCAGGTCTCCTTGGCTTAAACCTCCTTTTCTCCCCAGTCCCTAACCATGCAGAACCCAGCACCCAGCCTGTGACCCCTGTCATGACCCTGAACACCATACTGCCCTAACTCTCCCCTGAACTCCAACTCCTACCTACTTCACTTACATGTTTAATAAGCACCTCACTATGCCCAAACAAAATGAATTACCTCCTAAAGCACTCCCTCTTCCCACAATTGCTCCATTTCAGCACATGGTAGCTCCATTCTTCTGGCTGCTTAGAGGAGAACTGATGAATCTCCTCTGACTCTCCTAGCTCTTTCATACTGATCATTCAGCAAATCCTGTTGATACCTGCTTCCAATCAGATCCAGAATGCAACACTTCTCACCTCCACAGCTAACCCAAGCCCAAGCCCCCATCATCTGTTGCCTGGACGACTCCTAACTGGTCCCCCTGCTCCAACAATCCCTCTAGTCTGTCCTCATCAGAGCAATCAGTGACATGGTAATGACATATAACATGTCAAGGCATTCCTCTTCTCTAAAGCACCCACCCAGTGGCTTCCATTCATGTGTCCCCTATCAGAGGTCTCCTGCCACCCAGATTGTGCACACACCACAGCTGCTCCTTATTGGCCCTACTTTTCTCCTCATGGTCCCAAGTCCTTGAGGTAGCACGTACTTATTTGTTCCTCTTCTGTCTTCCCCGCCAGAATGTAAAGTCCACATGACATAACCTGCATCCATTGCTACAGCCTCAGCACTTAGAAGAGTTACTGTACATGACAAGGACTCAAACTCTGCTAAATGATAGGTCAAAAAAAGTATTGAATAACCAAAGAGTATTGTTTAAAATGTTCTAATACCAACAGATATGTTAATTAATCATGAACAACTATAGGCACAAAAACAGACTAAGAAGACATACTATAAGTTTGGGGGCAAAAAAAGGGATGAGAGGTAAATGTTTCTTAACCTAAGTTACTAGAGCTTTCTCAATATTCCAACTCATAATATTAATAATAATCATGAGGTGACCATAATAGAAGATGCCATTGATTGAGTGCTCATTGTGCGCCCAACTCTTTCATATGTATGATTTCATACATCATACATACCCCAATCCTACGGATATTTTTATCCCCACATCACAGAGGAAGTTACAAACTCAGAAAGTTAAGCAATTCACCTCGAGACATAGAACCTGAAAATATTCACTTAGGGCTCAGTTATCTAAGCAAGCTTTCCTCTAAAATATTAAATGATACTACAATGGAGACCAAGCTTAAATTATGGGTCTTACTGCTAACTGCACATCTTAGTTAAAGCTTCCTAGCTATCACTCTTCCCCATGTTGGCATGCACTGTCCTCAATGCCACGCCACAGTTTAGTTCAGGACGAGACAAATGACTTACTCATTCTCCATGCTGAAAGAACTCCCTAGCAAAGCACAAATCCACTGACACCCAAATTCTGTAGGCACCATTTCTGGGTGAAGATTATTCACTTAATTTGTCAGTTTTCAAGATCATATTACAGTAAAATTTTCCCTATAGACTTCATTTTGGCAAGGAAAATGCTCTAATGGGATAAGAAGGAGGATCATGAGTCTGGAACAGCATTCTGTTTTCATCACTGTCAGCATAAGCCTGAAAAGATGACCCATCTTCTATACCTCTTTCTAAGGCTATCTCCATCATAGTGTTTAAGGAGCTTTTAATCTACCCAAAAATATCTCCCACATTTGAGTAGTGTCTGCCCAAAGTTAGAAGACAGACACTCTCTTGAGGAGGGAAAGTACATACTGGCTGAAAGGAACTAGAAAGCAAGCAGAGATACAGGACACAAAGTCCCACAAAAGATGGAGACACAAATAAAGAGCCAAGTACCAGGGTCCTGGGTCCAGGGCGGGAATGTGGCCTTGATATGATAAACCACAACTGGAAAAAGAGGGCCCCTGCTGAGGCTCCATAACAAAGCATGACCCCTTGTTTGTCACAGTCCAGGTGCAAACTGTATTCTGTGGGAGTAGAAAGAGAAGGGGAATGGAAAAGAGCAGACTGTACCTATAAAAGCTAGCTCAGAACACACTCTCATCTTTTCAATGTGTAAAGAAAGGATAAAGAAATACCATGCAAAGGCTTAAAGGGTGAGCTTAATATTCACCCTCAGGAAGGCTGATGTTAAAGGAGAAAGACGTTAACCTCAGCCACCCACCTTTCTGGGTAATGGTGAAGCCATTAGCAGCCCTAGATGAAGTCCCTTCCTTTGGGTTAAGGAGGAAGCAGGGTGATCTCTCAGTTCTTCTGTATTTATATCCGAGGGTCATCAGCTATGACACCTCCCATGCAGCCCACTGATCTCAGTCATCCAGCAGATCTGGCCTGAGAGCTGGAAGTGGAAGAATAAAAGACTAGTTGACTGAAACACACAGACCTGTACATCTCATTACTGTCTTTGTGGGTCCAATTTAGACCAATGAAGACTTTAATGTTTATTCCCAAGAACTCCAGGGATACTGAAAATAACATGAAAGGTCCACAAAAACTATCATTTGCCAAGCCTCTTCTCATACCAGACAACATGCAAAGCAAAACTAACATCTAGTTCCTCCTCTTGTGGAGTGCAGCAGGGTTGATGTATGAGTTAGATAAACATTTACCTTTATAAATGACACTTCAGTCTGGAAATAAAAAAAAAAAGTACCTGGGTTTTCTTTTATCCTCCAAAGTTGTTGTTTTCATCTGAATTAGTTGTCAATGTTTAAAAAGTTAGAGATCACACACACACAACCAATCACTTTTCTAGAAAGACTGGAAGATCCCACCACCCTGGTCCCACATTCCTGCCAGGCAACAACAGAAGAGAGTGCAGTAGTTGCTTCCTCCTTCAGACAAAACATGTTCTCACTTCTCTGCAGTCCTCTACATCATCCTGGTCTCCCAGAATTAATAAACAAAATATATTTTCTTTGGAAAAAAACTTTTCCTTTGAAAAAAATCCACTCCAGTGCATGTGTATTAGATATATCATTGGCCTGATTAAATCAAGAACAGAAACAGGGAGGGGGAGGGAACTAGATACAAAATAGGGAACAAGTCTAGGGAAATAGCCCCAGGTACAGAGGAAAAAGCTAGATATAATGAATGGTTTTCTATGAACATATAAATGAGCAAAACTGAACCTAAAAAGAGATAACAAATGTATGAAACTGTAATAGTTATTAAAGTGCTATTTCTAAACAAACAAACAAACAAACAAAAACAGGCTCAGTTAGTTTTATAGGGGAATCTTTTATCAAAATTTAAAGAAGCAGATCATTTCAAAAGTATTTAAACTGGCTAAAAAAGAGAAAGAGAAATCTTTTAATAAAGCTATAGAAAACACTAAAATAATTTGATAAAGACAGGATTAAAAAAGTAAATTACAGACTTAATGCTATTAAATTAGTAAATAAACTATTAATAAATACAATCTGACTACACGATAACAGAGGTACCACTGATGATTTAATAATGATGATTCAGTGATATAAAGTCCATTATTATAACTGAGTCAAAAGAGAAAATCTATGTGATCATCTCACGGATGCTAAAACAGCATTTGATAAAATTCAACAACCATTTCTGATTAAAAATAAATCGGCAACAACACACCCCTTGGTAAAATAACTCACGTGGCAAAAACACTAAAAGCAGTCTCATTAAAGGCAGGAACAACACAAGAGCACCTAGTATCATCTTTATTATTTAATCTTGTTCTGAACATACAGTCCAATCAGAAAAGAGAAACTAGAGACATAAATTAGAAAATAAAGGAAAAAATTCTTATTATTTGCAGCCAACATGATGATATACCTGGAAAATCCAAGAGAACCAACTGCAAAAACTACTAGAAACTAAGATTATATAAGTTGCTAATTATAAAATTATTAAATATAACAATAAGAATATGTAATATAAGAAAGTATTCTATTTTTAATCAAAACAAAAAAGATAAAACAAGGAATAAACTTAAGAAAAGTACAGGATTTTGAAATAAACCAACTTAAAAAAGACATTTCTGAGAAAATTGGGGAGATGTATGTAGATTGGATATTAGATATTAAATTATTACAGATAATAAATTGTTAATTTTGATAAATATGATAGCATTAGGTTTATATATATTTCGAAAAGTTCTTATTTGTTCAAGACATATTGTGAAATATTTATGGATGAAAACATTTAAATAGCCTAGTCCCCCACCCTGAAAAAAAATGGAGGGGAGAAGGGATAGATGATTCAAGATTGGCAGAACATGGAAAACTGTTGAAACAAAGTGATGGATACACAGAGGTTCATTATATCATCTTCTCTACTTTTGTATATTTGAACTTATACACAATAGAGAGTTAAAAGAAATATGCAGGGAGGACCCAAACAAAAGGGGGTCATGAAAGATATAAACAATCTCAAAGGTATATAACAGGCTTCAAATGTATATAAAAATAGCTACCTCACGATTAAGAAGTGCAAATTAAAGTTACAAATCAGATGTCATTTTCATCAATCAAACAGAAAAGATCAAAATATCCAGTACTATTCGATATTGGAGGAGGCAGCTGACACTGCTGGAGGGAATACAAATCACAACTTCTTTGGAGGGCACTTTGGCACTACCTTTCAAAGTTAAAAACACACATCCCTTGGCCTAGCAATTCCACTTCTGGGAATTTATCCTAGATAGTCATTCATTCAACAAGCATTTTCTCTCACCTACTATGTGTCAGGCACTGGAGAATAGAGGTGGAGAAAACAATGTCCCTACTCTCGTGGGGCTTCTATTCCTGTGGAAGAGGAGACAACTCATAAACAAGTCAAGTATGCAGGCAATTACAAGGTCAGGTAAGGGATCAGTGCAATAAAGAAAAACTAACAGAATAAGGGATTGGGGGAGGCATGGAGGCTATTTTGGATGTACAGGTCTGGGAAGGCTTCTCAGAGGAGGTGACAGTTGGGCAGAAACCTGGATAAAGGAGAAAACAAAGCAGGAGAATGTCGAAAAGAGCATTATAGGCAATAGGGAAGGAAGCCATTATATAACACAAATTTGGCCTTTCTGTCCTCTGCTTTTCTTTAATTCCCCTAACAGCCTTTTGTTTATCCAAAGGATATGTGCATCACTGAAATGTCTCTCTCATATAAAAATAAAAATAATCAAATCCTTTGAGGTCATCTTTCAAGGAAGGTGTCAGGCCAGCATTGTTTCTCCACACGTTACTGTGCACTACAATTTGATTTCTTTAAAAAATTTCTCCATTTAAGTGTTATGCCAGGCCTGTTAATAAAAGTGCATTAAAGCTAATCATGAGTTTTTAATGCAAATAAACTTTCCACAGAAAAGAGAACACATTAGTTTCACAAAAGGTAGTGACTGGTTGCTAGATAATTTCATACAAAACAAAAATACTGTCAGTTCCTGACTTTTGGGGAGGGTTGTGGGAACCAATGACATAGAGTCTATAGTTTAATTTCATGATCTTTTAAGAAATGAAATTGAAATTTTGAAGGAGCCATTCAGTTATTTATCCAAATACCCATGT
This sequence comes from Eidolon dupreanum, assembly GCA_028627145.1. Lineage (NCBI taxonomy): Eukaryota > Metazoa > Chordata > Mammalia > Chiroptera > Pteropodidae > Eidolon > Eidolon dupreanum. The sequence continues at coordinate 39,573,834 of CM053504.1, forward strand.
TTTAAATTGAATGATCTTTTAGACAATGTAGTTGATATTTTTAGGGGCTATCTGGATAAATATTTTACACTGAAGTGGCCAGTGTCGATTAAGGGCATTCCAGCTGACCCTAAATAAAATGACTCTGTTACTTTATTTGAGAAATACTAACTTCTTCCGACGCCGTAAAACATCAGGACTTGAATGATATGTTTTACGAACAGCCAGATAATTAAGAAACCAGCTTATGGAAAGAGAAATTTGCCCGTGTGAAATATGCTCTTATCTCAATTTTGAAATCAGCTTTACATAAAGGCGTTCGTTCATCTACATCTACGCAAAGGGAGCACACAAAATGATTTCTCAACATTACGGAGATTCTCAAGGAGACAACTCCTGTGGACAAATTCCAAGCATCAGGAGCCGCCTGCCCAGCAAATGACAGGTTTCTCCCAAACAGCTGTGGATGCGGTGTAGCCTTCCTTTCCCTTGGACACAACAACCCATGTAACCTTTCCCCCAAAGGTCTAGCAGTTGTGAGCAGAGAATGCCACTTCTGACAACTAGATACCCCAGAAGAATTTCCGAAGTGAGAAAGGAATACGAGTCAGCTTCCGCGCACGCCAACCTAGTGATAAGGGCGCTGGGTTTTGAGTCCAACGCAGAGAATATCCACCTGGAGCCAGAGCTCTCAGGGTCTGGCGCCCGCCCTTCCGCGTTCCACCTCCCCAACCCCACCCTCTACTCTCCCACACGGAGTTGTGACCTCCCCGCAGCTCCAAGTCCCTAGGAAAGACACTTCTGCAGCCCATTACTAAAGGAGCCCCCAATGGCTCACCTGGGAAAAGATAGGGGTGCGGGGCTGAGTTCGGAGTGCTGAGTGGGTGCGGGGGCCAGAAGAGGACACTGGGGGTGTAAGGATGCAGGAAGGAGCGGTCATGCGGGAAGGCAGGTACGAGGGGAAGGGATGTGGGGATTCAGAGAAAGGGGAGAATCCCGAGGGGAGGGCGTCCGGAGGTTGGAAGAAGACACCGGGGGAATGGAGGGTAGGTGTAGGGCGCTCCCGCAGGCAGGTACCTTAGGGAAGGGTTGCGGGATTTTGGGGCGGCGTGCGACCCCACCTGCAGGCCAGGTAAGGGGGCACCGCCCCTGCGCCGCGCCTCACCTCACCTGCGTAGCGCCCGCTTCATGTCCGCGTCCGCGGCGCTGCGCGTCTCGCCCGGCCCCTTGCCCGCCAGGCACAGGTTCCGCTTCAGGCTGCAGTCGTCGTCCAGCACCGCGGCGGCCGAGCCACAGGAAGACGAGCCCGAGGCGGCGCAGCGCTCATGCTCCAAGGCGACGGGCTCGGTCCGCTTCCTCATCCCGCGGCCGACACGGCCGGCCGCCAATGGCGCCCGCTGGCCTTGTCCACGCTGCGCTCGCCGCAGTCACCCCCGCTCAGGAAAGACGCCACTGCTGAGACCTCCAGCCCGTCACATCCCAGCCCCAGGCCGCGGCAGCTGACTACCGACGCGCACCAGGACCGGGCCGGCCGCACCGGCCAATCAGAGCCTGGTTCCCGCCGGCCCCGCCTCCGGCCCACCTACTTCCTGGCTCCACCGGGAGCGAGCCTGGCATACTGGCACCGCCCTGTAGCCATCTTTGAGAAGGGCATGCATAAGTGCGCCGCGTCTTCTCGCGGCCGGGCTGAGCGGGAAGAGTCTTTCTGCGCTAGGGTCTGGGCGTGGTCCCAGGGGTGGGGCCGCCTCCTCCTGTGTGCTCAGCGTCGAACCCCAGATTTGTGGCCTGAACAGAGAGGATGCTGGCCAGAAAGGGAGCAGTCTCCGAGCCGGAGCCGCAGCGTAAAGTTTGCTCCCTCCGCTCCCACCCCAGGTTTTCTGACTTTCTTCTAGGCTGAGACCCAATCTGGATCATCCCCTGGAAATGTCCTTATAAAGGTCTGTAAGAACAAAAAGAAAAAGGTAACAAGTCTCAATTCTTTTGCAATGATTTATAACAATTTTCTCACAAGAACTTTACCTAAAAAAATATGCTTTCTGGTAGTTTTTTTTTTTTTAAACACCAACGTATACATATTTACTTTTTGCTTTTGGGCTGAACATTAGAAACTGAGCTGCAAAAACAATTTACTTTTTAAAAACCTGTATTAGATTTTAGATTTTTATAAGGCAGTTAGATCTAGGTGATGGGAAAATACATTTCGAAGATAAATTCCCATTTGTGAAACAAATATTAATTCAACCTATACTAACAAGAGAAAAGAAAAAAAACAGTTTCACAAATTTAGTTTTATAGCTTTGGCTTTCTTTAATATGCCTCCCCCTTTTTTTAACAAATGATCTACAACCAAGAGATTTGCTTACTTATTACAGAATAACTTGAAATTTCAACATTTGCGTTAGTGAAAACTATTGGCAACTGATAATTTAAGACCAATTAGAAATGCCTTTAGAAATTCAGTAGCTCCTTGTATTAGCGTTGTAATTATACTTAGAAATTGCAAAACAGTATCATTGACCATATTACCGAATATAACAACAAGCATTAATATTTATCCAAATACACTTGAAATTTAAATGGTAAATTCTTAAAGTGATGTATTAACACATACTGGAGGTTGGGAATCCAGCAACTAAACTGTAAAATTTTTTTTTACTCTAACACTGAATCTTCTTTAATAGAAAAACAAAAACAAAAAAAAGGTAGAAAGGGCTGGAGAGAAGAGAGTAAGGGGTATTGTGTCTTTTTTCTGGTACTAGGCCTTGCCCATACAGTCCTCAACTCTTGGTCTACACTTACTTTCAGAGTGGTCTTATCCAGGCATTAAATACCCCACCCCACATTAGTAACACCTACATTTGTATCTCTAGTCCACACCTCTTCCTTGAACCCTGAACTCCTCTATTCAATAGTCTACTCATCCACTCCAATGTTCCAATATCCCACAGGCACCTAAAATTATGTTAAAAGCTGAGCTCCCAACCCTTCTGCCACTTCCAGGTCCAACCATAACCTTCCCCACCTTTTGTGAGAATGACAACTCCATCCTTGCAGTTCCTCAGGCCAAACGCTGGGGTCATGCTTGATTTCTCCCTTCTTATGCCATAGCAGGTCTTGTCAAAATCTATCAAAATCTATCCAAGATCCAATCACTTCTTAACACCTGGGAGAAGCTGCCATCATCTCACACTTGGATTATTTTAATAGCCCAAGTGGACTCCTGCCTCCACCTTTGCCTCTGTCCGCTTAACTCAGCTGCCACAAAGATCTTTTTGAAAACCTAGGTCCAGTCCTGTCACTTTTTTATTCAAAATACTTTAATGTCTCACCATCTCACTGAAAATAAAACCAAAAGCTTATCTTTCATAAGCTTTTCTAGCCTTTGATCTAGTCTCAGCCACCAGCACCTCCATTGCTCACCCTGCTCCAGAGTCACTACCTTCTTGCTGATGCAGAGGCCCCCAGGGGAGATGTGGCTGGCATGTGTGCGGGCCACCACACATCCCTCCTTGGGGCCTTTGCACTGCATTCTTATGTAGAATTCTCTGCCCCTCCCTATGGTCCCATATCCACATGGCTTCCTCCCCACTTTAGGTTGTACCGCCTTTGTACACTAACTCAAAATTCTTAGGCCCTCTCACCATTATTCAATTCACATTATTCTTCTTACTGCTTTTCTGTTTATCATCACTATATCTGTATTTGTATATTGCTGTTTTCCCACACTAGAACATAGACTGAGAGCCAGGCCTTTGTTCACTGCTTTATCTTCAGTGTCAAGAACAATGCCTACCAGTAGACAATTTGTAAATATTTGCTGAAGGGATAATGAATCATCACAACCCCTCAGATGTGGGTACTATTGTCCATACCGGACAGGTTAGGAAGTGAATCTCAGGCCTGGGGTTCGAAATTAAAAAGGTTTATGGCAAAGGAATGTTGTGGATGCTGGTGACCTTTGGATCACAACCCTGTAGCATGGTCCACTATAGAATTGTGTATTTAATAAAAACATGTAGCTAAATTATATCTTACTGTAGAGCTGAAATGTTGCTCAATGTAAGGATAAAAATCAGGCTTTGTAGGCCATTTCCATGCTCATTTCTCAGATCACACATCCACTATATCTGTATTTGAGAAAGAGGAACCTAGATTCTAGGATCAGCTAGAATGAATCCTAGTAATATTGCTTTTTAAAAATTATTTCTTTAAAAAAATAGCCAAATAAAATGAATTTCCTATAGCAGTAATTTCCATCTTTGGTTCTATATGGTTATAAAAATTTCTGTAATCCTGTAAACAAGAATATGACCATGTGAATTTGTGTTAATAGAGGGCATTTTTACCACTCTGTAGACCTTGTGACTATTGCTATTTTACAAATATTTTTAAAATAACTTTTAAAATCAAAGGTGGTACTGTGGAGTTGAAAGCTTAAATAGAGTTTGTGTGACCTTGGACAAGTTATCTGACTTCCGTGTCCCAATCAGTACCAAGAGTCTTAATAACCACTTTAGGGTTAATTCTGAGAATTAAATGAAATATTTGTCACAGCCCCTGTCACACAGGAGATAACCAATAAAAGTTGGTTTCCCTTCATTTAAAAACAAAATACTCACACTGCAAAACTAAACAAAGGAAACGCTGTGTCTTAACAATGCACCAAGTTTCTGGGCCTTCTCAACCTCACAATGCTCACCCCTAAACGAAAATGAATGACTCAAATGGAAAAAGGAAGTTTGCAAGATATCCATTCATCTCGAGCTGTGCTGCGCGCAAAGTTGCTAGGTTTGCAGTCTGGGGACTGGGAAAAGAATCTCTACTCAGTTTACAGGCTCGCATCGAGGCCCGCCCACTCTTCTCCAGAAGCCGGGCCACCCAACTCCTCTTGTACTGCGTGCAGCACAGAGGAGGTGTGTCCGTTTGCCGCCGCCGTAGGCCGGGAGGTCTAATAGCGCGTTCCTATTGGCTGGGCGTGTTTGGCGCCAAAGGCAGAACGGAGGCGAAGGAGAGGATCGGGACCTGTGGAATAGGGAACCGCAGGAGCCGAGAACGGCGGCTGTGAGCCCGGCGACCGTTTGGCGTGAGAGCGGGCGGTCTGCAGGGCCGCGGGACCGGGGTGTGTCCGTCATGTTATGCGAAAAGGCCATGGAGCTGGTCCGCGAGCTGTACCGTGCGCCGGAAGGGCAGCTGCCAGCCTTCAATGTGAGGATGTGCGTGCTGCAGGCCGGGTCGCAGGGCGGAGCGGGGCGGAGCAGAGCCCTCAAGGTTTTTCCCTTGCACTTCCCGGGGAGGGCTTACTTACTTAACGGTGTCAGTTCCAAAGTCGCGAACCAAGATTTTGGAATGTTGCAGAAGAGTCCGGGAAGAAAAAGAACGTCTTCATGCTTATATCACCCAGCTGTTAGGTGCATTTCCTTATATGAATATACTTCCTTTAGTGTTTCCATGTATAGCTTTATTGCTCTACCTTTGTTTAACCAAACATTTGTTGGGTGCCTGATAATAATCTAGCATTTGTTGTAAACCGGCAAAAGCTAGGCCTCTGGAGCCAGGCCGAGATTCTGGCCTGTCACATGACTTTAGGTCAGTTACTCAAGCTTTCTGTGTGTTCAGTTTTCTCTTTTGCAAAAATGGGGAAGATGATAATAATAGTACCCAAATCTTGGTATAGTGAGGGCTCAGTGAGATGGTGTATGCCAGATTATCTGAACAATACTTGACATAATGACTAAGTCTTTTTACCACTGCTGCTGCTATTAATCACTATTATGAGGTTTCCTATTTTTCTTTTACTACTGCCCCCGGTCAGGGTGGTAAACATGACCTACGTTATCACTTGTTCTCATAATAACATTTTGAGGTTAAAACTGTTTTCCATTTTTTCCAGCTATGTATGTGGAGACTTGAGATTATCTTGCCCATAGTGACAGCCAATAAGAAGTAAAGCTAAGGATTTAAACCCTGGCAGTCTGGCTTCAGACTTGCACTCTGAATTCTATGCTTGACTACATTCTTTATCATAGGGCAGCCACTACATGGATGCCAGGACACGTTTTGCTGGGTTAGGGGCATTAAACAGGTAATAGAATGTAACCTGTAAAGTTATACCAAAGAGGTATAGACAAGGAGCACAAAGGTGAAACTCCAGTTAAACTGGGTTAGAAGTGGGAGGCGTTTGAACCACATCTGGAAGGATGAGGTCACTACTCAGAAGGATGTGACAAAGGATACAGCAGGTAGCAGAGACACATGATCACATAGAAAGGGTGACTGACACAGTGTGTGCGGAGACTACAAAAGTGGGTTCTAGGTCTAGTAGAGTTTGATATTCACTCATAAGGCATTTGGAAGACAAGAGTGATTGGGTCAATTTTTATGTTTTGAGGATATTTATGGCAGCACTGTTGGGAATGTATTGGAGAGAAGAAAGCATGGAGAGATGGTTCTGGGTGGTTATAATGGACCAGGTGAGAGATGGGTATAGTCTAAACTGTGTCTAGCTAGTGTAGCCCTGAAATCGGTGTTAGGATTTTAGTGACTTAAAACAAACAAGACTTGTAACTATTAGAACAGGGGTAGAGATGGGATGGGTAGGGAATGAGAGGGGAGGAATCAGGATCTTGGGAGGCTTCTCAGGGAGCTGAGCAAACAACATCAGAATTCAGGAGATGTTTTGGGGAAGGTGATTTTTGAACATTAAGGACACCTGGTTTGATAATTAGGACATTTCACAGATGAGGAAGCCGAGCTGAGAGAAATTATGGATCAGGTTATAGCATATTGGAGGCATAGCCTCACTTTGAACACAGATTTCCTAGATTCTAGTCTGTTATTCTTTCAACTTCAGGACAGTTACTTCCTTTAAAAAGTTAAGAGACAACAGCGATGATGGAATGAAGAGATGTGTAGATAAGTGTTGCTTTACTACTTTGGGGGAGTGAGACTGAGAAGTGTAGAATCACTCTTCTATGTCTTAGTTTGATGGAGAACCTTTTGTACCTTTTGTTGGATTCATGCCTTTCACTGACAAACCCACCTGCTGGTGAGGTGACTCAGCAGCATGGAAGACTCACTGGACACTCTGTGACACAGCTGAGCAGGGGCAGACTGAGAATTGATCTGATTGATCTGAGGGCCAGTAGGCCCATGACTTGCACAGACTTTCAGGAATCATTCTTTCGAGAGAGGTGACAATCAGTGGGTGTAGAGCAGGGACTCTATCTTGTTCATTCCAGATTCCCTCATGGTTAGGTGCTGTGTTTAGCAACTTGAAATTATTACCCACTTTCTATATGCAGAACTGGTAATGGTTTGAGTTCCTAGGAAAATTATCTTGGACTCTAAGGGCCTTACAGCCTGAGGCAGGGGCACAAAACAGGTACAATTTCCCACTACAGATTAAAAAAAAAAAAAAAAACTAAATCTGAAAGCTTGTGTATTTTTTCAAAATTATTTCACACTAGTCTTTTGTATACCTACAGATCTATTAAATGTACAAGAGTTTCAACTATTCCTTAAAATAATATTTGCTGATAAAAAGCATATTTAACTGAGTTCTAATAAATCAGACTTTCCTGTGATCTCTTTTTAACCAGCTGTTGAAAGGAAAGGTAGAAGTCTTACATTTTTCATCAGGAAATACATCTATTTTATATTTGAGCTAGGTTAAGGGGTTGATTTTGTAATTGTATAAGTAGTGCCAAAGCATTTTTTGTTAATGCATATATTTTGGTCCTAAAAATAGAATGGAAAAAGTAGATGGGTTACATATTTTTGGATTGTTGACAGACCTATTGTGTAACATTTATGAATTTCAGAATTCTAGTCTTTTTATCCCTCCAAGGATATTTTTAAGTTTTTAAAAAATTTGTCCCAAGCTGGATAATAGAAAAACTCCTTTGACCTTTCTGTTCTTGCAGTACAACCCAAAACACTGTTCCTTTTTTTTTTTGGTAGCAATCTTTTAAGACCATTTTTCAGTAAATAATAATTTACAAACTGTCATCATACATTGTTGCTTCTGTAGTATTTTTTTGTCATCTGTTTTATTGCTTTACACATTTTAATAGATTTTTGAGTTTTGACAAATATCATACATCCTTAAAATCAGCACCCCAATCAAGATTTCTGTCGCCCCAAGAATTCCCTTTTTCCTTTTGTAGCTACCTCCCACTTTCGGTCTTAAGTAACCACAGATTTACTTTTCCATGACTACAGATTATATTTGTCTTTTTCACCTATTTCTGGATTCAGTGTGTCAGGAGTTGCAAACTTTTTCTGTAAAGGTCTGGTTGCAATCATAAAGTACGTACTATTTTGTGTTTGACTTTTGCTCAGCACAGTGTATTCAAGATTATCCTTAATCATTGTGTTGGTTGTGTAGTCAGTAATTCTTTCCGTTTTATTGTTAAATTTTCTATTTTTTCATTGCGGTAAAATATATATAACAAATTTGCCATTTAACTATTTTTAATTGTATACTTCAGTAGCATTGATTACATTCACTGTTGTGCAACCATCACTCCAATTTTCACAACTTTTTCATCACCCCAACAGAAACTCTAAAACTAACTATTAAGCAATAACTACACCTTCCCATATCCCCCTCAGCCCCTGGTAACCTCTAATCTACTTTCTGTCTGTATGAATTTGCCTATTCTAGATATTTCAGATAAGTGGACTCATACAATATTTGTCCTTTGTGTCTGGTTTGTTTCACTTAGAATAATGTTTTTAAGGTTCCTCCACGTTGATATATGTATCAATAGTGCGTTGCTTTTTATGGCTGAATAATATTATTGGAATATATTCCAATATTATTGGAATATTATTCAGCCATAATATTATTGGCTGAATAATATTATGAAAAATGGAATATTATTCCATTGGTTTATTGGTAATAAACCATTACATATTTGGTTTATCAGTTCATCAGTGCATGGACATTTCAGTTGTTTCCACTTTTTGGCTTTTGTGAATAATGCTGCTCTAAACATTTGTGTACATGTTTTTATAAGAACATATGTTTTCAGTTCTCTTGAGTATATGCCTAGGAGTCGAATTGCTATATAATATGGTAATATGTTTATCTTTTTGAGGAACCATCAAACTTTTTTCCCCACAAGGCTGTACCATTTTACATTCCTACCTGCACAATTCTCCCCATCCTCGCCAACACTTGTTATAGCCATCATGGTAGGACTGTTGCTTTTTGATAAGATGTAAATCAAAGATAAAAGTATTAAAGATAGAATATTGCTACAGACTTGGTAATGGGATTAATATCATTTTGTATGTTCTAGGAGGATGGACTCAGGCAAATTCTGGAGGAGATGAAAGCTTTATATGAACAAAACCAGTCAGATGTGTAAGTTTTGATAAGATTGATATTTTAAAACAATTTTAAAATATGATATTGACATCAGATAATCTTACATCAATTTTTAGATGTGATTTGTTTTGTTTTTGTTTTTCTAATTCTCCATTAGCCTGATTTTACTCTAGGTATACAGGACTAAAGGGATTGGTATTGATCCCAGCTGTATCTGCAGGGATTCACGTAGTGTTTAGCATGTGGTAGAGTTTCAATAAATATTTGTTGTTTGACTGGTATGACTTGAAAGATAGTAGGGTAAACCTAAAAGAGATGAGACATGAGCAAAGAAAAACCAGAACACAGTGAAATGTATTGTTTCCACTGCTTGTTTTCATTAATAGACACCTTAGTGCATTGATGAGAAAATGGGCAATTAGTAAACTTAGCAGGAGCATTAGTGATTTGCAATAGCTTGAGTGGAGTTCACTGAGAACTAGTGCTACAAAAGGCTATAGGTTGGTAGGTGAGAGGACTCTGGATTTATGGAATATTTAGAGCTAAGCATGGTAGTTGGCACAATGGAGAATTAGGGCTATATGATAAACTTCATGAGTACTTGTGATTAGGTGAAGACACAAAAGTCTATTAAAGACATCAACCTTTAAATCATAGGTCAAGTATTCAGATTTTGACCTAGAGAGAAGTTATCTGTGACATGAGGTTTTGTCTTTAGGCTTGTTAAGTACAATGTTTTTATCACTTATTTGGATATAGAAGTCACTAGCATGCTAATAAGATTTATAGAGTTCATGAACTATAGGAGCATTTTCAACTACAGTGTTTAAGGATAGATACAGAAAAGTCTTTAGAAATGGAATAAGGAACTGAATCACAACAGGTTTTCAGAAATGTAAGGCATATATAAAGTCCTAAACAAGTTCCCAAGCTATTAATTCGTTTATTCATTCATTCAACAAATATGTACTAAACAATTACGTGCTGACAAATGGCTCTGGTATTTCAATGGTAAACACAGTAGCCAACATTTCTGCCCCTATGTCTAATGCGGAGGACAGATATTAAATACAGATAAACCAAATTGGGATACATGCTGTGAAGGAACACAGCAGAGTGCTAGGAGAGAGAATAATGAATTGAAGATATAATTAGATTGAAGAATCAGAGACATTTTCTCCATGGAAGAGACATTTCAGCTGCGGCCTGAAGGAAAAACAGGTTTTTAGAGAGGCAGTAATTGTGGGCAGAGAGTATTCCAGGTGGAGGGAATAGCATATGCAAAGTCACTAAGTCATGAAAGAGGGTGAGATGCTCAAGAAACTGACACAGAAAGCCAATGTGGCTGAAGCTTAGAAAGCAGGCACAACATGACACCAGATGAGATTTTTAAGTGTGTGTGACAGGTGATAGCACATTTGTGTTTTGAAAGATCATACTGGTTGCTGTGTGGACAAGTGGACAGAGGAGCTGAAAGGAGAGGGAGGCATACTGGTCATCCAGGTGACAAGAGAGGTGACTTAGACTTGGTAAAAAGTGAACAGTTTAAACATATTTTGAGATGACCTAACAGAGTTTGGTCCAGTAAGGGAATGATTTTCCTGTGTTCCCTGTATTTAGAAGTTTTTATAGACTTAATAAAGTACTTTAATATTATCTTGGGTGTATTTTATTTGTACTATTTCTTTATAATCCAGAGCACATTGTAAACAATGTGGAGAATAAATTTGATTTTCACAGAGTGACAGAAGTCTATAGAACAGATCTAGAAGACATGATTGGTTGGGGCTTATATTTTGCCTCTGTTTTCAGGATATGGAGCACACACTGTATAAAGGAATCCTTTTCATATTCATCTGGTTCCTTTTAAAACTCCAAAGTAGATTTTCTTTCTTTCTGTACATCTGGATTTTGTTTTTTTTCCCCGTTTTTTAAAATTGTGGTAAAATACACATAACATAAAATTTGCCATCTTAATTTTTTAAGTATAGAGCTCAGTAGTATTAAATACATTCATAATGTGCAACTCACCATCATTGATTTTCATAACTCCTCATCTTATAATACTGAAACTCCATACCCATTAAACAGTTATACAATTGGTTTTAAAATGTTATACTTGTCTAATATCTAAGCAGCTATACATTTTATAGGGTAGAACCAAATTTTCTCCCTCTCAGTGTGAAGAACACATACACATAGTTGAAGATCAACAAATATTTGATGATGAGTGAAGGATCATTTTAACTCCATTTTAACTCATTTTATTATAACGGGGGTACTACATAGAATAAAAACATGATATAGGACCATAACCTTATGAACCATGGTATTAGGTTTGTCTCTTATCCTGGCATAATAAAGGAATTCCAAAAAATGAGTGAATACAATGTTTGTCTTTTGGAAATAATGGAGATTAATCATTGTGCAAAAAAGCAAAGTACTGAATAGTTAAGTGAAATGCTGATAGTATGATTTTAGGCAAATTATTTGGCTTTTGGCTTTTTTTAATCTTTTAACATATTTAAAAAAGCACTGATACAGAGGCAGGTATAATTTGGTTAGAGTAATTGCTAATAATAATAAAACAAGCATGTAAGTTAATTGTTAGTTGGCTTCGAAATTTTTGTATTGAAATATACTATTTGTTCTTTTCCTTTTAAAATGTTCTTAACTAGGAATGAAACGAAGACAGGTGGACGAAGTGATTTGATACCAACCATCAAATTTCGACACTGTTCATTGTTAAGAAATCGACGTTGCACTATAGCTTACCTGTAAGCCTTTCAGTTCTTGATTGGGGTGGCAGGGAACAGTGAAGCATTTTCCATGTGGTTTCCTAATTAACCATTTCAAATGGAAAACAGAAATTCTTAGATTTGTCTCTCTCTTTATAAGGGATTCTAAATTTTTCCCTTTTTTATATTTTAAAACTTTTTATTATGAAAAGCTGTAATATTAATAAAATTAGGGAGGATACTGTTCTGAACCCCACCATGGAGCCATCATATAGTTGTAACAATTTTTAACATTTTGCCATATTTGCTTCATGTTTTATTTATGCTACAGTATTATAGAACGTCCATGACATTTTACTACTGAATGCTTTAGTGTGTATCTCTAATAAATAGCACCTCTATCTAATCCATATTCATGTTTTCTGCATTGTCCCAAAGGTGTCTTCTTACAGTTGGTTTATTTGCCTCAGGAGCCAAATAAACATTTAGGTTGTTGTGAGTCTTAAGTCTCGCCTGATCAAAACAACTTCTAATATCCCTTTTGTTATGCCATCTAATACCTTCTTAATGTCCTAGGTATGACCGATTGCTTCGGATTAGAGCTCTTAGGTGGGAATATGGCAGTGTTTTGCCAAGTGATTTACGATTTCACATGTCTACTGAAGAAGTAAGTTAGCACTGTTGTTCAACGTTATGAATTTGGAAAATACTAAGGTTCTGGCATTGTTTTATAATAGTATTTATCTTTTTGTTTTTAACACCTGTTTTTCAGCAGTTTCTGGTCTGTATTTATTTAATGTACTGTGATGAGAATGGTGGGAGCTAAATGCTATAAACTAGTATTACTTAACAAAGGGTCCCATTATATTACTTATTAATGATCTATAAGTCAAACTGGAATTATGTTCAATTACTTAAAACACAAATTGATTATATATTTCTAGTCAGTATGTTCTAAGGATGAAAAGAATTACAAAGATCTTAATCTTTTCTTTGCAATCATATTATTAGCAATATTATTGCCGTTATTTTGAAACAGTTTATATATGGAAGAGTAGAGCAAAAAAGTATAACACTAGGATTAAAAAGTATGACAATAGGATTAAAAAGCTGGCATTTTTATTAGGGGATTTTCATAAAATGTGTACATATATGTGTGTGTGTGTGTGTGTGTGTGTGTGTATATCTAATCAACATGAATATTTGTAGTAAAACTTGATTTGTTCAGTCAGTGAGGCACAAAGCTAGCTCAATATTTGAGGACTCAGGATTGGAGTCAGGCAGACTTGGGTTCAAATCTTAGCTCTGCCACTGCCTAATCTTGGGCAAGTAATTTGACCTCTCTCTATGCCTGATTCCCTCAGTTGCAGCCACCAGCCATAAATTCAGGCATTCCCAGGGGCACCTTCTTTTCTAATCAACTGGCTACACATTTAAGGGTGAGTCCCACTGTTCCCTCAGGTTTGGGACCTTGAGCCTCTTGATATCAGTCCAACTTTCCAGAGAGGAGTAGGGAGTTGGAGATCAAGCTTAATTACTTGGCCAGTGATTCAGTTAATTGTGCCTATGAAATGAAACCTCAGTAAAAGTTCTGGACCCCAAAGCTTGTGTGAGCTTCCCTGCTTGACAATATTCTGTGTGTATTGTTACAGAGCAGGGTGCCAGGAGAGTGGTGTGTCCTGATTCTACTGATAGAGAACAGCAGAAGCTTTGTGTTTGGGACCCTCCCATATCTTATCCTATGTGTCTCTTCCTTTGTCTGGTTCTGATTTTTACCCCTTTCCCTGTAACAGTAAAGCTATAATTGTAAGTGTAGTGTTTTTCTGAGTTATGTGTCATTCTGGCAAATTGAACCTGAGGGTTTGTGTTTGTGTGTTTTCCTAATTAAGGTTACGAAGATATTTTTCTATGTAGTCTTTTAGGAACTATATTGTTTTAGTTTTCACAAGGAGATCTACAGTACTGGGATTGATATTTGTGTTCACTGTAGGAGTCAAGTTGCATTTGAATATGAATATTGAGATGACTCATCACCATTTATTGAAAAAATTCTCCTTTCCCCACTGCTCTGTACATGGTGCCACTTTTGTCATAAATTGAGTGTCTCTGGATTTTGGATTGGGGCTTTCTCTTCTGTTTTCTTTGTCTGTTCTTGCACCAATTCCATAGTTACAGTATTGTAAATTTATAATAAGTCTTGAGCAAGTATTTCCATCTTGATCTTTTTCAAGAGTGTCTCAACTATTTTGACCCTTTGCATTTCCATGTAAATTTTAGACTCAATTTGTCAAGTTCCATTTTTTAAAACAATTAAGATTTTTCATTGAGATTGAATTGAATTTATAGCTCCAGTGGCATTATTACATTACTAAATCATTCAGTCTGTGAACATGGTATATCCTTCCATATATTTAGATCTTTTTAAATTTCTCATTAAAGTGTTCACTTCGGCAGCACATATACTAAAATTGGATCGACACAGAGAAGATTAGCATGGCCCCTGCACAAGGATGACATGGAAATTCGTGAAGCATTCCACATTTAAAAAAAAAATTTCTCAGTAATTTAAAAAAAAATCTGAGATATAATTCACATGCCATAAATGTTACCCTTTTAAAGTAAACAATTTGGTATTTTTAAAGTATGTTCATAGAATTATGCATCCATTACTACTGAACATTCCAGAACATTTTCGTCACCTCTAAAAGAAGCCCTGTAACCATTACCAGTTTTACTACATATTCTTTTCCCTCTTCCCAGCCCCTAGAAGTCACTAATCTACTTTCTGTCTCTATATATTTGCCTATTATGGAATTTTTATGTAAGTGGAAATATGCATATGTGGTCTTCTGTGTCTGTCATTTAACATGTTTAGTGAGTTTTCAAGGTTCATTTATATGTTAACATGCATCAGAACTTCATTTCAATTTATGGCTGAATAATATTCGATTGTCTAGATATACATATCTAATCCGTTCATTACTTGATGGACATTTGGATGTTTTTCTCAACGATGTCTTAGAGTTTTCAGAAAAATCAATGCAGAAATTGAAGAAATTATAATTCTGAAATGGCATATTTTCATTGTTCTGTTTCTGTGAAATGTTCCTTAGGTCTGTGATTAGGTATGCTGGGATGTAAGTTCTGTGAGAACAGAGATTTTTGTTCATTTTGTTGAATTATTCATCCTAAGTCCCTATACCAGTGCCTGGTTCATAGCAGGCAGTCAATATTTGTATAGGTATACCTTGGAAATATTTACAAACCTTTAATTTGTAAAAAAAAAAACAAAACAAAAAAACAAAAAAAAAAAACTGTGAAGTGTAATAAAACAAGATATGCCTATAATTTAAATGAATGAATGGTTATAGCAGTGGTCCATTTGGGGATATGTGCTATTTTTGAAACGGTAAGTATACAGTTTCTGCAAGTTTGTTTTCTTCTAATTTTTTCAAATGACCATCTTTATGTTTGCAGATGGAGTGGTTTAATCATTATAAAAAGTCCCTTGCTACTTATATGAGGTCATTGGGAGGGGATGAAGGTTTGGATATTACACAGGATATGAAACCTCCAAAAAGCCTATATATTGAAGTAAGTATACCTCTTAAAAGTGGATTTTTCTTTAATGTATAGATTATGCCGCCGTTTGTCTAAGAAGGGAGTATATGAATAGATAGTGGCTTATATTAAAAAGGAAAGCAAACTTAAACCAAAACCAAAAATGCTATCTCTAGGGGGATGAGAGAAATAGGATCAAAGAGCTAAAATTTACTGATTAGAGCTGTTTTAATAGTTTTGACTTTGGAACCATGTAAACATTTTACATATTATTAAATCAAAGTGGTAAACCAACCCAACAAGTTTGAAAGCAAAATAAAACAAATGAACCTATGTTTTAAATTTTTGAATTAATCAAACGAATTATTTTAAATTACCTTAAAACATAAATTGATTATATATTTATAGTGGATATGTTCTAAGGATGAAAAGAATTACAAAGAAGTTTTAACCTGTTTTTTTTTTTTTGTAATCATATTATTGGTAATAATTGTTGCCTTTATTTTGAAACAGTTTATATATTGAAAAATAGAGCAAAAAAGTATGACAACTAGGATCCAAGATTTTCAAAATAAGAGAAGAGATTCAAATATTAAAATGAAAAACCTAAGTGAAAATCCTATGTTCCCAAACTCGAGTTTGAAATATCAGCATGGACCCAGGTTGAATCATTTCTTTTTTTAAAAAAGTATTTCCTAGCTCTGTCCACTGACAAAGCCTAGAAATAACAACCAGACCACTAGCCATGACCATCCAAATTTTGGAGTCTAAATGCCATTTCCCACTAAAAGAAACCAGGACTCCCTGGAAAAATAAAAATAAAAGTTAATTCTAGGTCTAAGATAAAAAATATACAAGCTGAGCATGAAACACTTTGTCTTCTTAGAAAGCAAAGAAAATATCAAGGACTACATGGTGAGTGCTCAAAAGACTTGGGAACTAGTTTGAAGGCGCTCCCACTGAACAAAGAAGGGATAATTTGAGCATCAAAATGAATGGTAACTGGAGTGAATTAATTCACATCAGTTATGTTAGCAGTACGAATGTATAAAGACACCAAGCAACAACAATTACAAGAATTAAAAAAACTTTGGGTCCTCTTGGAGAATATCAGGCATGCAACTCATTTTGAAAAGCAGTAAATAAAAGAATGTAATCAAGCATTCATCTGCCTTTGCTGTACAAACTATCTCGGGGTGGCCAATTGTTTATAAGGGAAGTTTCTTCTTTATAGAATTCCCACTGATAAATGCAATAAGAATAAAAGCACTAGATTAATGACATTTTGTAACTCTAACACATGGAGGCAAATAGCTACTAAAACAGGTGGATAGGTAATGGAGACCTTAATAGTGGATGGATATGAATGGATCTGGATAACACCTGGACCTACTGATCAATCTTAACATCTGTAAACAAATCCAAAGGGCACTGGAATGAAAAAGAGGAGACTTTATTCAGGTAATAGTTTGAAACCAGGGAGAGGCGGTATCTAGCAGAAACTGAAAGTTTGCTCCACTGAGCCAACTGAGACCTCTCCACTGAGAGGTCACCTTTTATAGAGAACGTTCTTGCCCACGGTTCCTATTTTGGTCTGTTTCATGTAATTGAGCTTTCCAAATTGTACAGTTCTGTTTGATCCAAATCATGCACTTCTGGTTGGTCAGTATAGATGCAAATGAGGATATAATTTGTGTAGTTATGATTGGACAGGGCAGGTCTTAGTCCGTTGGTCAAAAGATGAAACCAGGGCTTCCCTGCAGTGGTTGGCTCATAGTGTAAACAAGTGGAGCATAGTGAATGAAGCAGAGTTCAGTCTGAGATTCTTCTTGGTATACAAAGTATGTGTGAGAGAGAGAAGTCTCTGTCAGCAAATGGCTGCTAGGCTCTTATTATTTATAAAATTTGGGCCCTCAGTTGACCATGGGAAGTCCACTTCAGCAGGTAAAATTTTCTTGGATACATCAAATGAACCTTTCTTCCTGGGGTCCACATATCCAAAAAGGGACAGACAGCTAGACATTGTGCTTTGTGAGGTCTTGCAACAGGGCATACATAACACCATTTGCTGGAAAACTAGACCAGATCTGATCCAGTCTTTAGAAATTCGGGGACTGAGGAACATGTTAAATGACCCCACAGAAATTCACAACAAAATCTACCAAACTACTCAGTTCCTTTAATAAAATGCCAAGGAGAAGTGAAAAGGGGGAAGGAACTCTTTAGATTAAAAAAGACTGAGATGTATCAGAAACATGTAATGTGCAGTTTTGGTTGGACTCTGATTTGAACACAGCAACTTGTAAAAAATTCATGGGATAAATGAGGAAATTTGGGTACTAGATATTTCATAATTTAAATGTTTTAATAAGATATAATAGTACTGAGATTATATTTTAAAAAGAATCTCATTTTGTGGAAATAGATACTAAAATAGTCATAGATGAAATTGTCTGTGTCTAGGATTTGCTTCAAAATCTAGAAGTGGGTGAGGGAACAAGATCAGCCAGATGTTAATAATTGTTGAAGCCAGTTGATGGGACCTTGAGTTTCATAATCTTAGCCTGTTTACTTTTACTTTTGAGTATGTTTGACATTTTCAGTAATATGTTTAAGGAAGTAAAAAGGTAGTAGTGGTAGTAGGGATTTTTCTAAAATAGTATTTCTTGAACTCAGTTAAAATACTTTGGGGAGTCGTGGTAAGATTCTGGATGAATTATATGACATGAGGAAATTATCTAGGAAAAGTAGATGACTGTAACTTGCTGCTGGAGTTGGCCTTACTAATACCAACACTATTACTCAGGAAAATAAAATCCAGTCCTGAGTTCTGAAAAACTGAAAGACATCCTGGTTTCCTGTGGCAACTCCTGGAACTATAGCTAGTTCTATAACCTCTCTAGGGACATTCCTTCTTTGCAGTTGCAGAAGTGGTCATTAAAAGGCTTCCTTATACCTCCTACCTTCTGAGTAAAAATAATCTCCTGAATCTTATAACACAAGGCTGCATCTGCTCTTTCATGATGTACTTCTAAGTATTTCTGGGAAGGAGTCTGAATATCTAAAGAGATGGGAAAAATCTTTTTAAATAAATTTTAGAGACCTGTTCTCAGAGATTGTTATCTCATGGGAGGGATCTATAGGAGACAGGTTGGAGTGGATCTAAAACAATCTCTTTTCTTTGTAAATATATATTTCATCTGCTTGATATCTCCCCTTAGCAGCTCCCTGGTTTTCCTTGTTGTCAGTGTGACATACACATTCTGAGATTTTGCCCTTTTCTTCCTCCCCATCAAAACAAGACAGCTGGAACCACTAAAATATCCCAGTAGGAGTACTAGGCCTGTGTACACAGAGAAGGAACAAACTGAAAGAAAACCTAGTACTTTTACTATGTGGGTATTTATATAATCCTTCTTTATTTTGTGGTCACTACATATTAAAAATAATTTAGATAAAACATCAGTTTTTCCTTATAGGTGCGATGTCTAAAAGACTATGGAGATTTTGAAGTTGACGATGGTACTTCAGTCCTATTAAAAAAAAATACCCAGGTATTTTTTGTCTTAAGATACTTTAAATCTCGTAAGAGTGTTACATGATGGAAACATTGATATCAGTAGCAAAATAAACTTCACCTAATGTTGATCACTTATATCTAGGCATTATGTTTAATAAAAGACTACTTTTCTAAATATAAAGACATGTTGAGGCAAATGTTGCATATAGTAAGAAAAGGTTCATTTACTGGAATATTGCTTGTGGTTAACACTAAGCATTTTCCAGGGAAATTATCATAGTGGGCCTTATTTCAGTTAAGGCACTATTAGATATTGGATTTAGCTCTTTTCTTCAAATTATAATTAATTAAAAAGGTGATAAGCACTCATTTTCAACTTATACTTCGCCTTGTAAATCCTAGTTCTTTAGCAAACATAGTGATATGGATCAAAAATTTCTAAGTAATATATAAACATAATTTAATAGGGAAAGACTGAAATTGTGAAGTTGTAACTTTAACTGTTTTTCTTACTAAGAATCTCAATATATTATTTCCTTAGAAATATTCAAGTTCTCATTAGATTAATTCATATCAGCTAAATTTGTTTTAATCTTATTTCAATTTTCTGTAGTCACAGTACAGGAGGAGAAATGACCTAATGAAACCTACTCTTTCTCTCTTTGCCTCCTATCTTGTTATCAACTGTGATAAAAACATATAACCGTGGCAAAAAACATAAAGTCTGTTTATGCTACGGAGTAAAAAAAATGCTTCAGGTCATGTGGTTCTTGGGCTTATTTCCCTAAGCGGATGAGTACCCTCAGAGCTTTTAGTAGTTTGTAAAACTAATGTTAAATATTTTAAAGACAGATTTTCAAGGTACTCTAAAATCTTTGGTAATTAAGGCAGAATTTCCCTCCCAGTGCCCTTCTAAAAGTAGTATACTTAATGAATTGAATAATATTAATGAATTATTACTAATATAAATTAATGTTCTCATAAAAATTTGTATTCCTGGAGGACCAAATGTGAAGCTTTGGTCCACGAGATAAAGCAAGATGTGAAAAAATGTCACTTCTTCCTATATCACATCTCGTGGTTGAATCTCTTTTTAAGCTTTATGGCTGATCTTCCCACCCGGTATGTGCTCAGACTATATGTGGTGTGATTCCTCAGCAGCAGGGAGTACCTGGGTAGGGCTGGGGCAGGTGGAGACCCAGCTGAGTCCCTCCTCTACCTGCTCCTATGCTAATAGTTGTTTTCTGTGTGGACCATGCAGGAAGCCTTCCTTTTGATGATGCTTTTAACTTTGTTTCCCAGTATCACCCTACCCTCAATTTAAAAGGGGGGAAATTTTTTAAAACATGTAATCCACTATAGTTGATATTCAGGGGCTTCTAAAATGTATGACCACATCTAAAATGTTTTCTGTGGAATCTATAATAAACATTAATAGCGAGACATTTTCTTACCATACATTCATTTATGCTTGTCAATATGGCAAACGAGAAATCAGAAACTTTTTAGAAGACATTGGAATAACTGTTAAATAAACAACTCAATATGCTTCCTGCCCTCTTTTTTTGAACATTTACATTCTAAAGTCTTTCTAAGAATTCATTAAGTTAGGTAATAATCCTTGCACCATGTGTCTTGATGACTGGATGCATTTATTTTGTCACAGGTCTTGCATAAGACCTTTGAGTTTGTGAGGAAGGACTTTTAGGTGCACAGTGCCGCTGAAGTTACTTTTGAATTTTGCTTTCTTGAATACTTTTGATAATCTCTCCTATTGCAGTGATTTTCTAAAGTTATTTGCCCTGTACCTTCTAATACAGTGCTTTTCATGTTCACCCAAGTATGTCTGTCTTTTCCTTGACATTACTTTGGTCACCCATGAGTTTGGAAAGCCTATCTGCCTTGCTTCCTTTACTTCCACACTCCAAAGTTTAGGAAATGTTCACTTTTGTTTTAAGCCCCCATGTGTTGAGAGAGCATCGGACAAGGAGATTCCTTTCCACTTCAGAATGAGGATGGTATCCTCTCAGGATATCGAGGACCAGTGTTAGATGTGTACAGGCGTCTTCTTGTACTGCACGAAAAGCATATACTTCATAGGTTGCAAATACTTTAATCCTTGAAAAGTACAGGAGAAAAGTTGCCAATGTTATTAGAATAAATGTTCAGACAAAATCCTAGAAAAGGTTTAATGGAGATATTCCTTCTTTGGTCTTACAGCAAATATACTTTAAGTTTAGCTTTTAACTATATATATAACTATTGGAATTTGAAAAATGTGTAATCAGTTGCTGCTTTTAAATGATGTAAAATGTAATTTGAAATTCTTTTTCAATCATTTCTCTTTCTTTCCTCCACCTGTTCCCCTCAGCACTTTCTACCTCGGTGGAAGTGTGAACAGCTGATTAGACAAGGTGTTCTGGAGCATGTCCTGTCATGACCGCATGCTGAGAAACTAAAAAGCTTCCCTGTGGTGCGAGGCTGAACACATCCACAGAAACTTCTACACTTCTTTCTCTACCCTCCCTCGCCCCACCCCTCTTTGGTTTTAAAAGTTACATTTTTTAATATAACCAGGACTAAATTTGGTTAAAGAGTATGGTTTGTTTTTATATTGTACATGATTCCTCTTTTTTGTAATCTGTATCTATAATCATAACGTTCTTACAGTTACTACAGTGTGTATTTGTGTGTGTTTTTTTTTAAAGAAAGTAAACATTTATTATATTAGAATCTTTTAAGCAAAAAGAGTTTACTGGGCTGTTTAGGGAGAAAGTAGGTCTCGGTGCATCTTGTGTTGTTTCTGGTAGTGTGCATTGTGTACCAGGGAGCTGATTTTCTGGAATATGTGTTTCCAAATCACATGGGCAGGTGGAGATGATGGTCTATAAAATTTTCAGCATATGTAATATTTAATGACAATTGTGTGACTATTTGGGAAGGAAAAAAGGAAGGACACTGTTTTGCCCATTTCCAACAGTGGTGGCTGTTCTGCCTCATGACTGTCTGTGAGCTAGTGGAGTTAACAACAGTATCACCAGTTTAGAAAGGGAAATAGAAATTAGGGCTAGAAAAGAAAGTTTGTACAGTTCCCCACCAGATTCATGTCGACAGAAAAGTCACATGAAGAGTCGGTCAGCTAAGTGGAAGGCAGTTTCATTGCCCAATGAACTGTGAATGGTAGCATTTGGAGAGGCACAGAGTGCTCCTGCCTGGTGATCAGTGGCCTTTCCCAACTAGTCCCCTCCATGACCAGGCCAGTAACCTGAAATAGGCATTCAAATTTAAGACTAGATAGCCTGGTACCTCATACACACTATATATGCAGTTTCATTTTTATATAGGGGAATGTTTCTAGCCAAAATCAAGTTATAGAGACACTTTACCTAGGATATGGATCTGTATGTTTTTATAATAGACCTACTTAGGTCAGTAGGCTGCTCTTTACAGATTATTTTCATTACTGAAAATAATTTCTCTCCAGAGAGCCAGAGAAGTGACAGGAAAGCTACAAGTTATAACAGATTTGTGAACTTGGCCAAGCACAGTGGTGGCAGGACCTAGCTGCTACAAAGAAGACATGTTTTGGACAATACTCATGTGTATGGGCAAAAAACTTGGAGTATATTTGTGACTAATGTATAAAAGGTTTTCGTTTCTGTTCTGTGCAAAGTATAAAAATATTCCTATAAAGTGTTTTAATTTTTTCTTTTGCACCCATGCTATTGATTGCTAAATGTGATAGTCTGATCATGACGCTGAATAAATATTTTTATTTTTTTGTAAAAAAAGAAAAAATAATGTCTTCCCATACTTTTCATTGCCAGATCAGATTTTCTTCTCAATCTCTGCTGATAAAGTAAGGAAAATTTCCCTAGTGAATGGGATGGATGATGTTGACATTTTAACTGCGGGTCTGTAGTTACTTCCTTCCTATTTACTCCTAAGAGCACATGGAACTATGCACATAGGTGAGCCCTCAAGTCCACATAAGTCAGCTGTGAGAATAAATGGCTGTGAAGGCCAATACCATGTTGCCAGCTCACCATCATTTCTGACTTTAAATTATATGATAAGAAATATACTTTATTTGGGGAATTAAACACAAAAGAACATTTCTTATTTGAAGTTAATGTATACTAGTTGAAAATTTGAAATTTTAGAGATTTTATTGATTTACATTGACAGGATATTTAGAATTATGGCTAGAATTTTAAACATACCATTTTTTTTCTTATTGTGAATGTAATATGTGTAGTTAAAAAAATATACAATGTAGAAAATGAAAGTTAAGTTCCCCCTTTACCTGCTAAATACCACCATTCCATGTGCTGTTAAGCTGGTTACATACATAAAATATAATCCTATTTCTTTTGAGTGGTTTCCCAGTTATTTTCTAGTTTTTGTTCCTAATATCAATATAATTTTTTTTCTATTATATTTTCTAACTGGCTTTGGCTGATGTATAAAAGTTGCAAATTATAATATCACTTGACCACATTCTATTTATATAAACTCGTTTCTTTTTCACATTGATTTTTGTCTAGAAATTTCAGAAAAATGTTGACTGCTGCTGCTAATAACTGGCAGTTTATCTTTTTTTAAATGACAATTTATTCTTTTTATACTATATTTACATAACTTTTTTTAACATTTTATTTTTTTATTTTTCTCCTCCCCCTTCCCGTCTGGTAACCACTAGTCCAGGGTCCATGTCCATGAGTCTCTGTTTGTCCTGTTCGTTTGTTACTTTTAGGTTTATATCCCACATATGTGCTATCATGTGATTTTCTACCTTTTCTATTTGGCTTATTTCACTTAGTATGATTATTTCAAGGTCCATCCATGTTGTTGCAAATGGCATTATTTCATCTCATCTTATGGCTGAGTAATATTCCATTGTACATATGTACCACAGCTTCTTTAGCCAATCATCTATCGTAGGACACTTTGGTTGCTTCCATGTCTTGGCCATTGTGAATAATGCTGCTATGAATATCGGTGTAAAATATATCTTTTTGAATATGAGTTTTCAAGTCTTTGGGGTAAATACCCAATAGAGAGATTGCCAGATCATATGGTAGGTAAATTACAAATTTTTTTGAGGAATCCATACCATTTTTCATAGTGGCCATACCAATTTGCAGTCCTACCAGCAGTGTATGAGGGTTCCTATTTCTCCACATCCTCTCTAACATTAGTTATTACTTGTCGTGTTGATTATAGTCATTCTAACAGGTATGAGATGGTATCTTATTGTGGTTTTGATTTGCATTTCCCTAATAGCTAGTGATGTTGAGCATCTTTTCATATAGTTGGTGGCCATTTGTATGTCCTCTAGTGAGAAGTGTCTGTTCAGGTCTTCTGCCCATTTTTAGATCGGATTGTTTGTTTTTTTGGTTGTTATTGAGTTGTATGAGTTCTTTGTATATTTTGGATATTAGGCCCTTATCGAAGGCGTTGCTTTCAAATATATTCTCTCTTTACCTTGTTGACGATTTCTTTTGCTGAGCAGAAGCTTTTTAGTTTGATGTAGTCTCATTCATTTATTTTTGCTCTTCCCTTGCCTTTGAGGTCAGTCATAAAATCCTCTTTAAGCCCAAGGTCCTTGAGTTTAGCTCCTGTGTTTTCTTTTATGCATTTTGTTGTTTCAGGTCTTATATTCAGGTCCTTAATCCATTTTGAGTTAATTTTGTTGTGTGGTGATAGACAACAGTCTAGTTTCATTCTTCTGCAGGTGGCTTACCAGTTTTCCCAGCACTACTTATTGATTAAAGAGGCTTTCCTTTCTCCAATGTATATTTTTGGCATTTTTGTCAAAATTATTTGCCCATATAAATATGGGTTTACTTTGGGAGTGTCGATTCTGTTCCACTGGTCCGTGTGTCTATTTTTCTGCCAATGCCATGCTGTTTTGATTACTGTCGCTTTATAGTATAACTTGAAGTTAGGTAATGCCTCCAGCCTCGCTCTTTATTCTCAGGATGGCTTTGGCAGATCGCGGTCTTTTGTGCTTCCATACAAATCTGATGATTTTTTGTTTCGTTTCTTTAAAAAATGCCGATGCGATTTTGATAGGGATTGCATTAAATCTGTATAATGCTTTAGGTAATAAGGTCATTTTAACTATGTTGATTCTTCCAATCTAAGAACACGGAATATCTTTCCATTTCTTTTTATCTTCTTCGGTTTCTTTTAATAGGGTCTTATATAGGTCCATTATATAGGTCCTTCACGTTTCATTAGATTCCTAGGTATTTTTTGTGTGTGCGCAATTACAAAAGATTATTTTTTTCCACTTTTTCTGACACTTTGTTATTAGAGTATAGGAATGCTGTGGATTTTTGAACATTGATTGTGTATCCAGAGTCTTTACTATATTTGCTTATTATTTCTAGTAGTGTTCTTGTGGAATCTAGGGTTTTTTATATAGAGAATCATGTCATCCACAGATAGTGACAGTTTGACTTCTTCCTTTCTTATATTCATGCCTTTTATTTTTTTCTCTTGCCTGATTGCACTCGCTAGGACCTCCAATATTATATCGAATAACAGTGGCGATACTGGGCAACCTTGCCTTGTTCCTGATCTTAGAGGAAAGGTTTTTAGTTTTTCACCATTAAGTATAATGTTGGCTGAGGGCTTGTCATAGATGGCCTTTATTATGTTAAGGTACTTTATACCGATTTTGTTAAGTGTTTTGATCATAAATAGTTGCTGTATCTTGTCGAAGGCTTTTTCTGCATCTATTGATTTGATATGATTCTTATTTTTTATTTTGTTTATGTGGAGTATCACATTAATGGATTTGCTATGTTGAACCATCCCTGTGCTTCTGGGATGAAGCCCACTAGATTGTGGTGTATAATCTTTTTAATATGTTGCTGTATTCGGTTCACCAGTATCTTATTAAGGATTTTTGCATATGTGTTCATGAGAGATCTTGGTCTGTAGTTTTCTTTTTTGTGTGTTATCTTTACCAGGTTTTGGTATCAAGGTAATATTGGCCTCATAAAATGAGGCTAAGTATTGCCTCCTCTTCTATTTTCTGGAAGAGTATGAGAATAGGTATTAAATCTTTTTGAATGTTTGGTAGTTTCCACTGGTGAAGCCATCCGTTCCTGGACTTTTACATTTTGGTAGATTTTTGATGATTGTTTCAATTTCCATACTGCTGATTGGTCTCTTTAGATTTTCTAGTTCTTTATTCAGTCTTAAAAGATTGTGTTATTCTAAGTACTGATCCATTTCTTCTAGGTTATTAAATTTGGTGTTATATACTTTACCATAGTATTCTTGTATGATCCTTTGTATTTCTGCAATGTCTGTCATAATTTCCCCTCTTTCATCCCTAATTTTGTTTCCATCCTTTCTCTTTTTTCTTTAGTGAGTCTAGCCAGGGGGTTGTCAATTTTATTAACCTTCTCAAAGAACCATCTCTGTTGCATTTATTTTTTCTATTGTTTTTGTTTTGTTTTGTTTTCAATTTCATTTCTGCTCTAATTTTGATGATTTCTTTCCTTCTGCTCACTTTAGGCTTCATTTGTTATTCCTTTTCTAGTTTTTTTAAGATGAAATGTTTATTTGGAGTCGTTCTTGTTTTTGGAGGTAGGCCTGTAATGATATGAGCTTTCCTCTTATGACTGCTTTTGCCGTGTCCCAAAAGTTGTGATATGTTGTACTATCATTATCATTCGTTTCTATGTATCTCTTGATCTCCCTTTTTATTTTTTATCTGACCCAGTTATTCTTCAGTAGCATGTTGTTTAATCTCCATTTACTTGTGGTTCTTTCCACTTTTTACGGTTGATCTCTAGTTTCAAAGCATTATGATCAGAGAATATGATTGGTATGATTTCTGCCCTCTTATATTTGTTGAGGCTATCTCTGTGTCCCAGTATGTGGTCCGTTCTTGAGAATGTTCCATGTGTACTAGAGAAGAATGCATAACCAGCTGTTTTGGGATGGAAGGCTCTGTAAATGTCAGTTATGCCCAGTTGGTCTAAAATATCATTTAAGGATGTAATTTCCTTATTGATTTTCTGTTTGGATGATCTGTCCATAACTGACAGTGAGGTATTTAGGTTCCCTACTATGATAGTGTTTTGGTATGTTTCGCCCTTCAGTTCTGTTACTAATTGCTTTACATATTTCGGGGCTCCCTGATTGGAAGCATAGATATTGATAGGTGTTAAGTTTTCTTGGTGCATGATTCCCTTTATCATTATGAAGTGTCCCTCAGTATCTTCCTTTACCTTTTTTATTTTGAAGTTTATTTTGTCTGATATTAGTACCGTTGCTCTCGCTTTTCTATGAATGCCATTTGCTTGAAATATCATTTTCCACCCTTTCACTTTGAGTCTATGTATTTGGAGCTGAAATATGTCTCCTGGAGACAGCATATGGTTGGGTTTTGTTTTTTGATCCATTCTACAACTGTCTTTTTATTGGTGAGTTCAGTCCATTTACATTTAGGGTGATTATTGAAATATGAGGTCTTCTTATAGCCATTTTATCTTTTGCTTTCTGGTAGCTAAGCGTTTCTATTGCTTCCTTGTTCTTGTGTTTCTGTTTTCTTGATTTTGTTTGGCTTTTGTACATTTTCTCTCTGGTCCTTCTTGTTTTATGTTATATACTTCGGTTCTAAATCTTTGGCCTCTGGTTACCATTATGAATATGAAAAGGATAGTTGTATGCATACATTCGTCCCTTTTCTTCTGCATGTGCCTTATCTCCATCCACTTTGGCAGCTTATCTTTTTCATGACCTGATTGGAAAGCCACAGTTTCCTTTCTCAATCTTTCTAACCCATGCTTCTCCAGTAAAAATACCAAAACCGATGGCTTCCCACATGTAACTTGAACCCTCAAAAGAAATTCAATACCATAATTAAAAACAAAGTAGTAATTAGCAAGTATGATTTCTCCAAATGCACTTTTAGAACTTGAATGATGATCATATGGTTTCTCACTTAATTCCCTAATGTTATGAAGTATATGAAAAGAATTCTATTGTTGAACTACTTGCATTCCTTCGGTTACACTCTAGTTGGCCATGCTGTATTAATCATTCAGTGAACTGCAATATTTGATTTATTTTATTGGAGAATTTTGTAACTGAGTCATGTTAGTTTCTAGTGTTTTGAAAGAGGGGCATGTTTGCGAATTGTATGTATGTCTATACTTTGTGTTGTCAGTTATCTGTTTCTGTGAAACAAATTACCCACCCAGAACAGTGGCTTTAAACCACACCGTTTTATTAGCTGTCATAATTCTGTGGTTGTCTGGGCTCGGCTTGGTCATTTGGCAGATCTTACTTGGGGGCTCTGTTGACCCCAAGATGGTGGCTGGGTGGTTCCACCTACCATTTTTGTGTGGTGTCTCTCTCTCCACATGGTTCCCTCCAGCAAGTTGTCTGGGCTTCTTAACTGGCAGCTCAGGACTCCTACAGTGTTAAGAGGATGGAAGTGATCACTGCTAGTTCTCTGAAAGGTTTGGCCTGGTACTGGACTACCATTCATATTGCATCTCATCAGTGCATATGGTCATAGGCTGCCCAGTTCAGTGAAGGGACTTCATGAATCACACAAAGGCGAGAACATTGAGTGGCCACCACAGCCTGCTTTGGTGTCAATGTCTGGCATATAAAATGATTTGGTACTTGTACCTTAGCCTATTTTAAATAGAAATGTAACCTTTTAAATAGCTTTAATACCTATAGAACCATCTGGGTATGAGTCTCTTTTGGGAGAGATGTTGATCTTTGATACATTTTTTTCCCCAATGTTAAACTAACCCTGCATCCTGGTATAACCCCACTTTGTTGGATTTGATTTACTAAAATTTTGTTTAGAATTTTTTATCTCTGTTTATAAGGGATATGGGACTGTAGTGTTCTTTTCTAGTCTTGTCTAAGAGGACCAGAGTAACCCTGTCATAGAATGAGTTGGGAAATACTTCATCCTAATTTTTTGGAAGAGTTTGTATAAAGTTGGTATTATATCTCCCTTAAATGTTTATTAGTAGAATCTACATTTAAAACATCTGGACCTGGAATTACTTTGTAGGAAAGTTAAAACACAATTTCAATTTCTTTCATAGAAATAGGGCAATTCAGTTTGTTCTGGAATGAGCTTTTTGCTAATTTCCATCTATTCCATTGAATTTATTGGCCTAGTGTTCATAACATGCATTGTAATTTTTGTAGATTCAGTAGTGAATCTTATTCCTTCTACTGGTAAATTGTCTCTATCCTGATCATCCTGGCTAGAGGTTTACCAATTTTATTAATCTTCTCGAAGAAAAAGCTTTTGGCTTCATTGGCTTTTTTTTTTTTTCCGTTTGTTTTCTATTGTAGGAGTCAATGAACTTTTTCTGTATCTGCCACTGTAGCACAAAAACAGGCTCTGGTTGTGCCAAACTATTTACAAAAACAGGCCATGGGGCTGGGCTTAATCTGTATTATTTTCAACCTCATTTTTTTCTGTTCCTTGACCTCTGTAATCTTCAGTATTTCCTTTCTTCTGCTTACTTTGGGTTTAATTGCTCTTCTTTTTCCAGCTATTTAAGGTGGAAGCTGACGTTACTGATTTTGAGGGTTTTCTTTTCTAAATTAGGTATTAAGTGCAATGAATTTTTCCCGAAGTAATACTTTACCTAAAAACAATTTTGGTATGTTTTCATTTTCATTTAGTTCAAAATATTTTCGGATTTCTCCCACTGATTTATTATTTGCTTTGTGGTTATTTAGCATTTATTCAGTTTCCAAATATTTGCAGATTTTTCCAGATATCATTCTTGATTTCTAATTTAATTCCACCTTGGTCAGAGAACATACTTTATATGACTGGAATCCTTTTAATTATTTGAGACTTGTTTCAAGGCCCAGAATATGGTCTAGCTTGGTAAATGTTCCAGGTGCACTTCTGCTATTGTTGGCTGTTAGGTTCTTCTATAAACATTACTTGGTTGGTAGTGTTGTTCAGGTCTGTTAGATCCAAAATCTTTGCCACTCCAATCTTAGCCAGAAGCCCAAAGTGAATGAAGATGTGTACCCTTTGATGAGTTCTGACAAATGTATATAGCCATGTAACCCATTGAGACTTGGGTATTTTAATAAGTAGTAGAACTAATTCATTGCTCTTTTCTCATGAGTTTTCCAGATTATTTAATTTGCTTATCTAGTTGTACATATAAACTAGACCTGTTCAATTCTGGGGCAAGTAGTTGACTGGAGCAGGAAACACCCATTTGTATTTTTATTGGGAATATAGTACATTAATGAGTTTAATGTTGTTGGGTCTTCCTATCCAAGAACTGAGCTTTCTATAGTGCTTTAAGATTTTTCTCATACAAGCACATATAGTAAATATAGGGGACAGGATGCAGTAG
Organism: Eidolon dupreanum; assembly: GCA_028627145.1. NCBI lineage: Eukaryota > Metazoa > Chordata > Mammalia > Chiroptera > Pteropodidae > Eidolon > Eidolon dupreanum. Next base: position 39,604,356 of record CM053504.1, read on the forward strand.
CTGCAGGATAGTGGTTACCTCCAGGAAGGGGAATGAGATTAGGGGAAGCACTTCTATCTAAAATGCTGTAATGGAGAATGTGGTTCCATAGTATAGCAGTTAGCATGTCTGCTTTACACGCAAAAGGTCCTGAGTTCGCAACCCAGTGGGGCCACGGTCCATGGTCTACAGCCATGCCACCCAGAACAAGCCCGATGTCTGATCTTGGAAGCTAAGCAGGGTCAAGCCTGGTTAGTACTTGGATAGGAGACCACATAAGAAGACCAGACGCTGTAGGCATAAATAATAATAATAAATAATGTAAAAAAATAAATGCTGTAGCAGAATTTTTTAGTACATCTAGTTGATGGGCACAGGAGTGTTTCTTATAAAACTTTTTCTGTGTTTGAAATCTCATAACTAAAAACAAACTTAGAAGTTAAATCAATTTTAATAGAAAAGTTTATTGCAAATAGTGACTCTTCATATTACAGTAGTTTATTCTGATAAACCAAATGACCATACTTTACTTGTATTTTGGACATAAAACTATACTTTTTTAAAACATGTAACAGAATTTCCAGTATGATATTTCAATGAGAAAAAGATTGCATTCACAATAAATCCCATCATCCCTGAGTCCATAGACTTATATTAGGACTTCCCAAACCTCTGAAGGGGCTTTCTCTCCTTTGTCCTTTACTGCTGGGTGACAGTCACAGTGAGTGAAAGCCTTTCTGAAATGTTTTTATAGACCCACCACTGAGAGGACTAAACCCAAAACAGTAACAGTGGAATGACAAAACTGTACAGAACCCTAATTTTGCATTTTAATCTCAGAAGTCAAAGTCAAAAGCACAACATTGAAATTGTTTTATTTTACCAGTTTCTTTTAGTTGTTCGTGGCTGAGAGCCCCATAACCTGATTTCACCAGTGAATGAAATTGGGAATTTTACCAGGAAATTACTCAGGACCACTAATTTAAAAAGTAGTCTTTTTCCAACATGTCTATTTCCCAGCATCTGGCTCATATGTCCAAGGGTACATGAACAATGAGCCATAGAAAATTATGGCATCACAGTGGCTTAATTTTAAAAGATGCTCTTTACACAGAGAGGGAGGCTGAAGTGATCTTATTGATTAGTTTGTTGAGAGCTCTAACTTTTTCTTCTAAGATCCGGTTTTTTTTCTCAGCCCTTCGTTGCTTCTCTTCAGTGACCTGAAGTGCTTTTATCAGGTGAGCATTTTCCACATAGAGGTCCTTGAGCAGCAAATCAGATTTTGTGTTCTTCTCAAACTAAGGGGAGAAAGCCATACTTTACTGTAAATCTAGTGCAGAAATGCTACGCTACTAGCTTGCCCCCCTTTACTCTTTCATCTTTATTCAAACCATAATTTGGGGTTTTTTACAGATCTGATACAAACATTGAATGTCATAACAATATTTGTTATCTTGGCATGAGAAGAGGAAATTGAGAATCTGAGGAACTGTGGTAGAGAACATTTAAGTCAACTTTGTGAGAACTGATTTTACCATGAAATGAAGACAAAAAGACAAAAATCCACAGGCCTCAAAAAGGACTACTCAGGACAATGTAAAACAAGAAAATTGTCAAGAGTGCCAAAAATGCTTGGTTCATCCCAGTGTACTCTGTAGACCCATCATGTCACCCAGGACACACTGAGGTACTGCATTCATGCTTGCAAACTAGTGTGGTCACCATACACAATAGCCATAGGGGCTTCAGTGACGGGGACACAAGGCCACTCTAGTCATGAATCCTGATTCAAGATACAAAGGTGCAGAGGTCCTGGCTTTGCGCTTCTTAAGTCAACACTTGATTCAATTAAGTAGTTACTGAGCACCCATCATATGCCAAGCACTGCTTTAGCAACAACTTTGCTTTCATGGAGCACCTATTCTAGTGAATGGAGACAGATCAGAAACAACTGTGCAGTGTCAGATGGTGAGAAGTGTTAAGAGAAAACCTAGCTGGGGACAGACAGCTGAGGAGGGGGTTCCTATTTTGGTTGAAGTGAAGGAGAGCTGCTCTGCACAATATTTGCATAGAGGTCTGAATAAAGTACCGAAATAAGTCATGAAGCTGTCAGGACATGAACATTCCAGGCAGAGGGAGAAACAAATGGAAGGACCTAGAGGCTGGCTCATGCTGTGGATGACAATGGCCAGGAGTCCCGTGACTAAAGGGCATGGTTTTGGGAGGCCAGCAGAGGCTATGCTGGCTAAGTAGGGCACTAGATCCTGCAGAACCTTGGAGACCACTATAAAAACTGCCTTTTTCTCTGAAGGACCTAGGAAGACTAGAAGGCTCTAGGCAGAGTAGGGCCAGCACCTCAAACACTTTTGTAAAGGACTTCTGCTGCTCCTGTGCTGACAATAGATCAGAGGAAAAGGGATGCCAAAGATGAAGATGGGAGTGGTGGGGTGAGGTGGGATGGGGTAAGAAATGGCTGGGTTCTGACTCTACTCTGAAAGTGGGGCTGGTAGACTAGACAGGGACAGTATGGGTGGGGGTGGGTTGGGGGAGGAGCCTACCACACTCCAAAGTTTTGGACATGAGTCAGTGGCAGGCGTGAACCACAAGGGCACTCTTTGAAGGGATTTCTGTTAAAAGGAGCACAGAACTGGTAGGACCCAGAGGAAGAGGGGCTTGGGGAGGGCCCAGGTGAGATGGCACAGGCCAGGTCAGAGTGTACATAGTGAGAGCACAATGCACATTTGCTTTGGATTGAGCCCTTCTGGTCTTCAAGGAAACCAGCTGTGATCCCAGGGGAGAAGACAGGGAAGAGGTGCTGGAGGTCAGAGGGGAGAGGAGAGTGCAAGGAAGCCAGGGGTTGGAGGCTGTGCATGTGGACAACAGCCAGAAGACTGAATCAGAACTGAGATTTGGCCAGGTGAGAGGAGATAAACTGAGTGTGCAAGGGAGTGACTGTAAGGGGGAGTCATCAAGAGACTGTGACAGTTGGAAGAGACAGTGAGGATGGGGAGACAGACGGTCAGTGGATGGTAAAGCAAATCCAGGGAAGGTGGGGAAAGAAGGGAACAGGCCTAGAAGAGTGATTCAGCCTGGAAACTTTCTACCATGATTCAGGAATAAGAGGCAGCACAAAATGTTTCATCCCATTTGGGCTCTGCTCAGGATCCCTCAGATAAACCATACTCGATTACTATGTAATAAAAATATTTAGATTCTCACATTTTGCATAATTTCTTCTCGCACTGCCAACAGAACTCCTCTGGAGTGGCTGGTATTTGCCTTTCCTCTGTCTCCTTCGCCTCTAGCTTTGTCGCTCCTCTCAGCACCTGTGGTGCTGGCTGTTCCACCAGTCCTTACTGATTTAACTTGCTGGCTGAGTGAGACTTTTAAGTTTTTGTGTTGATCAGGGAAGCTATAACCTTTTTTGTTGTTCTTCTTTGCTCCCTATAGCAGCCCTTTATTTCTTTTTTCCCTGAGTGATTTCTAGATCATCATGCTCTTACTTCCAATGGCTTCCAATTGCAATTAAATTAAAATCTAAACTGGCCTTGAGGGGGCCCTACCTATATATATATCTGTCCATCAGTTCACACCAGCCACAGCAACCTCCTCAGTGGCCTTCCATGTGCCATGCTTGGTCACATCTAAAGACATTTGTCTGCACCGACCCTATTCCTGGAATTCACTTCCTCTTTGGGGTTCCAGCATGTCCCCCTACACACAGGTGTCCTAGTGACTGGAAGTGCTACTGGCATTTAGCACTACAATGTGCAGGACAGTCCCATCCAATGAACATTTTCCCTTCCAAAACGCCCACCTGTTCTTTGTTGGGGGACAGAGTTAAACCATCCCATGGCTGGGTCATTGGTGTCCGTTCCCACACCATCTCTTCAGAGTGGTCCCATGACTATCCCCACCTGCTCCCACCCATCACCATTTTCTTTTCTTCAGAGCACTTTTCAGAACCTAAAGTTATTTATCTTATTGTCTGTCTCTGCCTCCAGAATAAGGTCCTTGAGGGCTCATATCAGGATTTACCTAGAACAATGCCCTGATATACACAAGTGCATGGTAAACATCTGCTGAATGACTGAATGAACAAATGAATGAATGTCCTTTCTGAGTCATGTGAATACCCCCCAAAATATCTTAAAACAATTCGCAAAAGAAAATAAGCACAACGTGCAAACAAGGTAGGGTGCATATTTAGTAAAATCAGTTTTCTATTGATTTTGTTAATTGGAAAAAAACTGCACAGATTCTGAAAATGAAGTTTAAACAGAGCCCCAGATTCAATGGCTCCAAATGAACATGGGGTTCTCTTGCATTCTGTGACAAGACAGTGTCTTTCTGGATCAATTATTTGAACACCCATAAAAGGAAAAAACAAAGTTCTGAAAGAGGATATACGCGTGCATTGACAGAAGCCCTCACTCACCTGCTCTCCCAGCTCACCGACTTTTTCTTGTAGGAGCATTTCCATGTTCTTCAAAATCATTTCCACCTCTTCTACCTGCTCTTCTGTGTCTTTAAGCTGTTTTTTATGTTCTTCCTGCCACAAAAGGAGGTTACAGACCAATATTTTATACTTAAAAAAGAATCATCTCAGGCTTATTTTAGAATGGAAATTAGCTGAAATGTACAAAGCTGAGTAACTATAGATAACCTTTCATATGTATAGAGTAATAGTTAAAAATGCTGTGTCACAAGCCACAAAACTGTTACTTCTCTTTATAGTTTAAGGATAACTGGCAGACTGCTTTGTCTTAAAAAAAATTAATCATTATGACTCCAAAGTGAGTTTTCCCAAACATGTTACCAAGTATTTCTAAAGGATTTCTGATGAAATTTCTTTGCTTTGTCATAATCTATAATAGTTTCTCTTGTCTACCTTAACATTTGCATAATGCTGAAAGGTTATTCACTAGAATTTATGCTTTACAAACGTTAAATTTACCCACCTTTCAAGCCTTGCTCTAATTTTTTCCCTCATGAAGGCATCCCCTGCCCTCTGGCATCTGATTTCCACATCCCTCCTGCCCTAGACTTTTCTTCATGAGCTGCATTGTGACATTTCAGGATTAAGTTTTTTCCTCAGGCTTTTAAATTAAACACTTACATAGGGTGCACACGTGCCACAGACAATTCAAGCACTTTAAATGTGCTAACTCACTCATGCCTCACAATAATGCTTTGAGGTGGATATCTTAATTTTACAGGAGGAAACAGAGCACAGAGAAATTAACTGGCCCACTCAGCTGGGAGGTGGGGGAACCAGGATCCCAATCTCTGCAATACATGGTCTGAGCCACCGTGTCCTGCTGCCCACTGTACTTTAAGGTAGTGACCCTGTTTCTACATCTTTAGATGCCTAAGTGTAGCACCTGGCACACAGCAGGCTCCCCAAGTTTATGCTGTTACCTCGCTAGTCTCTTGTCCCACTGCCCTCCTCCCCACTCCCTCTGACCCTTGCTGTCCTTAAACGTGCCAGTACACCCACATCAGGGTCATTGCACAAACTGCTCCTGTTGCCTGTAGCACTCTTTCCCCAGCTAACTGAAAGCTTGCTGCCTCAACACCTTCAGGTCTTGGCTCAAGTTACCATCTTCTCTGGCTACCCTATTTAAAACTGCAAAGTCTCCCTCTCCACAGCACTCATCACCATCTGACATGCTATAAGCAACTTCTGTAGTTCTTATGTGCCTTTGGGTGGATTTTTTTTCAGTCTGCATAATGTTTTAAGGATTCATTTTAAATTAGGCGCATCATTTGGAAACTGGGAATGTTCATGTAAAAATCTGATTTCTGGTTTTGAAGTCAGGAGAATTGGCATGCTGGGGCCTGCACTCCCACAGGGCTACAGAGGCCAGCACCCACTGCCTCACTCACAGCCTCTCCACGCCACTTTTCAGGCCCTATAAGCAGCTTGAGTGTGTGGCCCCTAATGTTTAGCTAGGTGGCCTACAGTAGACGCGTGCATCCCTTGAGGACAGACTGCTTCTGGGGGGAACCTATGGCCTCCAGGCTGGAGAGACCTTCAGGATCAGCTGGCTTAACCCTCCCTGAGGGGGTGCACAACACCTCTGAGTGGCTCACTGCCCCTCCCGAATCCTTCCTCAGCTTTTGTTAGAGTCTCTCCTTGTTCACAGTGAAAACTGGGGTCCCACAGCTTCTGTATAACCAATCCTCATGGAGTTAGGATGGCTGTTGGGCCATCTTCCCCTTGGCACTAGGGCAGTTTTTGGCTGAGTGACCGGTGATTCAACATCACCCTCCCTGTCACCATCAGCTGGCTCTCTGGGCCCCTGTCCCCACTCACCCTCTGTGTTTCCAGTTACCTCCCTTCCTCCTCCTGGAGGCTGCATTATTTGTGCAGCTGCTGAGCCACCCACTGCTTCCTTTCCAGCAGCTACTGCAGCTTGGCTATGTGGCCTAGAGGCACCCTCTGCTCTATCTGCTCCTGTAGCTGGTGGATCTCCTGAGTGCTGGGACTGCGCCAGCCTTGGCTTCAGGTTGGGTCGATGCAGCTGCACCAGGGAGAAGGCCACAACAGCTTTGGTGTGATTGCTGAGAGCTACAGGGTCACTGGTAGACATGGAAGACTGTGTTTAAGGACAACCTACAACTGGAAGGGCAACTAGGCATCCTCTCCTTTATGGACCCTGCATCTGCAGCAAAATGCAGGATTTATAAAGAGCCTATTCATTGGAACTCTGACAGCAAGACTCTCATGTAGCCAGAGCTTCTGCATAGTGAGAGAGTCAGGAAAAGTTGTGCCTGTGATCCTCAGAATGATGATGCTGAGACTTACATTGGATTCTTGGGAGAATCATGTCCAGTTTACCTTCCAGCATGTAGTGTTACTAGAGTCTGATTATTTAAAAACTATGACCCATGCAAGCTGGACACGGTATTTTCCTGTAAGTAGAGAGTTTACACTCCTGAGACCTAGCTGAGGCCAGGGTCACAGAGAGTAATTAAAACACAGTGAGTACAAAAGGAAACTTGGGAGCAGATATGGAATGAAACTCAACAGCCACAAGAGGATGGCACAGAACTCATGGAGTTATGCTGAGTCATTATGATTGAACTGCACACAATGTGGGCAATCCTTTTACTAAGCAATTGGGAGGTCAGATCCAAACACCATTTAATTCACTCTGACTCTGGAGGCTTCATCTAGAATATACAGCATTTTCTTGGCCCCTAAAAGAACTGGCCACATCAGCCCTCAGGCACCTCTCAGACCCCATAGACAGGAGAGGGATGTGACTCCATCAAAGGTCATAGTTAAGGCAGGTCTCAAGTGGCCATGTGGTCAGAGATAAAGGGAGGGCCACCCATCACATTCACGCAAGGGCTACGAAACTCCAGCACATATTCCTTTCAACAGTCACCGTGTCACCTCATACCTGAGGGGCTATCTCAGGGGCCACATCATCACTGTAACATGTGGCCATTCTCTAGGACAGGGGTCATCCCAGAGAGGCACACATGCACAGCTTCCAGGAGGGCAGTTGTTGTGCTCTTTTGGAAGGGAAAGAGAAGAAAGAACCAATGCCAAGATATCACCAAACATAGCTTACTCCACCTGTCCCACTTTAGATGGTCATTCTGCAACACCCCAGCCAGAAACCAAGCCCAATCCCAGGCCCTGTGATTCCTTGGAGTGTCAGCACCCACTCATCTTAATGGCACCCCTGCTCTGACCTCACTCCCCACCACTGATAAGCTCTTCCTTTGAACACACTGCCCCACGCTCCTTGCTGCCACCTTCTACAGTCACCACTATGCTCTGAACCCTGGTGCCTGACAGCAACCTTTTCTACAGGGAGGCCACTGTTGGGCCCAGCATGAGAGTCCGTGAAGTCCTACTCTGTGGCTCTTTGCACTGGCAGATGGTCCACAAGCATGTACGAGCTGAATTCTTCTCAGTTTTCTTCATCTCCCTTCTCACAGAAGTGAGATACAGTTGTGGCTGGCCCAATCTGGAGTAAGCAGGCTGCTCTTCCTGCCCCATTGAGAGGTGGGCTCTGTCTTCCCCTTGAATCCAGTCTGGACCAACAGAATGTTAGAAAATCTATAACAGCACTGGGACCTCCTATGGCTTCACATGAACTGCTACCCTGCTAGTACCTGTTCCACTCGCTCAGCTCTGTGACCTAAACGTGCTCCTGGAACCGCCTATGGGTATACCAGTGACAACACTGGCTCCCTGCCACATGGCTCCATGCTCATCCTCACGACGGCATACCCAGAGGTGCCTTAACTACTCTGTAGACACCTTTATTTCCCTTCTCTGGACTTTGATCAGTGTGGTTTGGGGTGGGGCAGGGGGTGGGAGGAACATTCTCTAAATCACAAAGCGGAAACCAGCTCAGAGCAACAGGATCCCTAAAGTATCTTTTGCCAGTGACAATGGCTGACTCCTTAGCTTCAAAGGGCTCAAACTAGCCAAGGCAATTTTTCAAGGTTCCTTTCAGACTTAAAAAATAGGGAACCCCCAAATACACAGAGGCACCTCTGAGAAAGTGCTTGCTTGCAGTGGGAAAGCTGAGAGCCCCCCACAGCCCTAGAGGGTCCTATACCAAGGCTGACCCCTCTACAGCATTGGGCATCTTGCCCTCTCACACCAGGCGACCACAGACAAGTACAGCTATGTGGCCAGGAGCCAAACAGGGAACCTGCAGCGAGGCTCAGCAGAGGGAGGCACTCAGGTCCCATACTGAAGCCACATGAATTAGAGACTCCTTCCATACTGTACTTGGGGTGGCCTCTCCCACTGTACCTCTTTATTCCCCGCCAGCCTCCTGGCCCTCCAAGTGTACCACACATTTGAGTCTGCACTGAGTCCTCAGGACACCTCCCACTATCACATACCTGCTATTCTCTCCTCCTGCTGGAATACCTGGCTCCCCCAGGAAGAACTAGCTACCCCTACTCTGAGTCCCTGTACCTCACACTGTCAGAGCGCCCTGAGGTTCCTGTTTGTCCCCAGAAATGAACTTCCTGCCTCCCCATCTTTGTACCTCCCGGGCCTTGCAAGAGTTAGTTAGATAAATGCTGGAGCAGGAGAGAGGAGTCAGTGGTGTGACACCCACAGGCAAGTGTAATTTCAGGCCTTCACTGTGTACAAATAAATATGTGTGAGACAGGAGCATAGAGCTTGTTACCCGTGGGGTCTATTCTGCCATGTGGCCTCACCTGGCTGCCTTAGATCTGACACCATTTCCCTTCCTCAGAGACCACCCCAATGCTTTCCTCTGGCTCAGTTCTGTAGAGCTGGGGTCCCCAACCCCCAGCCACAGACCAGTATTGGTCCATGGCCTGTTAGGAACCGGGCTGCATTGCAGGAGGTAAGTGGCGGATGAGCAAGTGTCAAGCTTCATCTGTATTTGCAGCCGCTCCTCAGTACTAGCATCACCGCCTCAGCTCCACTTCAGATCATTGGGCATCAGATTCTCATAAGGAGCCCCAGTCCCTGGTGCCGAAAAGATTGGGGACCATTGCTATAGAGGGCATACTCAAACACATGCTTACTGGCTTTCCCTTGGAGGTAAACTGAGGGATAGCTCTTCACGTGGTCTGCTCAAGGTCAACCCAACCCTGGAGTAGGCCTGACTTCAGCCCTGGGCCTGGTAAGTGCTCCACTAGCTGTGTGACTTCAGGATGGACCAAAAACTTCTCTGGGATGGACCCAGCACCTCGGGCCATCACATACGCCTGCTGGGTCTTGACTTTCTTCAAGGGTCTCTCTCAGCTGTGGCTCTGATAGTCTTAGGCTCTGATATTCCTGTTCAGGTGTTCAAGTTTTTGGATTTGGTCACCTTGTTATTAAAAAAATCAATTTCACAAGTATGAGAAATATCTCAGTAGTCTAATACATGTTTGATGCAGAAACTTCAGAAAATTACAGAATAGCAAAACTTACAAAATTTAAATCACCCATGATCTCAGCAGCCCAAAGATCTGACATTGTGTTGTTATCCTTCAGCCCTTCCCCTACACACAGCATTTCTACCGATGAGACTGGTATAGTGTCGTATGCTGTGCTTTCCTCCCTATTATTACATCTTGATCATTTCCCCATGACATTAAATATCTGAAAACATTGTTTCTAATGGCTATACCATAATTTACTGACTCATCAGTAAATTGTTGATACATGATTCAAGCTGATTCCAATTCTGTTTTGCTATTACAAATACCACAGCAATGAAAATATTTCTAGCTAAGTCTTTTTTACAATGTTCCAGTAAAATTCTCATAGTAGATTCATGAAATCAGAGGATACTGACATTTTTGAGGCTCTTGATACATACTTTGCCAAACTCCTCTGGAGAGGTTGTACCAATTTACAGAATTTAATTCCTTTCTGCTACTGTTTCTAGATACTAGGAATTTGCAAAAGCTGTTTAAGTCCACATATTTCCCAGGGCTTGCCTGTTAGTTAAGTCTGTCCCTTCACTTACAGGGCAGTGCCCACCTCTTGGCACTTTAGGGCTGTTTCTGATTTAAGCTGCTTCTCTAACATGCCCGCTCCTCTCTACCCCATTGCCCATAGGCCACTACTCTCACTTGCAGCTCTGCCAGGTATCCAGCCTCCTCCAGTCTCTGTGTTAATAGCTGAATGGTGATGCAGTTCTTCTCATTTTGGGCCTGCTGGGTAGAGACCTCCTCTCCCAGCTGAAGGATCCTGTGGTTAAGTTGGGACAATTCATCCTTGCATTTCTGACTCTAGATCAATAAGGGTTGAAACACAGATGGAAAAGTTGTTTTTTAAAATGAGCAGCTCAATTCATATCATTTCAGTGGTTCTCGACCACAGAGATTATTTACGTTTTTCCCCAGGGGATATTTACAATGTTTTAAGACATTTTTGGTTACCATAGCTGGGACAGGGGACTGGTACTGGCACCTAGTCGGTTAGGTGCTCAGCATCCTCCAGTGCAGAGAATGATCCAACACAAATAGCAATAATGCAAGCATGTGAAACCCTGTTCCATTCCTAGAAGAAATGAGACACATCTGGACCACCAGAGGTGGTTATATACCACGAACCTCCAAACCACACTTCCAAAGATCTTTCATGTTTTTCTCACTTTTTCCATGGTTATTTCTAACATTATTTTAAGCAATTTGAAGGAAAAAAAACCCTAATTAAACTTAAAATTCATAAACCCTACATGAATCTCTTCAAAATCTCTTCTGATCTTTGTCACGAAATACATAAATGTAGCTTTCAGCAGGGTGTAATCGTTGATTAAATTGTATATTTTGCTTTTTCTCAATAACTACTGCCCAGCAGATGGTGGATGCTAAACAAATGCTTGCTGGGTGGATGAGCAAAAGCACTGTGAGTTGAGACAAGCAACTAGGAACTAAGCCCTACAGTCAGTCTTTCCTCATGGAAATTCCAGTTATTTTCAACTCTCTGTCGTGCATATCTTCAGATAAGCCATACTTTTGCTTATTTGCTTTTCCCACAACTTCTTGAGGCCAGGTGTCAGCAGCTCAGGTGTTTTCAGAGTGGCATCCTCTGAGCCAGCTTCAGCACACTTGGCAACACACATACTGCACCCTTTCCCCACGACTGTGCTAATAACAACTTCTATGTTTTTGAGGGTTTGATAAGCACATAACGGGACCTAGTTTTTTCAGCTTAGATTATTCAAGCTCAGTGAGCCTACCTATTTTTCTTGCAATGACTTCTTATTTCCTTCTCTGTAAATTGATCATTTTGTCCTTTCCTTAGAACCTCAGAACTGAGGGTAAAAAGGTATTCACCACATCATAAGTTCATGGCAGTTACATCTGGTATGAAGCTCTATTGTGTTTATAACATTTATTGTGAAAATTAAAATTGTTCTTCGGTATCAATATACATTCAACTTTGTCCTCTGGGGACAGCCTTGATTACATAAATAGCCAGAAATAAAATCTTTCTTCAACTCCTGGTTTATACACACTAGTTGATTTTCTTCTATCCATCTTTATTATTTAAAGTCTTTGTTTGGAAATAATTTCAAACTTACAGAACAGATGCAAGTCTAGTACAGAGAACATTTATGTACCCTTTACCCAGGCTCACTGGCTGACAGCATTGTCCTCATGTTTTGTGGTCGGTGTTCTCTACACACACGCATGCAAAGTGGTTCTCAGAGCCACAGCCCTACTGTACACTTGCTATGAAGGGGAGTGTGCTTAACATGGCTGCCGTGCCACTGGTCCAGGATCAGGTAGTACCTTCATTGGAAGCTACATTTTAGCTTCCCTGAATGTAGAATGTTTCCACAGCCTTTATCTCATATGACATTGACATTTTTGACCAACACAGTCCCTCCTGTTCTCCCTTAACAGTTCCTCATTTGGGGTCAGTCTGATGCTCCCTTGTGATTAGACCTGGGCAATGCTCAGGTGCCACTGTGTCCTCTTCAGGGCGTATTGGGAGGTGTGTTTGTGTTGGTCACTACTTTAATTCTAACTTGCATTAATCTGGAATTTACTGTAGAACACAAAATGAGATGCTAGCAGCTGTCTCCTGAGCACAGGATATTTGTGCTAAATGTTTATTCTGAATGTGATCAAGCCTTCAGGCCTAATTTCCAGTTTATAAAGAAAAACAAGGACAGAGCAACAGACTGAATGACACTATTAGGAAACAGCTGGACAGATCCACAAGGCAGATGACCTACAAGACAACAGCCATGTCTCTTTAAAAATTCAGCATTATCGGGGAGAAACAGGTGTTCTAGATGAAAAAGACTATAAAGATCTATCACAGCCAATCGTATTTTCCAAGATGTCCTCAACAACTTCTCCTATCCCACATCCCCTCTGCAGTGTGATCTAGATATCTGCCCACCAAAATGAGGCCGTGTCCCTCCCTATGGCTCTGTGGGGTCTTAGTGGGAGTGATCTGGAGTGACTTCGGAGGTGGGGTCAGAAGCCTTGCAACTTGTACCTGGTGCCCCTAGAACACTCACTATCTGATAACACCTCACAAAAGTCCTTTCAGGAGCCCAGCCACATGGAGAAATGATTCCAGCCGCAGCCATCTCGGTCACCCCAGCTGTCCAGGCTTCCCAACCAAGGCCCCGCTGCCACAGAGCAGAGATGGGCTGTCTGTTCTGTGCCCTGTCTGAATCACTGACTCAGAGGCTCTGAGAGGACAGGAAAGAACCTGTTTTATGCCAGTGAATCTGGAATAGCATTGATAGTTCAATGTAGTAGGTCAACCTTAACTGGATCCCAGTTCCAAAACATCTACTATATAAGACATTTCTGAATAATTGGAGAAATGTGGCCATGGTCTGAATATTGGGTAATATTAAGTAACTATGATTAAGATTCTTAGGTGTGATAGCAGTACTGTGGTTAGGTGGAAGACACACTCATTTTTAGGAGACGCCCACTAAAATAGTATTATTATATCTCTAACTTACTTTCAAATGGTTCAGAAAACATACACAAATACATGCACAGAAATACAAAGAAAGATATAAACAACTAAAGCACATATGATAGCTAACAACTGTTGAATTAAGTTGTGATATATGGCTGATCAGTGTACATCATTTCAACTTTTCTGTGTGTTTACAGTTTTTCATAATAAGAAGTTGAAGGAAATAAAGCAAATGGATACCTATGATTCATTTACAGATATGTCCTAGAGATAAGCTGGAACATGGAAGGGATCAGGCTGCTCTCTGGGGCCAAGATATCCCCAGATGGGTCATTTACAGAACAAGCTGGTCCTCAGACAGAAGCAGAGTCTGAAGTTTTCATCTTAAATCAATCCATGAATTATCCTCCTGATGGAGAAGCCCCAAGCAAGACTACCACATACTCATCATGGAAAGAAACACCCAAACCTGGGAGCTAAGACAAGCTACCTTCCCATGAGTGATCTGAGGCCATCTCCACAACAGAAATCTCTCATGAGCCAGGCATGGGAAGAGGCAGCCTAGGAGAGAAGAGCTGTGGGGACTTATCTCAGGGATGGAGCAGGGGTTTAAGAAGATGAAAGCGACAAAAGCATTCCTAGAACTAATAAGTAAACTCAGCAAGGTTACAGGAAGCAAGATCAACACACAAAAATCCACTGTACTTGTATGTCCTAACAGTGAGCATGTGTAAACCCAAATTAAAAACATAATACTATTTCTGGTTTCTGGTCTGGCATGTAAAGAGTTTGGAATTCATCATTCCCATTCTCTCAATAAAAAAAAAGTTAAATAAACTGAAAATCAATAAATCTTCTTAGATTCATCAGAGAATTGAGGTCGCCAGGAAAACCAATGCCCTGAAAACTGAAGAGTTAGGCAAAGAGAATCACAGTTTACCAATAGCAGATGGCTGCAGCTGAAACATAACGGGAAACTGGAACTGTAAGGATGAGTGCTTGGGACTGTGACTGGACTGGCTTGAGAGTTAAAAAATCGTAGGACACCAGTCTTTGGGGAGACCTCAACTTTCCCAAGCCTCAACAGGAAAATGCCCTCATGCTTCTAGCAAGGAGACAATAAAGTGACTTCTATGGACCAAATTCCTCTCCCTCCTCCAAATTCATACATTGAAGACCTAACCCCCACATGTGATTATATTTGGAGGTAATTAAGGTTAAATAAGCTCAAAGGGTGGGGTCCTAATCTGATACGATTGTGACCTTATAAGAAGAAAAAGAAGAGCAGTCTCTCCCTCTGTGTGCCCACACCAAGGAAAGGCCATGTGAGGACACGGTGAGAAGGCAGCTGTCTGCAAACAAGGGAGAGAATTCTGACCAGAAACCAAATCAGCCAGCACCCTGACCTTGGACTTCTAGCCTCCAGAACTCTGCGACAATAAATCTCTGTTGTTTAAGCCACCCAGTCTGTAGTATTTTGTATGGCAACCTGAACAGATTAATACAGTGCCCATTTTGAAGTACATGCACACTGCTCAATGTAAGAAGGGGATACCTAGCTCTAGCCCCTCCAGATTTTCTGTCTTGGTACATACCTATCAGAGTAGCCAAAATAAAATAGTGACAACACTAAATGCTGGCAAGGATATGGAGAAACTGGATCAAGAATACGTTGCTGGAAAAAAAAAAAAAAAAGAATACATTGCTAGTGGAAATGTAAACTGTTACAGCCATTCTGGATAGAAGTTTGTCAGTTTCTTATAAAACATAACATGTAACTACCATGCAGCTCAGTAACTATACTCTTGGGCATTTACCCCAGTGAAATAAATGAAAACTTAAGTGCATACAAAAACCTGCACAGGAATGTTCTTAGCAACTTTATTTGTGATTGCCCCCAACTGAAATCAGCCCAGCTATCTTTTTTTTTAAGTGCCAAAACACATTGTGGAACATCAATACCTTGGAATACTATTCAGCAATGAAGAGAAGCTAACTACTGATACATGCCACTTGGACGAATCTATAGGGGTTATGATGAGAAAAGTCAGTCCCAAAGGTTATGTTCTGTATGATTACTTTTATGTAACATTTTAAAATCAAACAATTTTAGAAGCAAAGGACAGGGGTTAGAGCCTAAGGTAGGTGGGCAGGAAGGAGGTGAATGTGATTATAAAACAACACGAGGATCCTTGTGGAGTTAGAATTGTTCAGTATCTTGATACGTGAACCTACATAGGGGATAAAACTGTGTAGAATTTAACACACACAAATACACACACACGCAAGTACACAAGTAAAACCAGTGAAATCTGCATAACATTCATGGCTTGTATCAATGTCAATAGCTTGGTTATGATATTTGTAATAGGCTGATTTGTGTCCCATCTCCCAATTCCTATGATTCCTAGACCCCAGTACCTCAAAATGTGACTATATTTAGAGATAGGGTCTTTAAAGAGGTGATTAAGGTAAAATGGGGTTATATGAGTAGGCCCTAATCCAATACAATCTCGAGAAGAGATTAGGACACAGATATGAACCAGGGAAGACCATATGAAGACACAGGAAGAAGATAGCCGTCTACATGCAATCAGTAACTGAGCGTAACATATTAATAACCCGTTGAATAAAACGAGCCCATGATAGTAATATAATGAAGTAAATGAATAAATGAGGAAAAGAAAAAGCTCTTCCTTGTACTGGAATACTAATTAATAAATATCAAAGGAATGGCAGGATTAGTTACCAATTGGCCACTATCATGGTAATAATTGACTCTATCAAGAAACAAAATATGCTAAAATAAGTGGGTGAGAGTTTGATGAAATAAAAAACAGAATATTTACATAATATCAAAGTATCCACCCATAAAATACTCATTAATTACAAAGGGAAAAGTAACTTTATTGTGGAATAGCCTCGCCAACACTACCTAACCAGGAATCACTGGGAATGGGACAAGTCATTGTAAACCTCGCAGGATGAAATGAGAACATAGTATCATTTTTGGGACATTTCTGCCAAAGATATATAAGCGAAATCTAATCACAAGGAAACATCAAACAAATTAAATGAAAGAACTTTTTAAAAAAATAATCGCTTGTTATCTTTGAAAGTACCAAGGTCCTAGAAACCAAGGACAGACTGACTGAAGGATACTAAATGCCATGCATGATTCTGAATGAGTGGGACAGTTGGCAAAGGGTAGGAGACTTAAGGCTTCCTGCATCCATATTCGTTTCCTGATTTTGAGGAAGGAGGGGTTTCACAAGTCAGCAACTCACTCCCAAATCTTTCAGAAAAAAGTTCTCTACTTCTTTTTTTAAGTTCCAAATTATTTCAAAATCACAAGGGAAAAAAACAGAGGATGGCATTAGCTTTGCTCCAGGTATCAATACGTGACCTGTTTGTTGAACTCTTCCAATTCAGAGCAGGCCTTTTCTTTGTCTCTCTTTAAAACCTCAATTTCCTTCCTGTTGAAAAAACAAAATTAACAATATCACTGAGCAGACAGTTTCGTTCTTCCTGGTCATGGCACATTGTTACCTCAGTAGCTTGGATATGTAGCTATATAACACTCTTACATCTGCTCCTGGTACCTATAGCCACTGTTACTGTTCTATGCTGCTGCTGCTGCTGCTGCTAATCCAATCCAAATCCCAATTCTCAGAACCAGAGGACACTGCCAGTAATATAGAACAAACATCCTCTGTGACTTTACTCAATTGCATACATTAATTACCACAACGTGTGACTTCACTCTCAGCAGCATAAATAAAGACCAAAACAGCCTTCTATCTGCTGAAGCCTATTGCCAAGGGGTGCTGGCAGCAAAATTTAAGGAAAAAATGGTTTCTAGAGTGAAAAACACTTATAGATTTCAGAACTGCTATAATGTAATAACAATCACTTATTGACTACCTGTTAGATTTCATATTTTAATCATCATGGCAATTTTATTAAACCAGCATTTTAAGAGTTGAGCTTATCTTCAATTTCAGAGGTGGAAAAAAAAGAAAGTCAGCTAACTGTCCATGGATAAGATAAGGCTGCGGTAGTGAAAACAGAAATCCACTGACAGATTTGGTGTCCGCCCCACCCACCGCAACAGTCTCTCCTGCCTCAGTGCTCAGTTCTCTGCACCTCATCCCCATCCCCACCCCTCACCCCTGACTCTGACTCACTAAAATTAATACACCAGAAATGAACACTGAGAAAAGCACAGCAGAAACTACTATCAGGACATGAACGAACAGATTCTATTTGCCTAGAAAGGCCTCAGGAGCATCTCTTACTCCTACAAAAATGCTTGCAGCTTTCCCCCTTAGCATGGTGTGGAATATTTCTGTAGGGGTGAGAACTGTATGTACATCCACTTCAGAGATAAGTAGGCCTGGGCTGCATACATTCTCTATTGCATACTTCTGAGACCAGGCACTTAGAAATGAAGATGGCTGCCAACATTTGGACAGGAATATGACTATCCAGGCTAGTCAGAGGTCAGTACAGCTCGCCCACTTATGGTTTTCCACTTATGGTTTGATCTGTGAACACGTATCACTTTCTACAGCAACACCATCTAAGCTCATTCTACAAAGAACAAAACGTTTCATAGGCTGGAAGTTCTGAGTGGAACCACTGAGACAGGGTCCTTACCTCTGTGCATCATTTGTCCTTTCTGTAGATTCAAGCTCTTGCTGAATCCTTCCCAGCTCATTTTTCGACAACATGTTTTCTTCAGAAAGCCTATCCAACTCATTTCTGCATGAAAATTGAAAAAAGAAAGAGTGGGAACTACAGGCACTGGCCACCATATACAGTCCACCTGAGTCTGGTCTTGTAGTTGGAAGTCATGGCAATCCTGATGTCTGCACTTCCTTTTCCTAGATGATGGCACAGAGCACATTTTTCCTTTTCCTCTAACCAGTGTTAACATGCTATTGTTTGCACCTCCCTAGAAATAAGCTACAGAAAAGAAAGCTTTTTTAGCTTCTAAAATGGTTACACAATCAACAACTCACTAAGGTATTCAGCACCTTGGTTCCATTTACTTTGTGTTTATAGTAAAACTGTTCCTGAATCTTATATCCATCCTAACTGAAATGTGTGTCTGTGGTTGGTACTGATGCACAATGTTGGGTGTGAGTCCTCAGGTTACTGCAAAGGATATTCACCTTCCACTAATGAACTCCAGCATGGAGCTAACAATACAAGGAATCAGAAGGCTCAAACAAACAGCACATTTTCATATTTAAGGAGAGCCCTCTATCTCCCCATCCTATACTCTGAGGTCACAGTACTGGGAGGAGAAACCTAGGAAGATGGCCACATCGATTTATGAAGAGAAATCTAATATCAGGTGGATTCTTCAAGAGAAAAAATTAAGTATGAACAGCTACTACATGAACCAAGTCTGCCTGGAGCCACTTTTGTCTTCTGAGGACGCCTAGAGTCTCTGCTTCAGTAACACCATTGATGTATGGCATATGAGCAATTTACCAATAAATATCACAGATGAGTTGGCTAAAACCTATACTTGCTGCTTAGAGTATTTTTTTTTTAGAGTATTCTTAATACATATTTGTCTGACTGACACTTATTCCCCCTAATAGGTCTCCATCTGGCATTCCCTTATAATTTTTTCAATTTAAAAATAATCACATGATCTCATGTTTATTTTAAATATTATCCTTATAATATCAAATATAAGCACCTTTTTCATAAGCATAACTTTATCTCATGAGGAACTCAAGAGAAAAATAAAGAAATAGAAGTTATTGAAATTTTAAAAGCAGCAAAGGGTTTCAAGAAGGGGTGTAAAACAGAGGTCTGTGTTTTGAAACTGTCACTTTGGCTCCAGGATGGAAGACAAATTAATTCAAGGCAGGTTTGTGTGGTGGGCAGAGTGGGGAGGTGAGGGCAGGTCTCAAATGATTATGCAAAAAAGTTAAAAGGGTTTATGTGTAGAGCTAGAGTGAACAGAGGTGACTGTAGATAGGCCATATGGCTGTTCAGGCCATCCCTGCTGACAGAAATTCTTTCACAGTCCAAGCTGGTCGTGTCACTCTCTGGCTTTGCTTTCTCTTATGATAAAGGTCAATACCCTCACCATGGCCTTCAAGATCCTGCAAGTCTGACCTTCACCAAGCCTGGGATCCTATGGCTGCTGTAGTTTGGGAAGATGGTCCCATTTGTTTATTTAGAAGTGGCTATAAGACCAAGAACACTGGAGTTGTGGCCAAGTGCCCACTGACTGGTGCTGGAGACAGACCTGCCTTCACACAACAGGAGCTGGGGCTGGGGGCCCAGGCTGGGGGCGAGGGATGCTGGTGGACTCAGGGGTGTCTGCTCCTTCAGGCTGCAGGTTGTGTGTGAAGTGGTTTCTCATTTCTATACATTCCTGTAGGCTTTCACCACACATGTATGTGACTCTTAAAAAAGTACATGGTTTGAGTAGCATGGCCTTTGTTTCCTCATCCTCAAAATGAGATAGCGCATTGCCTCCTAACACTGGGACATACAAAAACCATGATGCTCCCCTATGGGCATAAAAGTTTCAAACATCTGTTTTGCTCCCAGCTGCAATCCCTAGCTGTGCTAGCACATAGAAGGTGCCCAATAAACACTATCAAATAAGTGAAGACCCTGCTGAGACTTGAACTGTGACTGTAGTTGTGGGCAAACGGCCTGGGGAGTGCAGCATGTCAGGACAAGGGCAGTCTTCCAGGACTCAGGTCAGTGAGTGACAGACCCCTTGGGGCTGGGGTGGAGAATCTGAACAGCACAAGTCTGGACACGTATATCTGTCCATGAAAAGTGTCTGAAAGGAACAGCAGAGTGGGATTCTAGGCATTGGCTGCTTCCAGGCTTGAGTGTAGCTGCGGGCACACACACGGAGCACATCCCCAAGATGCTCATGCTGGGCCTGAGTCCAGACCAGGCTCCGTTTGTGGAGGGCTTGCTATGGAACAGCCATGATTGTTGGTGCATGTTCATACATTCGTCTTGTGCTCCACACCCCTTTTGAGGCACAGCACCATCTCTGCTTCGTGGACGATGAGATTTAGAAGTCAGACCACCATAAACAAGCATCCATGTCATTCAGGGACACCCACATACGACACAGGAGCATGAAGCACTACCTAGATGGCAATCAACAGCCCTTTAGAGACAGGTACTTCTTGGAGGAGCAAGGAAGCTTGAGGACATGCCCAGGGGCTTCTAGCTATGCTCTTTTCTTTCTTAAGCTGGGTGGTGCACTGACATTTAGCCCTTTTACTTCATCATAAATCCTACATGATTTTCTATTTTTTTCAGTGAAGCAACTTGTGCATGGTGCCCAGCTAGAAGGAACTGGTGCCTGAGCTGAAATGTAGGTCTCACTACATGCCTGTGATCACACTTCAGGACAGACTCAGGTCTACTGTAAACCAGCATCATCTGTTTGGACAAGTGACACAATACCTCGAGGAGCTTCCAACTCCACATGAGGCAGGCACTTCACAGGTATGCTGTATGGGAGTTAATGAAACCAATGACACTGCACTCAGTGCACTGACCATGTCACACGGCCATGCCTGGTATGCAAGTGACCATAACATCTTCCAGGGTATCCCTATCTCCCAAAGGGCCAGGAGAGGAGCACCTGAAGCCATGCTCTGCAGCATCTGGAAAAGCCCTTCTAGAATTCCAGGCTTCTGAAATAGAGCAAGTGCCAGCCTGGCGGCACATCTGAGCACTCTCTGCACCTTGCCAACAGATCAACATCTCTAGGCTACCTCCTTGCCTTGAGGCTGCCCCTGAAGGCATCAGCTGTAGCAGCATCTAGAACCCACTGGGGCACTTATGCCCAGCCCTGAGCCCTTTAGGTGGTTATCAGGTAGCCTCGAACACAGCAGCAGAGGGGCCCTTTACTTGAATGGAGAGCCTCCTCTGTTGCTGTTCCAACAGCACAGGGACTTGTGGTTCGAGGACAGTGCCTGGCATATGCACCGATGGGTCCTGCTCAGCGTCAACAGGAAGAGGACTCAAGACGACCGAGGATGGAAGTGGGGCTCCAAGCAGTCTGTTTTTGTCCTGTAAGACCAACAAGAGCTTCCTAAGGACAACGGCAGGGGACACCAGAGCCAGCTGAGCTGCCCAGAAAGGCCATCTCTGCTCCCTCTGTCCACTCCCTGGACACTTGGTGGGTGACCTGTGTGATGCCTGAGGTTGGGGTTTGGTTACGACTCCTGAACAGGCATGAGGGTTACATAACCAACCCTGTTAGCAGCTGCGAGCTGGATGACTAGAAAAGTACATGCATGGAGTCAGTAGTAAGAGAGGTTAGAGAGTGTAGCCTGGCATTCTAAGAATGGGGAGACACCAAACATGTTGTTCTCCCTTCAATTTGCTTCTTTCTCAAGAGCCCAAACAACATTTTCCAGCTGCAGAAGTCTGGTTTTCACATCATTCTTCTTTTTCCCCACAGCAGTTTCAGCCTCTGCCTCCCCCACAGCTGTTTCTGCATAGCCACGTGGGGGCCAGTGAGCCTGTGGTGAGAGCGCAGGGTGCCCCCTCTGGCCTCATCCCTGCTATGCTGTAGCTCCCACTTCAGGGTGCTCTTGCTGCACTGGGCCTATCCCTCTGAGGCCTGCCCCAGGCTTGCCTCAGGGACCAGCTTCCTGCTTGGGTTCCCAGCTTGCTCAAGAATAGCCTGCTGCCTCTCAGTCTCCCCCCAGACCACCCTCTGGGGTGAGTGCTCGAGGCATCTCCTTCAGTTTCCAAGAGCAGCTGCTGGGCCACCAGCAGAAGACAATAGGTTCTCCCAGACTGCTCCCCCATCCACTCCACATGGATGCACCTATAACCACCTTTCTATGGGAAGAAAAGCCACCTTCTTGACTGATCTCACCAAGGCTGTGGCCAAGGCTCTTCAAAGGCACTCTGGATGCCAGGGCAGGGGTTGGGCTCTGCTTGGCATCTACATGGCAAGGCTGCTCCCTCCTGCCTGGACTGAGAGGTATGGGGCCACCTGTACTGTCCTGCTCACCACCTGCCACTGCTGGCCCATCCTTCAAGAGGGCCCATAGCATCTCTGTTTCCCAGGCAAGGCTTTCCACCTGCTTCCTATAGGTGAGCTCTAACTTCTTCTTCTCAAGGGCAAAGGACTTGCAAAGCCGTGCCTGCTCTTCACTCATCAACTCCTGTGCTTGAGTTGCGGCTATTCACAGCATGTGAGGATCTTCTTTTCCCTCTCTTCTCTTTGTTCCTTCTCCAGGTCAAGCTACTCTGTCATCTCTCTCACTTGCAGCAGATGTTTCTGCAGCAACTCTTCCTTCTCCTGCTGATACTGTAGTGATAAGTTCTTAAAGCAAGTGGCCTGCTGGGCTTTCATCCACGAGAGCTTTTGGTTCAACTCAACTTCCACCTCTTTCCTACAGAAACAGAATGAGTCACAGGCACTGCGGGCTGCAGCTCTAAGCCCGAGACCTTAGAAAAGCCACATGGGCTTTTCTTATTCTAATCATGGACCTCCTCTGCTTTTTTCTCTCTCACTCCCATGGCTCCTGCGCTTCCGTCCATGCCCTAGGACCTTCCTTAAAAGAGGCCCCTGGAGGACTGGCCATCAGTGAGATTAGGTTCCATATACAGAAGCCAACATGGAAGCCACTCACACATATAACTGTAAAATATTAGTTTATTAAAAGCAAACAGAATTAAAACTCAGCACCTTGGTCGCACTAGCCACATGTGCCTGGCTGGTGGCTGCCATAATGGACACAGCAGACATAGGGATGCCCCTCATCACACAAAGTTCTAAGGATGAAACCTCTTCATTCCCTTGTTCATACATTTTAGCCTTTTAAAGAATGTCACCAACCCAAATTAATGGTCCTTCCCAAAGTGTTAGGGCTTTTAAATCTTTTATCTATCTCCCCATGTGCTATAACATCACATCCCAAAAAATTAGAACAAGTTATTAAATGATGAAGAGCATATTGTCCTTTGCTACCGGAAAGTATGAGGCAGAAGGTGAAAAACAGAGTTAAAATTCTATAAAGTAAATTGGTTCATCCCTAAGCTCTAGTTAATACATGTTTTAAATTTAAAGTAAAAATCCTTTTACGAAGGCCTATTCTTTCAGTGCTCACCCATGTGCTCTAAGAAAACCACTCTGAGCAGTCTGCCTAATCCAATTTAAATTTTGGTTCCTGGCAAGAAACCAGAGACATGAAATCCTTAAAGGATGTGGCTGGCACTGGACCTGATCTGCTGTAGCTCGTGCTGATGCTTCCGGTGCAACTCCTCTTCCAGCTGGTCCTTCTCCTGGGCCAGCTGCTGGGCCAGGCCAGACAGTGCCTGTGTGTAGTGCTGCTCCATCTCCGCCCTCTCCAGGTCAAACTTCCTCTCCAGCTTGAGGCCATGGGCTGCATTCTGGAGCTGGTCTTGCAGGTCTTTGATGATCTCCTGAGATTTTACATGGAGTGACTCCAGGTCAGCTTTCTGATCCTCCAGCACACTGAACTCAAGCTTAAAAGCCTGCTCCATTTCCTTTTTCTCCTTTGCAAAGTCCCTTTTTATCACCTCAATTTCTCTTTCATAGCAATTTACCTGAAAAGAGAAATACGAGCAATGTCAATCAGGAGGTTCTCAAAATGATTTACTGGCACTACAACAAAGAAGTATGACACTGCCAGGTGGGACAGCCAAAGAGTGGGTAGGCCAGACCTAATGAGGTGCAGGGGACAGCCATGCCCATGATATTCAAGGCTCCCCATGTGCCCAAGTGGCTGCAGGCTTCAGTTATCCCCATAACCTCCCATCAGCCCTCTGAGGCAGCTCCATTAGGTGGGGAAGAGAGGGTGGAGACCAGCTGGGCTACTTGCCTTGCCAGGCAGCAAAGAAAGGCAGAGAGTGTGACAACAAAAGGAAGCTCTGAACACTCTGGAGGCCCTGGTGTGAATGAATACTATCTAGCCACAGGGGGCAAGGTTACTGCAGAAGCTTCCGGCCAGTGCATCCAGGGAACCCATGGGCATGACTGTAAGACAAAGGTGGCCCTGACTCACTGCTATTCAGACTGAGACATCTGATCCCTGATAACAAGTCATGGTCACTGTCCTTTAACAAAACTGACCACAATCTAGTATCAGAGCAGGAGACACATTATTCAACTGAGAAGACAGATTTGGCCAGGGAGCTCCTGGCCATGAAGCCATGGAGTACCCCAGCAAGGGCAACACTCAGGGCCATTTCATCCTAGAACAAAGCCAGGAGCTGTGATTCCCCAATGGCAGAACAGGCAGAGAGGTCTGGCCTCAGCAGTAACCTTGTGACACTCAGGACACACAACCCTATTCTCTCCCACTATTAGTTATTCCTTATGTCTCACATCCCTCAAAAGAGGGCTCGAGGTTGAATGTCAATTTTATTTTCCTTTTCTTACAAACTTTCTTCCCCTGAGTGGGCTTACTATGGAGTAGGGGATCTGCGGGCAGACATGTGCCTGCAGAACCATCAGCACATTGTGAGCGACGGTTTCTGGAACACAGCAGGAAGCACCCAAATCTCTCTGTGGCCTCCCTCATGCCCCCTAACCTTGGTCTCCAGCTGGATCTTGAGATCTTGGTAATGTTCCTTCACCTGCTCCATCATTATCTCCGTTTCTATACTCACTGGAGTGGAATCACCCACAAAGGAGATGATGCCTGCAAATGAGAACATTTCTGCTTATGTCCTGCCAAGGACGCCGTGGAGACTGTTCCCAACCCTCCCAACTGACATCCAAGTGCCATTTGGATGGCACTTATTATTCAACCCAGCTTTTCTCAACCGCCACAACAATGCACAACCTTCCACAGGCACCTTCTGAGAGGAACCTGGTGCTGGCAGGAAGGGGCAGCCCTTGAAGGTTTCCACAGTCTGTTACACCCCCTTCTAGAGTCAGTATTTCAAGTCTTTGCCAGAACACAGATTACCCCAAGATATAACTAGGAGGTTCGATGCAAGATCTGCCAGGCACTTTAATTCCCTAAAAGATGCCATACATGTTATTACACCCTAAATTGTGTTGCCTGACCCAGGTACACAGAGGAACTGGAAAGACAGAAAAAAGTGTGACTGATAGCACAGACAAACCCTTGTGACAGTGTTTTATGATGAGGCATGTACATCATACAAATAATGTGAGGTTTCAACAAATAAGTAAGGCATGGAGTGAAGTTCTTGTGGAGTGAAAGTTCTGAGAGATCACGGGAAGCCACATTTTGTTCCAGAAGATTTTCCTCACTGACAGTATCAGACATTTAGATGAGGGCCCCATGGGCCCACAAGCTCTACCAGCCCTCATGGGATGCCAGGTGTCACCAACATTGTGCACGTTGGGGGCATGCCAAAGGGTTGACTCAGAATGTGGGTTTTGGCCACTGTTAGGGTTTCATCTGTGCTCATTCAAGAACCGTGAAAGTGGGAGAAAATTACATAGCCCCTAAACCTTACCATCTTCCAGTTCCCAAATTATTTTCCATGAATAAAAGTGACAGACTCAGGACATTGGGGCCGAGAGAACTCAGGATAAGCATCTTAGGAAAAAAGGGATCCTATTGCCTTGACAACCAGAAGCTACCATACGGGTCTGGCCAATGGGCCCAGGTTAACGGGCACCCATCAGAAATGGCTCCAGCTGGGTGCACTAACAGGCTGGCTGCCACAGTCCATATGGCCCCCTCCATAGTAACTCCCCTATCGTGACCATCCCCTCCAGCAGCAGACAGAGCCCTCTTCCTCTGAGGGGGCCAATGGAGGGGTGAAGGAGAAGAGAAAGGCCCTAGCTGGGAGATAGCTTTAGCTTTATCAGTGATAACATAAAGCATGGGGCTGCTTCTGGTACCACAGCCCAAGACCTTCCAGGGACAAAGAAGGTAACAAGCATCCCCTTCCCTGTGGCCACCTATGATGCCTACCTGTCTACTCATCACAACTCATCCGGGTATCTGGTAACATCTGACATGCCAGCCATACCCCAACAACTCCCAGCTGAGGGAAATCTGGGCTGTTTTTCTCAGGAGCCATCAGATTCCATGACAGAACCCAGGTGAGAGGGTTCCCTCAGGGGCCAAGGAAGGTGGACCCAAATGCACAAAAAAACCCACATGGTTCCTGTGGAGGTCCCCACATTGGCTCTCTTAAGAACACTTTTTTTCTGTTTTATTAAATAAGATTTTCCCAAGAAACAGGGGAAACTCCAAGTGATCTCAGGGTTACAAATAAGAGCAAGATGTTCTCTAAGGGGGTGTGGCCATTGCGATGTGTGATCGATGGAGGCAGTCAGGCTGCTGTGGCAGTCCTGTGGTCCCCATGTCCCCCACTGGCGATGGCAGGCATGAAGCCATGTGCATCATGTGAACCCACATAGCACCTGCCCTGTACAACTGCCAGGAAGGGTAACAACCAGCCCAAACCACCATGCCCTCCAAAAGGACCACAGAAACCGCAAAAACAGCTATGGCATCTGAATCCCTGCTCTAGTCTCTATAAAGAGCCAAGAACACATAAACACAGGGCCTCAGAGCCTCTCAGAGTCTGGAGTTTGACCCAAATCTGTGGGCTGGGTTAGGAATCAAGAAGCCTTGGTCTTTCTCAAGTCATACCTTCAGCATGCAGCTCTGCTTCGAGTGGGCAGAGGCACTTTCCGGTGTCACGGCCTCACCTCAGAGCATGAGGTTGATACCATCCACTCAGGCAGTAAACACCAACCCTGGTCTGCCTTGATCAACACCAGGCCTCTGTGAATACCAGGGAGTCTCTGACCCATTTACACGATTGAGTGCCTTCCTTCTCTTTGTAAAAGTGGTCACAGACCTGAGACCAGCCCCCTGCTCACCCCCAGCCTCCCCATTCTTCCCTTCTCTAGATGCCGTCTGTGTCTGGTCCATGCTGACCACTCACCTGGACCCCTTTGATCCCCATCCAACACAGGAGGGTCATTTGAATGCATCTACCCTGTAGTCATGGAAAGGTGATCCTTACCTTTACCATTTCTACCCAAATGGTAAAACCCTTACCCTCTTCAACCTCTCTCTGGGCTCTGGGTTTTGTGTTAACCTCTGGCCACACATTACAGGCCCTTCTCCTGCATGTGGCAGTTTGAAGGGCTTGTGACCACTTGGAGGCTGGGCTAGGCCCTGAGGTGCTGTGAAGCTGGCCCACCTGCTGCTGCACTCCCTAGACTGGAAAGAAGCCTGTGCTGCAGAGTATGCAGATGCTCATTGCCACCAGCCCCCGCCACCCCCAGGAGGTGCACACCACTACCACCTCCTGGGACTGGACTCTTACCTGCTTGGCCATGTCTAGGGAACAGCTGTCCATTTGGCTGTGCATTGGGCCGGCTACGCCAACTCTGGGGCAATTGTGCCTGCAGGCTTTCCAGCGCAGCCTGCAGCTCATCATTGTGGTCCCGCAGGTCCTGTGGGGCAGAGCCAGACACCTCCTCCAGCCGTTGTGACCACTCAGCCCGAGGAGCCACTAGTGTGGAGACTGGGCCATCCAGGGAGCAGCTAAGCTTGCTGCAGGATAAATACTTAAACTGCATCCTATGTTCCTAACCACAAGATGAGTGAAACAAAAGCAAGGGTCATCTCTTGACTTTCTTATGCCTGGCTCCACTCTCTATCACTGGATATACTGATGGGGCTCAGGATAAAAAAAAAAAAAAGTTGAGTGGAAATTGAGAAGAAATGTAGAAAATACAGAGCACTGTCAACACCTGAAGCTGCAGGTGCTCTGTTTAAAACCACAGTAATGCTACAACGTGGGTGCGAGGCAGCGACACCCCAAGACGTGACCTGGGACATGTTCTGGAGTTCTTTCCTTAGCTGCTGCTAAATTTGCAAAGGGTTCTGCAGCTACTGACTACCGAAGAGGATACCACGTGCTTCAGATCAAAAGCCACAAAGCAGAGATGGTCACGTCAAACAGAAAGGAAGGTGGTTGGGTAAGCACGCACATCAGGAGAAGAAAGCTGCTTGTAGGGGCATGGAAACATAAGTGGAAGGCTCTCTATTACAATAAGTGTAATTTTGACCACAGTTGAATGAAATATATCTTAGCCAGCACACTCAGTCATCCGATTTTTAAAGGGCTAGAAAGGGTAGAGTTTACAGACAACTTTCCCAGATGGTCCACAGCCTGCAGCACATCTGTGCATGTCGCCATGTCCACTCACAACTGTGGGCAGACTGGTGACTGCCCGAGCTGGAAGACAGCAGAAGTGACGCCATATCTTCCAAAGGCACAGGTTCCACTGTCTTCTTCTTTTGGGACACTCGCCCTGGGGGAAGCCCAAACCAGCCAAGGCGACACAAAGGACTTGGGGCCCCAGACACAGCACATCCACGGAGCTCAATTTTCCTGCTCTGATTTCTAATCCTATTTGAATTTTCTCTCCAGGCAGTTCTCGTTGAATAAACCTAATCTTCCCGAAAATATTCTGGAGGCTTGTGCCTGGCCTGTCACCACATCTCCCCCTGGAGGAAGAGCCTCTCACCGGTGGCTCTAGGCTATGTGCGAGAAGGGACAGGCTCTGCAGATCTTGGATGCAGTGCAGAATTATGCAGTCATTGTACCTCATTATGAAACTCCTGGGTAAACGTGCTAGTAGTTTCCCCCATAGAAGGAGCAGCTCCCTCCTGGAAGGAAGGGCAAGTCCCAGAGCGGATCATGCACCCATAGCTCCTGACTTGGCCTGCAGTCACTCTTTTTCTAGCCCTGCGATATCCAGGCTGGCAGCACTTACCACATGGGCTACTGGACCTCTAGCTGTGGTCAATCCGAATTGAAGTGTGCTGCAGCATAAGATCTACACCGGAATTCAAAGACCCGATTCCAAAAAAAGGGATGTAAAATATCTTATTAAAAATTTGTTTATATTGATTATATGCTAAAATGATAACACTGTGATATGTTGTATTAAATCAAATATATTAAAGTTAATGTCACCTATTTTTTTTACATTTGTAACGTGTCTACTGGAAAACTTAAAATTACATGTGCAACTCATATTTTTACTAGATAGTGTTGATCTAGAGAATCATTTCTATCCAATGCCCTGCCACCTTTGTGGTTCTTTCTGCTACCCCAAGTGGTTATTCTAAGAACATATACATGCCCTGAAAATTCAGCAGTGACAGAAAACAGGTTCTTTTAGGTGCTATGGTAAGCACAGATTTCTCTGCTGGTAGGACACACGAAGGAGCACGGCCAGTTACAACTGACCAGTGTGATGTGAGCCATCTTGGGTACCAGCCGTGGGCCCAGCCTGTCTACTCAAGGATGACTGGTGGGGCTGTGTTCATGTGGCATGCATGTTTATTTGGGGTGCCTGTGAATGCTGAGGCAGTTATAGGGTGCTACTGTACCAGCCAGGAAAGGCAACAGGCCTGCTGCCCACACGCTGCAGCACAGAGGGTCTGAGCACTCTGGACAGACGGAAGATTTCTTTCTCTTCTTAGTAGAGGTGAGAAGGAAGCTTAGGAATGAAAGCTTGGGGAAGGTATGATTTCAGCAGCAGCACTGGGAAGCATCTGAGGGGGCAGTGGTGCCAGCAGGTTGGCTGGGGTAACAAGTGGGGCTCACTAAGCCACACCTAAGAGGGTGCTGAAGACCTACCCACAGATAGGCAATGGTGGGGATGTCTGTTAGGGATTGGTGTGTGTCTCAGTCCATTTGGGCTGCTATAACAAAAATATCACAGACTGGAATTTGATAAACAACAGAAATTTAGTTCTCACGGTTTGGGAGGCTAGAAGTTCATGATCAAGGTGTCAGCAGATTTAGTGTCTGGTAAGAGCTTCCTGGTTCATAGATAGCCCTCTTTTCCCATGTCCTCAGGTGAAGGAAGAGATGGGAGAGTTCTCTGGGTCTCTTTTATGAAGTACTAATCCCCTTCACCGGGCTCACCCTCATGACTTAATTGCCTTGCAAAGGCCTCACCTCCTAATATCATCACGATGGGGGAACAGGTCTTGACATATAATTTCAAGGGAACACAAATATTCAGTCTATAACAGTGTGAAAATGTGGAATGGGAAAATCTGCATTTGGGGCTTCTGACCAAGGACATGTTAATCCATTATGGTGTCCACCCAAGGTAACAGTGGAAACATGAAACTGCAGAGAATCTCTAAGGAGAATCTGATTGCTGTTTCACAATCCCTTTTACCAAAAGCAGCCTCACTAAGAAAACTGAGGCTGACAGTTGAAAGAAAGAACAAAAAGCTAAACTTATAGTTAAATAGGAAGGGAATTTGGCAACAAGGGAAGGCATGGTTTCCTTGCTAATAAATATCCTGGTCACAAAGTACAGGGAAATGTCAAGAAGTGACTTTGGAAAGACTGGGTGATATATGTCAGGGAAGGTTCAAAGTTATCTTTACTCTGGAGAGTGACTGTAAAAACTGCCCTCAGTCAAGAGGCAGAGATACCCCTAGCACACCAAGCACCTAGATCTTGGTCTTTAAGACCATTCTCTCATTTAAGGAACCAGGCCTCCTTAGAAAAATGGCTGATTCCAGGGCAAGTGCAGATAAAGTAAAATGAATCTGGAGCATCTAGAAAGTACAGAACTAATTAACAAAACATGATGGTGACATGTCACAAGGACATGGCTACCTGCTGGAAGACACTCCCACTGGCCAAATCTTACACAATTTGAACATCAAAAAAATTAGACATGGTAATAAATTACAAACTACTGAGAAAAATGGGAATTACTGAGTCCATGCCAATAATGGATGGATGGACGGACGGATGGATGGACAGATGGAGAGATGATCAGACTTCTCTTAGTTACAGTAGAATCCCAAGGGCCAACTGATAAATGTGAAATGGGTGCTGGAGTTGGAAAACCATCATTTTGTAACCATTATAGTAAAAATTGAAGTGAATGAGAATTATCAATGGATACTAAATCCAGGGCAAGTTAAGAAGAATAACAGGATATTTGCATGGTCTTAAAGTGTCTCCCCACTGACTGCTTACTAGTTGTATGGGGGGAAAAAATTATACAGTGGGGAAATGAGGCAATGCCTTGAACAGGTGACCAAAATTAAACATCACCTATGCTTTCCAGCTGAGAATGTATAACCTCAATTTAATCCAAAGCAGATGTTAGAAAAACACAAAATGAGAAAGATTCTATTAAAAAAGTGGGGGGAGGGGCCTTCAAAACTATTCACATCAAAGACAAAAAATGGCTGTTGGAATGTGTTACAGATTGAACGTGTTCCCCCAAATTCATATGTTAAATCCTAACATCCTATATCATGGTATTTGGATATGGGACCTTTGGGAGGTGATTAGGTCATGAGGATGGAATACTCATGAAGGGCATTAGTATTCTTATAAAAGAGACCCCAGAGAGCTCCTTCGCCCCTTCTGCCATGTGAGAACATTGAGAAGACAGGAGAAAGGCAGGCGCAACTAGGAAAAGAGAGAGAGAGAGAGAGAGAGAATGAGAGAGAGAGAGAGAGAGAGAGAGAGAGAGAGAAAGCGCGCGCGCGCACACGCACGCGCACATGCGAGCAGGAGAGCTCTCATCAGCAACTTGATCTTGGAATTCCCAGACCCTCGAACTGTGAGAACTAAATTTCTGTTGTTTATAAGCCCTGCAGTCTATGGTATTTTTGTTACAGCAGCCAGAATGGACAAAGAGAATGTTTCAGATTAAAGGACATTAAACAGACATGAAAACTAAAGCAATATCTGATACTGGACCCTGCACCAGAGGGGAAATGTTCCAAAGGACATTGTTAGGTTAACTAGCAAAACCAAAATACAATGGAAATCATAGAAATCATGAAGTTAGTAAGAATGCTACAGTTACTAGAATATTCTCATTCAGCAGGGTGTTGGGAAGCTGGCTCTCCAGGAAGAAAAGCCCAGATTTGCAGCTTTTGCATATTTCTGTGGTGTTAATAACTCTCACCATAGCCAATTTCAAGAAAGGTTTAATAAGAAACTAGGAAAATTCCTGAATATTTAACAATCAACTCTGGTGCATCTACACATCACTATGAGGTTGTATGTTTAAGCCTGTTCTTAGGAAATTCACACTGACCTGTTTAGGGGCAGAGGGCTATGATAATTGTAACTTACTCTCAGTCATTCAGAAAATAACTGTGTATACACAGTCACATCCAGACACAAGCATGCGTACCCAGTGGGCAAGCACACAATGACAGAACAAACAGGGTGAAATATAAACAACAAGTGAATCTGGGCAAAGGAGATCTAAGTGTTCCTTGCACTATTTTTAATTTTGTAATTTTATGTAATAGAAATTATTTCCAAATAAAAAGTGTTTTTTTAATGCTCTGTTAGTTTGAAATAGCCAAAAATATCCCACAATTTTGAAGACAAATTTCTAAAGAGATTAGCACTAAAATGTGAAAATATTTCTGCTGTTTCAAAAAATAAAATTTCAAGAACCAAAAGGAAATGAGTAGCAGTTAATTTAAGTAACAGAGTCATGTTAAAGAACGAAGGGGTTTATACTTGTTTGGAAAATCTAGTGCATTGAAAAACAAATTAATTGATGGTTAGTTATAGGTTCTAAGTCTTCCCAACAAGTTTAAATGGGGAAGGAACATGGCATGGAA
Organism: Eidolon dupreanum; assembly: GCA_028627145.1. Taxonomy (NCBI): domain Eukaryota; kingdom Metazoa; phylum Chordata; class Mammalia; order Chiroptera; family Pteropodidae; genus Eidolon; species Eidolon dupreanum. The sequence goes on from CM053504.1 coordinate 39,637,380, forward strand.
CTACAATCCCAGCAAAAAGCAGTGCAGTACAACCCACCTGCATGACAGCCCCCACCCCTCCACATGCACCAACTGGGTTCAGGAGGAAGGTAACACAGCTGACCATACACCAGATTTTTAAAAGGGCACTTCAGGATTCAGGCTTTGGAGTGGAAGAGAGAGCACAGGGAAGGAAGCAGGTGGTAATGTCACATTCCAGGACAGCCTGGGCTCACCTTTATCTTCTGGTGTTGCCAAAGCAGTGTACAGCAGGGATGAAAGTCAGTTCTAACTTTAATTGGAGGGAACTCATTAAGAAGTAAATTGATAATACACCCTTAATATCTAACAAGAAAGTCTTATCTGTTGAGGTCTTGATCATTTTGATTGTACTGTGATCAGCACCACCAACCTTGTTGACCACCTACGCCCTGCTCTGCACTGTGGCATTCCAACTGAATGGACTGACACTGGTAGGTCTGGCCCAGGAAATCTAAACACTCAAAAACAGAAAACATGATGAAGCCCTATATGGGGCCTGGAAACCCAGAGGGACCATCAGAACTGGCGCCACAGTCTAGTGACTTTGGCCAGCCCAAGTGGGGCCAAGCACAGTTGCTGAGCAGCAAGTGCAGTCCCACCTCCTAGCAGAACAAAAGGTTTGGAGGACCCTGTTGGCAGAGTGCAGGCTGAGATCACAGGCTCTACCTCCTCTAGGAGAAGGATGCTCCTGCCAGCACATCTAGACCACTCTTCATGTGGAGGCCAGGAACGTGGCCTACCAGGAATGTCAGGCCACTACTGGGCAGGAGAGGGATGAGGCCTGCATACCACCCAGGTCTGTGCCAGAGAGACCCTGATGACCTGCAGGGCCATTAGGAAATGCCCTTATCATGGGGTACTCCAGCACCCCATTCTTAGCAGGAGTGGCTGGGAGAGGGTACCACAGCCTGCTGGCATGGAAGGTCACTGGAGGGCCAAGCTCTTAGAAAGAACTGCCCTTGTCACAGGGTAGGCCGGGCAGTGCAGGGCAGGAGTATATGAGGAACCCATGCACCAAAGACAAAAGTAACAGCCTGATCCAGTAGCTGGGTAGGGCACATACCCTGCACTTGAGCTCATACTCCTTCAGGACCTCCATGAATCGCTCCTCTTGGGCCAGGAGTTCTATGCTCTGTGGCTCCAGCTGAAAGTCAGACACGCAAAGGAAAATTATAGACAAGACCTCAAGCCAGGCAGAGTGCATGCTGTCACATCATGTTCCTCCCACTAGGCTTAGCACCTCCTGTCCCTCTTCCTTTCCCCTCTCCTTCTCTGGTTTAAAAAGTCTCAGGGCAGTAGGATGTGCTTGCCCTGGCCCCCTGGGACACCCTCTGCTTGGATCCTGCTCCAGAATAGTAACTCCCTTCCCCTTCTCCTCCTGAGGTGATGAGCAGGGCTGGGGGAGGGGGATCACAGTGAGCACCAAATTCTAACCTCTCCTCTGTGTTCCTCACCACTGAGAACTTATCACTGGGGTTGATGGCACCACCTAGCCCTGCTCATGTCATTAAAAGGCCAACATATAAGTCATCGAGGGGGTATACTGGCACCATTGCACTGGCCCGAAAGGTAGGAAAACAGGGTAAGTGGCCTAATTTTTTCTCCATTCTAAGTTTAGTAGGAAAAAAAAATTCAGCTGCCTAGGTATTCTTCTCAAGATCCCAACACTTTTTACCCAGCGCCACAGACTCCTCTCTGAAGACTAACAGTAAGTAAAAGGACTTGCCTTGTCCTTCAACACAAACTCCAGATCATTCTGTAGTTTCAGGACCAGCTTCTCTGATTCCGAAAGCTTTTCCACAACTTCAACAATCTCCTTCTGCAATCGACTGTTTTCCTACAAGACACAGGCCAGTGGTTTGCCAGGCTTTGGGAGTGAGCGGAGGAGGGAACTGTTGGCAGGCCTGTCTCCTGAGTGAGAGGCTTATTCCCAGTAACAATCATAATCAGGGAAGAAACCTCATGGTGTCTGGCACTCACTACCTTGGCATCGTGCAGAGAAGCCTGTCTTGGGGACTGACCCAGAGCCACTAGGGACAGACCCCACAGAGCCCTCATCAATGCTCTTTGCTTTCACCACTGCTTCTGCTTCTCCCACTTCCAAGTGCTCAGATCATGAGTATCATAAGAAAAGGCTGGTTGCAAGTCCTTCTCAGCCATTTTCTCAATGAGGGATTTGAAACTGAACCAGTACAGATCAGATGTCCACCGGGGAGGAAGGCAGTGTCTTCAGACATGGAAAACCAGTGAGAAGAGTGGTGAGGACAACAGTGCAGTGGAGAGCCCAGGCAGTCAGGGCAGACAGGCCCTGTGCACAGTGCTATCAGGGGCTCCTGGGGTGCCTGGCTTCTCCTCTGAGAGACAGAGACTGAGGGGGGCAGGCAGGTATGAAAAGAACCCACAGGCTCTGAGTTAAGAGAAGAGGAAGGCAGGAGCACAGGAGGGGCCAGGGTATACCTCACTGGACCCAAATGCAGGGTGGCTGTGGGTCAAGGGACACTCACCAAAGCCCAGAAACCTTATCTGCCCCAAGCCGCACCTTGAGCCAGCAGGGGGGCTTTAGGTTTGCTGACCTCGCTCTTCGTCTCCAAGGGGCGCAGCAGAGCTAGAACAGAGAGGGAGAGCCCTGCAGGTTCCCCACGTGTCCTACTGCCACACAAGCAGAGGAGGCAGAGGCAGTGCCTCTCTGGCAGAAGCTAGGACCCTTTCTGCTCTGGCTGAGAAATGTGCTCTCTATGGCTAAAGCAAATGTTCCGTAGTTTGAAATCCCAGGGGTTTCTCTACCACAGAGATGCAAACTGTTTAAGGCTGCTGGGAGGTATTGAATCCTTCACTAGGAAAATGTGGTGTGTGCAAGGAGGTACCCTTAGGCAACCTTGTTTCTTTCTTTTCAGTTGGATGCCCTAGATAGCCACTACATCATCACTTATCATCATCACCTCCCCTCCATCCATCACTCCCTCCTCCAGTACATACCTTCAGGGTCAGGGTCAGCTTCTCTCGAAGGCTGGAATCCTCTGCCTGCAGATGCTCCAGGTCCTTCTCCAGTGCAGCCCTCTGCCTGCAGGCCTGTTCCCAGAATAGCTCATGCTCCATCTCTACCTCAGACTGCAGGAGACTCAGCCTTTCTCTGTACCCCTGTTCCAGGTGTCTGTAAGGTGTACAATAGCATATGTCACATCGCACTCCCAATGGGGCTACCCAGGCCCACCAGGCCCTGCCTCTCAGGGAACATCTTCCTGGCCAACAAGACCTCCTCCTTCCTTGGAAGCCCCCTGCTGAGAGAACCTGGCCATACCATCTTAGACTCAACTGTTCCTGCTTGACAGATGGGATCACTGTTCCTCAGCTAGATTACATGTGCTGTAAGGTCAGAGGCCCTCCATTAAGTCCTCCCCCTGTGGCCTGATGGTGGACGCCACGCCTCAGGGCTGGTGCAGGTTACTCCATGCAAACAAGGGGAGTCAGTGGGTCCTTGGAATGATAATCTCTGGGAAGTGAGATTTCTGCTTTCACTTTTATTTTCTACAAGAACATGTATCATTTATTACTTCTGTAATAAGACAAACCTAATGCATTCATAAAAGCTATTTCTAGAAACCTACTGATGATGCCCCATTACCCATGGGGCAAGATCCAAACTCACCCCACACAGACTCTCTCCAACACTTGCTTGCCAAATCCACCTACATCAAGAGACACACAGGGCTCTGTGCTGAGTGCTCTAATAAACTGATGGGTGCCCCATCACTCCTACTTTACAGGTGAAGAATCTGAGGGGCTCTGCCCACCTAGGGTCACAGCAAGGGCCCAACAGACCCAGAATTCTAAAATGCATCTTGCTGGCTCCTTGGTGTCCACCTCAGGCTGACTTTTCCCCCAAAGGTGAAGGAGAAGGAGGTGGGGAGGCCTGCAGCCCCTCTGCACCTCACCGGGAGCAGAGCCAAGAGCTGGTTTTTTCATAGCACATACTCTTTGCTATCCCTGAGGGGACACCTCTGGGTGATAAAAGCTTGGAGAAGCTGAACAACCACTGAGTTATGTCAAGGGAGCTTAGCATAGACTATTCCCCACAGTGGGGTGAAAAGAACTCTCTCAGCCTGGTTCAGCCTGGGAAATCCTCAAGGGCTAGATTTTCTCGCGTTTTAGTTAACAAACCAAAGAGGTGGTTTTGTGTCCAGAAAAAGGTACGAAGTCCTTCCTTCTGGTCTGTCCAGCTACCAGCCTGAAAAGTTGTGCAGACTGCTTTCCAGGAGTCTGTGCAGTGTGATCTCAGCAGTCCGGTTTCAGGCTCTGGTCTCCTTCCACCACGTCAGGCTCCTTCTCACTGAGCCAATAGGCTCCAAAGCCATTTACGAGACCTCCCCACAAAAGTCCATCTGTCTCACTGATCACAGGCACACACAGAACACTCAGCTTGAGTAGGACAGACACCATAAATGAAGCAGAGGAAAGTGAGGGCAACAGAGAGAAATTTTCCCTGCAGCGCACAGGCATGCACAGCTAGATGCCACTGAACCACAAGCCCCGTCATAAAGAGCAAAACCACTTATTAAATGCACCACCCCCCTTCTTTCAAGGAAGGCATTCCCAAAAGTGTGTCTTCTATATTTCTACTGGCTCAGGTGAAATAGGAGGGTCTCTGTTCTGTTGTGGTTGTGAGCATGGCCTGAGCTGGTGGCAGCCCCACGTCCACTACCTGCTCTCAGCCATGGCTAGGGAATCGTTGCCCTGGTGTTGAGATGCAGCTCTGGGCTCAGGCGCCACAAGCAGGACCTACTTTATCTTCTTCTCTGTGAGCTGCTCCAAGGCTGAGTGGCAGTCATCCATCTCTTTCACAAACTCCAGGTTCCTCTTCTTAGCTTTCTCTAGATCCTTTCTTGCCTTGTCTCGCTCCCTCACCATCTGTTCCACTTGTCCCCTGCCACAGGAAGGAGACAGGATTGATGGAGCATATGCTCTGGGCCCAGTGAGCCCTGTGTCTGCACAAATGAAAAAAAAGGCCAGCATTCCTGGGTTTAGGGCATGAGCCAGCGCCGTGCTCTATCCTCACGCTACCAACAACCACCTTCTAAGGCAGTTTCTACAATTACTGCGCCATTTTACAGATGTACCTGCTGAGAGAGAGGTTAAATGACTTACCAAGGGAAGTTTTTAGGTCTGAACCACGGAAGTCAAGCCTAGAGGCTTACAGTGTGCCACACCTCCAGATGGCCTCAGAACAGGTGAGAATATATTTGTGCGCCCTCTAGTCTCCAGCTAGGACTTGAGCCCCAGGGGTCCCAAGTACCTAGTCTGGGACTGGACACATGAGGGGAGAAAGCTGGCCATCCCATATCCTGCCTGGTCACAGCTCTGATACCTGCAGCCTGACATCTGAGTGAATGCAAGATGAATCACCCAGAGCAGAAGGCCATCTCTGTGTTTGGCCCTGGCTCTGTCCAATCACCCTAGGCACCCCTACAGCCTCGCAGATCACCGCTGGCACTCTATTTTGGTGACCATTTCTCTCACTGAAGGAGCACCAAGGTTTCCCCTCTCTGTCCTCTCAAGGCATAGTCTTTTTCTGGTCCTATTTGCAGAGAGATAGCTGAGGTCTGAAAGGTCATCTGTCAGCACCTAATGAAATGCAGTCTTGAGGATGGAAACTGTGATTTTTGCAAACCTTTTCTGCAGCTCTCAAACATCAATAAAAATACAAAAACAATTTTTGTGCCAATCTGCCAAGCAGACAGATGGCTTGAATACTCAGCTAAACCAAAACTGAACTCGATTAAAGTGGAATGTACTCTTTGCCAAACTGTCACTTTGCACTTAGTGACCGTATCTGAAGAATATTTCTTTTTCCTCTCTAGCCAGCCACCAGAGCCCAGGAGCCCTCTCTCTGGCTGCTCTTGGAAGCGCACCCCAGACTGGAGGGTTTCCGCTTCTGTGCTTAAAGCTCAGGCATCAGCAGGATGTGCAGTTCAAATCCTTCTTTTTTGGAACCTCGCTGAAAAGGGCTAAGGGAGGACCTTGACATAGATTTTTAAGCTACTCACCAGATGGAAGGGAAGGCCAGACCACAAAAGCCCATGCAGTAGTCACTGAATAGTTTACTGGGTCCTCAGGCCCACCTCAAACCACACACATGGATGGAACTCGAGGCACAGAGAGCCCTCATCTTGCTCTCAACTGCTCAGCTCTCTTTTCCTACCCCACTGCAAGCTCTAGCTAAAGGAAAGCCAGTGAGAAAAGTGGTGCAGAAAAACCATTCCTGATACTGGCCGTCTGGGATGGATAAGGGCAGAGTCCGTTTTCTTGGACTTTTCTCCAGGCAAACCCAGCCAACTCCCCATGTCTACCCCAACCATACTGGGCATCTTACTGGCGGAAGCTCAGCTCCTGGCGGTAGCAGGCCAAGGCCGCCTGCTGAGTGGCTCCATGAACCATCATAAGCTCGTTCTCAAGGGCCCAGGTCAGCTCCAGAAGGTTCACCTTCTCATCCACACTGAAGTCGAGGCTCTGGAAATAGCAAGGCAGGAAAAGATGAGGAATTCTCTAAACACATCCTGGCTCTCTTAGTGACAGTTCAGGCAGTGATACATGCTGTCCTTTCTCGTAGATGGCACTTGCAACTTTTCTGTCTGTGAAGTCTCTGCCTCCTGGGCATGTCCCTCCCCAACCCATATAACTCTGGTGCCCCATCCTGCCCCACCCCGCCCCACCCTGTCCTATCCCAGTTCTTTCCTCTTAACTGTCCCTGCAAAAGGGGTGGGTATGACCCAGGGTAGACAGAGTTCCCCTCCCTGGGCAAAGTGACTGACACAAAAGGAGGACAAGTCCCAAGCAGAGGTCTTCATGGGGATCCATAGGAAGCTGGAGGAGAGAGGTTTTTCCCTGTGAAATCAGTTGTGTAAGGACCTGTGGGTCTTGGGGAGTTGCATGAGGAGAGGCTAAAACTGCCAAGAAGCAAGCAGGAAGATGGAAGGGAGTCCTGGCAAGAGCCTGGAAGGCTGAGTCTCAATGCCTAAAGTCCTTTCCCCTGAGTGCACACTCAAGAGAGCCCCTAACAGCCTCCTCTCTGCTTTTGAAGTTGGGCTTCTGTTATTTCACACTACCAGAATCGTGATATATGGATAGATGGTTTTGTTTGTGGAAAAACGATCCAGCAGAGATAAGCCACACTGAAGCATTCCAGCGAGTGGAGCATTATTTTTACCCATGGGATTTTGAAAATAAAAGAATAAAATTTGTTTTATGTATTACACAGCAGTAAAAAAACAAACAAAAAACAAACAAAAAAACAACAAAGAACACCCATGTGCCCCTCTGTTTGGGCAATAACTAACACTTTACTGCATTTTCTCTTTTAGCTTTGAGTGTTTTTGACTCCTGTTTCCTTTTATGATATTTACATATAAATCCAGGGAAGGAAACCAATATGGGCCTACAGAGAAAGAGCCACAAAATTTCTGGCTCATACGTGAGAATGAGGAATGCTCCCTTTAAACTTATAAAATGAAGGCTTGAACTTCCACTCTTCCCCACTTCCCAAAGTGCTTCTGAAAAGAAATGACATTAAGTCTACAGCCATGCCACCGTGTGAACAAGCATGATGCCATCTGATTTTGGAAGTTAAGCAGGGTCAGGCCTGGTTAGTACCTGGATGGGAGACCACCTAGGAAGACCAGGTGCTATAGGCATAAAAAAATAAAATAAAATAAAGGATTGTAAGCTGACAAGGTCCTTGCAATCTGTGAAGTCAACCAAGGGTTGCCTTGCCTAAAAAAAAAAAAAAAAATGACATTAAGGGAACAACTTGGGAAGTTCAAACTGTTATTACACAAGGGCAATAATCTCACAAGATAGAGTGCAAAGACATGGCAGGTCACAGCAGCAGCTTCTTGGTTGAGTAGAAAGGAGTCATCAAAAACCACATGGCATAGTGGGAGCTAGCCTCCACAATGGCCCTAGTGTTCCTCACCCCGTGACATTCATGCTTGTGTACTCCCCTCCCACACTGAATAGCGCCAACCTGTGTAACCCACAGGATACATGGGAAGTAATGGCATGTGACTTCCAAATCTTGGGCACAGAAGACAGGTGGCTTCCTCTTTCTTCTCTCTTGGACAGCACTCCAGGAAAGCCAGCTGCTATGTTGTGAGGATGCTCAAACAGCCCTCGAGAGAGGTCTACGTGGCAAGAAATAGGCCTCCTGGTTGCAGCAAACACCAACTTGCCAACCTAGAAGCAGATGCTCAGCCTCGGTCAGGCCTTCAGAAGCCAGCAGCACTGGCTGACATTTGACCAACCTCATGGGAGACCCTAGGCTAAAAGCATCCAGCTACACAGCTTCTGAATTCCTAAACCACAGAAACTGTGTGAGACAAGAAACATCAATTGTGTTTTAAGGCATAATTTAGTGGTGATTTATTGAGGAAGGACAGATAACCAACCAATCCAGGGCCTCCTCACAGAGCTACCCCAGAATTAATGGTGCTTCCTCAGGTAGTCTCACAGGCCATTTCAGTGCTCTGAAATGGCTAGGGATCTTGAGAAGTTGGGTGTGTGACACCAGTGTGTTCAGGCTGAGGACTCACCCATCAGGCATCTCTTTCCCAAGGGGAAGGTCTTTTTTTAGGCAGGTGTGCTTGTTGTTCTTGACAGGGCCAGTGACCTGTGGTCTTGACCACCAATATCACAGGCAAGCAGTTATCCAGAGTCACAGGCAGGAAGGGCCCTGATTTGCTGTGTCAGAACACCCACACCACCTGCCTGACTCCCTGGTGCTCCCACCCTGGCTGTCTGTCTTCAAGCAGCTACCCCACCTGTCAACTGAGACAAACACCTTCAGGGCTATGTGAGGGGTAAATAAAGTTACCCATTTGACAGGTCCTTGCTTGGTGCTCAGGTACTAAGAGGAGTTCAATAAATATCGCTGTCTTTCAACGAATCCTGACTATAACTGGTAAATTATAAATTGCTAAAGAAAAGGAAATATTCTCTGATAACACAAAAACAATAAAAACAGTAAGTTCTAAAAAGTCAGAGGCAAGGTCAAGACTCATCACTGGTCAGACTATGACGCCAGGACTTAGGAACAGGGTTTTAGAGAGAATCTTAAAACTGAGCTGCTTCACTCTTTGCCCTCCCTAGGAACTCATTTCTGTGATCTGCGCTCAGCTCTGGTTCTCAGAACAGTCCCGAGAGCCAGCTGTCCAGGTCTGGCCTTGTCCTCTGGGGACTGCCCAAGGATGCTGGGTGGCTGGACTCAGCATTGGCTAGATTTAGGCCCAGGAGGGTCTGGCCAAGGAGACAGGCAGACTGTCTTAATGGCTTTCTTTGGGTTCCTTTACATTATTGTTGGTTTGTGCTAATAAGGACATTTTTTAAGGCAGTATGACAAAACTAATCAAGAATCAAAATGTGTAACTTCAGGAATCTAGCATACAGAAATACCAGCACTGGAGCAGCAGGATATACGTGCATTTTAAATGACAACATTTATAATAGGAAAAACCCTACATGTCCACAAACGTAACACAAATTAGCAAAATACACATTATAATACCAACTAAAAAAATTTTTTTAAACTGGAATGTCTAAACATATATTTCTTTTTTTGTGCCAGGCAAAAGCTCTGCAGACAATCTACTAAGCCATTATCTGTCAACACTAAAGGGGGGCCAGGCTTTATTATCTTACAGATTTCTATACAGCTGACATTTTTATTTACAACATGAAGTGAAATTTGGAAATGAAAATATCAGTCTAGCTCACCACACTTCTCCCCAACATTCTTCCCTCACCTTGCCTGGCCCCTGTATGCCACTTAGCCTCCCCAGAGCGGAGCTCTCTCCAAGCCCCGGGGTCTGGCCCTGTGGCCCTGGGGGTGGTATGCCTGGCCCCGGGGAAGAGGCCTGGGCCCATGTGAGTACAGCCTCCTGGACTCATCCCTGGAAGAGCATGGAGGAGGCTTGGGAGGAGGCAGCAGGGCAGCAAGCCTCCCTATGCCAGACCTAGTGGGGGGAGGGTCTGCATTGAGTAGGGTCTACATGAGGAAATGAGCTCAACCAGCTGGCCAGGCAGCTCTGGGTGGAAACGCTCAGACTTCTTACGACAGTGATGTCCAGTAAGATATCTCTACCACAAGGAAGGGGACATCTACACGGAAACTTGAGACCAGTTCAATAAAGTGTACACCTTAAAGGAAAAAAAAATCTGCACCACCTCATTTGTAGGACTGACCTCCCTCATCCAGAAAAACAGATCATCTCTGAGGCTGAAATGCACTGGGAAAATACCTAAGATACTCAAACCTACCTTCAAATGGATTCATTTCAGGTTGTTGTTTCTACTGTTTTTTACTTATTATCTTGCAAGTGAAAATTTCCTGTATTTTAATAGCAAAAAATAAAGAAAAAAGTGATTCCAACTTGCCTTCCCTATGTGGGGTTCGCTACACAGAGTGAACATCCTGTATGTCTGTGGGGTATATGGTCTAGTCTCCTCGGTAGGCAGACGGCCCCCCAGGTCCCTGGCGGGCCTCATACAGCTGGGACGTCTGCCACTGAGGCAGTTGCGCGTGATCAGTTTCAAACCTGTAAGACTTCCCTGCCGTTCTGAATCCCCTCCTGGGCCCACAGGGCAAAGAGCTGCTCAGGAAAGGCAAAGCCGGTGCCATTGTCAATGCTGCAGAAGAGGCGCGGGCCTGAGCACACAGACACTAGGGATGATGTCGTGGCGGTATGACAGTCGCCCTCCTCCAGTACCTGCCATGGGGACAGAGAGATGCCTGTGAGCACATGGGTCTCCTGAAGCACATCTATTCATCTTAAACATTTTCCAACCTCACCAGCCTATGTTCAGCCCTTTGCTGTCTCATTGAGGCCTGATAAAAACAACTCATGTGGTTTCCGTTAGCCCTTTTCCTAGACAAGGAAACAAAGGCACAGCACCATTGCGCGATCTGTTCAAGATCACACAGCACTACAGGTGGCAGAGCAGGGATTTGAACCCAGGGCTCCTCACATCCAGCCCAGCTCTCTCTCGAGGACCCTAGGTACCCACTTTCCTACCATCCACTCCAAGCCTTCTGCAGGGAACATGTCTCAGAGCCCAAGTAGCCTGACTGGTCCACATGCACTACTTAGAGTTTAACATCTCTCCTGAGTCAGTATCGATGTGTGCCTGGCCTCACAAAAGGGCTCCAGAAGGCATGTGCCAGTGCTAAGAAATGCAGTCTGAGGAAAGAAACCCAAGATAGATTTAAAGAGAAGAGGTGAGACAGTCTGAGCATTTCCTCAGGACTTAGAAACACAGTCTGTGGGAGTTTTAAGATGAAAGCAAAACTATCTCAGCCAGAAAGCTGACCTGTTAGCTTTAGGTACTGTAAGAATCCATAGGGCAAGATTATGTTCCTTGTTGTTTTCTGCCCCAGTCAGAGAACTTCAAAACAAGCATTTGCTGTGTGGGGCCACAGGAATGAGCAGCAGCAGCCCCTTCCTGCAGGCCACCAGGGATTCTGCCACACCTGCAGGGACACCCTCCTCACTGACCTCCTCCTGCCCCCTCCTTATGGGTTCCAGTGCATCTTTGTTCTTCCTGAACATCCCGAGCCTGTCCTATTGCCTGAAATGCTTTCTCCAATCCTTCCATGACTGGTCTCTTGCTTAGGGCTCTGCTCAGATGGCATTCCCCTGGAGTGGCTGAGCCCTTGTCAGCCCATCACCTCTCTGCACAGCACTTACCTCTTCTGCAGGGGCTCACTGGCCCATGTGCAGTTTGCCTCTCCTGTGGATGCAGCAGCCTCCTGCTCTTGTCCGCTCTCAGCTATGTCCCTATCTCTCCATAAAGAGAGTTACTTAAGGACTAGTGCTCACTGAGCTATGCTGGGCATCATATAGCTCTACAAAGAAGGCATTTTCCCCCATTTACAGAAGCAGAGAGGGCAGCTCACAAATGCCTGGCTGCCATAAAGAAACTCAGATACCAAATGTACCTGTACCACCTGTCTCTCTCCCACCAGCCTCCTCTCTGAGGACTATGAGCTTGTGAACAAGTACTACCATGTAGGGGCACATCTCCATCTGCGGCACTTATCTGTGGGCTTGGCACCATCATGCCATGCCAGAATCCACACTCACAGGATGCGACACCCTCCACTCCACAGCCATGTCAGCTCAGGGCACTTCCTGGACAGTCAGGTCTTGTTCTTCAGGCCACTGGCCTCTGACCAGAGGTTGGGTCCTACCTCACCTCATTCTTGAACCCACAACTCAGTCCCCTGGCCAGCTATGCTTCCATATCAGGATACAAAAACAGAGGTGGCTCCACCAGCTCAGAGCATGACTCGTGGGACTTCATTGTAGTCTCTGACCTTATGTGGCCTGACATCTTCCCTCAGGACTCCTAGTTTCTTCTTTGTCCATTCTCACTGACTTCAGATTCAGAAACCTGACTCTCAGATTACCTGGCCTGGCAGTGAACAATGTTACTGGTCCTACACCACTGCTCACAAACTATGGGATCAGCCATGTCAGCAAAGCACTGGCAAACTCCCAGAGCAACTGCCCTGTGGTTGTAAAAGGCAGCCTTACTGTCTTAGGACTGAGAAAACCAATGAAATCACAACTTAACTGCCTATAATCTGCTCTCCAGCTGCAGGGACCCAGTATTTGTATGAGAGACAAAATTCAGGAATAGAGGATGGGGAGAGCACAGGTTAATGAGTACTTGACTTCGAAGGTAATCCTAGGGAAGGTCCAGAATCCTTCGGTGACACTGTTCTCACTGCACCAAGAGGGGGTTCTCTTATTGAAATATAGTGCATCCCATACTGAGGAAACATAGTGAAGAACTGCCATGGAATCCTCATAAAACTCCTATGAGGTGGGTACCCATTTCACAGATGAAGAGCCAGAGGCTCAGAGAAGGTAACTCACCCAGTGACACACAACTAGAAAGGAGCAAATCAGATCAGCTCCAAGGTCTGTGTGATTACAAAATCTAACTCACATGGCCTCCCACTTACACATGTATGTATACACTCCCCAACCAACTGTAGGACAGCTCACTTCGGGTGACACAGGCAGAGGGGTCAGGTCTGTGAAAAATGCTGAAGGCTAGAGAATGATAGCAGTGACTGCTATGGTTCAAGATTTAATTGTCCCATTTTACCTGGTAAGGAGACCAGGACCTGCTCAGTTTGATGGAAGCGGAAGATTTCAGAAGTGAAGTGGGCCCATAATTGAACAGGCCAAGCTGGAATTCCTCAAGACTCACTCTGCCATCTCGGTCTTGATCCAGTTTGTTAAACAAGTCTTCCAGTTCCTAAACAAAAGCCACCACACCTCTGCTTAGAAGTTCTAATCGCAAGCAGCTACACGCCGGCCAGAATCACCTAGGCCCACCCATCCACCCTCGTATCCTTCATCCCTTCCTCCCTCCCCAAGTAGGGTAGTTTGCTTGTCGTCATCCAAATTCAAACTGTTCAGTCACACCTGGCCTCCCCTGTTTCTGGCTTGTTAAATCAACATGCCTGGTCAGTTTCCATTCTGCTGTGAACCGGTGCTACCTGAACTTCCTAAATTCCACAAATACCCATTCAGTATCTACTGTGGCATGAACTTGTTGGATGATGGGAAGACCATATACATATGGAGCATGGCTTGAGCCCCCAGAGGATCAGGGTCTACCATGGGCAGCAGGGCTAAGGGGGTCTTTAGCAAGTGGGGAAACCTGCCCTTTCACCACTGCCTGTTCTTCCTCCTCTTGGTCCCTGTAGGAAGAAAGCAGAGGTGAATACGGCTACTGGGAAAGTAGCCAGGCTCCAAGGGCACTGTGTTTGGGATGGGAGGTAGAACAGGGCCAAACAGGCAGGGGGAAAGGGTGTCCTAGGCAGAGGAAGACTCCTGAGTAAAGAGGTTTAGAAGTCAGTGAGGCTTAGGCCACACTTGCTCAGAGGTGGACCCTCGAGGGTGCAGACTTCAGCAGAGGACTGTGAGTCATCAAAGGATGTTAGACCAGAAAGTGACACAACTGAATCAGTGTCTCAAGGGCAAAAGAATTTCTAGATCCAATATCAACGATGACCAACGCAAAGAACCAGTCACTGAGGGTGATCTATCTTGGTTCCTCTTACCTCTTTCTTGAGTCCCTGTAGCCCAATGCTCCGGCAGACCACAGCCAGCTCCTGCTCGCTGAGGTGACCGCTTCTGCCAACGCCAAGCTCTTCCCAGATGCCCCGAACTTGGCTCTCAGCGGTGTCAAAGAAGGGGCTACAGGATTTCTGGGGGCTCCCAAAGACCTCGGAACTCCAGGTTGGCAGCTGGCCTGAAGCAGAGAAAGCGACAGGTAAGCCCAGTGCTCCAGGTGTAGGGGCAACATACCTGCCAGTAATTTACTCTGAAATCAGATGGACAGATAGATAGACACAGGTGAATAGCAAAGCACCAAAAGTGGAATCTAGGTGGTGGGTACATGTGCACTCACAGTACAATTTTTCCAATTTTATTCTGTGTTTGCAAATTTGCAAAATAAAACTTTTATTGGGGGTGAGGTGGAGAATCTCTGCTCTATGTGGGGAAAGCTTTTTCTGAAGGGAACCTACTAAAGTCACACCATTGAAAGCATATAAAAGAGGACTACATTATTTGTATCTACAATTAAGAAAAAAGTTTTTGAAAAATTAATTTTCAGAAACTTTTCAAACCTACCAAAAGTAAAGAGCACATTCCTACGAACCCTAGTGCATGTGTCACTCAGGCTCTGTGATTATTAAGAATTTGTCACGCTGGCTTCAACAATTTCCTTTTTGCTATTGCTGAAGTGTTTGAAAGTAAATCCTAGATCTCATATTTTACACCTACATACTTTGCATGTATTTCTGAAAAATATGGATGTTTTCTTATATAACTACAATGCCACTATCACACCTAACAAAATCAACAATTTCCCAACTGCCTCAAAAGTCTTCTTATAGTTAACTTGTTTGAATCAGTACCCAAAGAGAATCCTCACAGTGTACTTGGTTATTATTTTTCTTAAGTCTTTCAATCATGAGCACTTCTCCTGCCCCCAAACCCTAGACCTGCCTTATTTAAGAATTGGGTCAGTAATTGTTCTGTAGAATGTCCCCCATCTGGATTTGCCTGTTTATTTCCTTGTGACATCATATAACTTGTTCCTCTATCCCTAATAGTTTCTGCAAACATGAAGTTAGTATCAAAAGGTAGTAATTTGGATGCAGGCTCAATTTTCTTTCTAGGCAAAAACACTACAGAGATAGCACTGCATACTCTACACAACCTCACATCAGGAGGTGCAGTACCCTTGAGATGCAAAGCCTCGTCAGTGGGTTTGGGTGACAGATGGCCAGTTTTCATCACTTTCCTACTTTAGCCAGTTGGCTTGCCAATGTTTCTGAGGCTCTGCCAGGGGAATAACTTGTGAAGAAGTCATATGTAGAGGACGTCTATGAGGAGCTATCCATGGATGAGCCATGCTTCAAACCAGATGCTCACCTCCACAACCAGCCCGACACAAAAAGAGGGCTGTTTCCACCTAATTCAGACTTGAGTGACTTGAGTTCCATCAGTGGCCTGGATCTTTCAAGTAGATGAGCCAACTTGGTGTTGATTACCTTGATAATCCGATTAATAATCAGAAAACCAGTTTCCCCAAGGAGAGCCAGGCTCATAAATGTTACTGTAGGTTGGGCTGAGGAAAATGCAAGGAAAGGGGCAGGCAGGAAAAGGCCACCTCTGAGATCCCTTCCAACTTAAAATGTCTAAAATTTCTAAAAAAATTTAAAAGCAATTCTGATACTGAGGTTTATTTCTCAGGGCTGGGATAGGAGGTAAATAAATCCTTTGAGGTTTGACATGAGTGTCTGTGTACTACTGTTGGTTCTAACACAGATGGAAATGTTGGGAAGAAACCACCCTGTTCTACAGGCAGACAGCAAGCACTGAATTGCTCTGTGAATAACCTGCCCTGGGAGTCCTTCCTTGGACTCTGAGTCCAAAGAAATTAAGACATGTTCTTCCTAACACAAAGGGTCTGTCTGCTTTGTCCAGCAGTACCAGTGGATGCTCAAGTCAGTTCCCTTGAGACATTCACTGAGGTAAATGCTGAACGAACAGACCCAACTGCTCATTTCTTACTACAGTAGAAATTCAAGGTCAACTCTGGTCTCCCTGTTTCCAAACCAAGTTTCTGCACTTTCTGCCCTGTGAGAGATCACATGCTAACGCACTATGATTTGCTTAAGTACACCTGCTGCTGCCTTCTCGTTGCTACCGTAAGGCCCCTGAGGACCAGGATCATGTCTTGCACTTTATTTGGGGTACCGACAGGGTCCCTGGTGGATGCTGAGACTGCTTACTCACAGCAGGGCACAGGCAATGCACAGGTCTGTGCATTGGGAAGGGGGCGCAGGGTCTGCCCTGGGAGCATCATGTCTAAGACCCCAGAGCCACACTTGCCAGCGGCATCATGCTGGTCCTTGCAGACTGTGAAATGTAGCAGAACCACATTGCTCCCTTAGCCAGCAGCTTCTGCCCAAGGGTCTGACCACAGGGAATCCTGAGGACCAAGTGATATGATCATACCTGGGACCATCCTGAAGAAGGGGCTCACTAGGGACAACACCCATAGTGCATGCTTTCCGGGAAATTACAGTTGGCTGGCTCACTCTCTGATGACCCAGCTCCTGGAGCTTTCAAAGAACTGGTGAAAGGTAACACCAACATAAAACCATGGTTTTACCTTGTGTTTCAAACAAATCATTCTGAGGTTCTTGAGCACTTTCAGCTTCTTCATCTGACTTGAGACTCTGAAGAAAAACGAAAAGAGAAGAACGTGAATGACCCAGAAGATGTGGCAGTGAGCAGAGCACCAGGAAAAGTAGATGGTATGTCTTGGGGCAGGAAAGAGGAATGAGAAAGAGGACCAGCCTGGTGAGATGCAAATACTCCAAATGAAATTCCACCTCTGCAGCGCGGCCTTCACACCCGTGCAGGAGCTCACAATGAAAACACGATCAAGCACTCCTAGTCTAACAGGAATAAAAACGCTCCCTAAATCAGCACCTCTTCAAGAAGAGTGGCCCTGGAACTTTGACATTCTATCATAGGAAAGAATCTTGAGGCTTGAAGGTCCTTACTTCTTTGCACCCCATCTCTTACCACCCATATTAGTTCTGCAAACAGTCAAAAAGAGAGCAGGTCTCTGTTCCTCCAGGAGCTCCTGGGACAGTGCAGTGCACAGCAAGCCATTAATATCTTGAAGAAGGCAGGCCATCGAGATACACGTGACTCAAGTAAAAACCTCATGTTTTTATGACCAAAGAGTTAACCACAAAGTCAAAGTCTGCTTCTGACAGGTATTATGCGTCCCATGACCAATTCTAGAACTAATGCTAGTTAACCAACACTCATTACTCCTCACAGCCAGCACTGAGCAGAGGGCAGGAATGTGTGAGCAGTTGGTGTGTCCCATTCTTCGGATGTATTCAACCCAACTGACAACCCATGTTCTAGTTCTGGGGATCAAAGATGGTTTTAAGAAGCAGAACAGTAGCACAAATATGGACCAACCCAGTCCTCCATCTCCGAGGGCCAAGTTAAAAGAGGATAAAAAAGCAAATGTCCTGAATTTGTTGGTGTTGCCCAGCACATTCCTGAGATAAGTGACTTTAGGATCTAAATACATATGTTTGTTTTCTTCTTTGCCTCAACAAATGTTGAACATTCAAAAAATTAATTTAGGGGCCTGGGGCTGTCTTATTAAGAATAAGTCCCCATATTGTCCCATCTGACAGAGGTATCGTTACAGAGAGCAGAAACCAAGAAACTCCTGAAATCCTTGAAAATAAGTCTAACAAGCCCACAATTAATTTGCAGGCTGTGGATCTGCCCCAGGGAAATACTTCTTGACATGAAGGCCAGGAGGATCCAGCAGCCCATTTCTTGGGTTAGGCTCTGAACCACAGTGAACAGCTAAGGAAGAATGGGGGCTAGAGTCCACTCCCTAGGCCCCAAAGGCTCTGTCTGGCATGTGCTCACCAAGTTGTCAATGTGTGGCTCAGGATATTTTAAGTGTTCGAGGCAGGTGGGGTGGTGAGCTTGGGACATCCAAATTCCTAACCTTGAGGTTGCTTCAGAAAAGCACCCTTCTCTTTCTATCCTTGACTGATTACCACTGCACCTTTATACAGTACTGGGGAAAGGAGGCGGTGGTGAGCAGGGGAGGCAGCGAAACAAGTGATTTGTGTAAAAACTCTCTATCAACCCAATGTCTGAAAGAGTATGAGCTATGGCCAGAAATTCTCTGCAGACAAGTCAACCTGGAGATATTTAAGAATGAAATGTCATTCTCCAAAGTGTGCTCTCCCTTCTGATGATAAAATGCTCAGGAATGCCTGTCTCCTTCCTCACATCTTCCTGTAGTGAAGAGTGATGACTAAGTGAAATATTATTTTCCCCATGTTGAGTAGCCTGAGGTGGGGAAGAGGAGATCCGACTCACCTCCACGCTTTCCAGAGATGCAGAGCGTCGGACCTGGCTTCTCACGGTGGTCTTGGCTTGCTGTTCTGGTAAACATTTGGCTCCAGTTGCAGAGGTGCATGGCTCGGGCTGGCTCCTACGGCCATACCACTTAGAGCCACTCACATACTTTGGAGGGACAGCACGGGAGGAAGCTGGAAAGAAAATGAGAGGTTTAAGGGAGTGGGCCTCTAAAGCGGTCTCTGGTCCATACATGCCACTGAGATGCCCTTTAAGAAGGTGTAGATCTGGATGCAGAGTATGTCTCTCACTGACGGACGAACTTTTATGCACATAGAAAATGTCTGGAAGAATAAAGAGAACAGAACAGCAGTTATTCTATTCCCTGGGGTGGGGACTAAGAAAGACAGGCAAGGAGACAAGGATTTTCCACTCTAAATTCTACATGCTGTTTAAATTTTGAGTATATTTTGCTTTTATTTATGTAATAAAAGACTAATACAAAACCTAGCTTCTTAATTATGAAAAAAAAAAAAAAACTTCCAATAATTGAGCAACATATGGCTCTAGAGACAGGAAAGTCACTTTCCACCTTGCTCACTATAGGATCCCAAGCCCAAGGGACTGGAGTGCACATGTGGGAGGGCACTGACCTCAGATACAGCTTCAGAGGCTCAGGCTTTGTGCAGGTCTAAAGTCTAGGCATAGGTAGGTATGGATTTTAGTTTTGGGATTCATGAGAATCCCTTAAACCTTAATAATCTCTTGTACTTTTTCCCGTCTTACCTGTCCATGTCTGCAAAGAGACGCTGGAATTCTCAGGCAGAGAATACAATGACTCTGTGCAGAATCCTGGGCAGGTAGGAGAGAGATAGGGGAGAGTGGCATGGGCAGCAGCCAGGACAGGACATGGGTTCAGAGGGAAGCAACCAGAATGGGCCAAATGGAGAGAAAAGGATAGGCCCCAGTGAGGCAAGGCCACGCCAGGAAAATAAGGAATATTTCACTGCAGATGTGTCTTGGGCCTCACCCCAACAGTACTCACACTCCTTAAGGCCAAGTACCAATTTCCTTCCTTTATCTCCCAAATGGCTGGTCCACAGCTCCTGACCTTGGGACCATCAGAGGAGGAGGCTAGGTCCATCCTGGACACCCAGAAGGTGGTGCCAATGACACACAGAAACTGGGAATGTGGGAAGAGTTTCTGGGAGCAGGATGCTCAGTTCTACAAGGGACATGCAGAATGTGAAGTGACAGCATGACATTTAGGGCAGTTGATAATATGCAGGTTGACTATAATTTCTCATGCCACTGGGACACTTTGAGGTAATCACAGGCACTATTACTAATCACCTCGGGACAACAGCTGTTAACAAGGCCTGGCCCAACAAAGTCTCACCATGTGAGAGAACTCATGTGACATGCTGAAGAGGAGGACAAAGTGTCCAAGTCAGCAGAGGGAAAACAAGAGAATCTGGGGGCAAACTTGCCAGCGTTCTGAAGGGGCAAACTACAAACATGGAGAAAGTCAAAAGAAAGTTGCTGAAAAGGTGAATACAGGACAAATGAATAAAGGCTCTTACATCTGATTCTGGTTTCCATTTATAGGGAGGCTGCTGGCTGATTACTGTGGGTGAAGAAGAATCCTCCTCTTTCCACCCTGAGGTAGTGTCAGAAGAGGGATTTTTGTGTCAGATGAGAAGTGGGAAGCTGTGGTACATGTGGGAAAACCAGGCACAGAAAACTTTGAGGGCAGCTATGGCATGCCCCATTAAGCTCAGACCTCATCAGACCCCAGTAGAAACAAAGCCCTGGTTGCCATGCCTGCACCCATGGCCACTTCTCAGGCTCAGTCTGCTCATCGGCACACCTGGACATCATGAAGCCAGAACATGTTTCTGCTTCACAGGTTTGATTTTCCCTTCTTCCAATTCCCCTCCTTAGTTGACCCCTAGTCCAGGTCCGGAGTCCCACCCTATCCTTGATGCTGGTCCCACTTCTTCACCATTGCCAGTCAGTCAGCATTCTCCTTAGAATAATAAGCTGCCCAGAAAAATACATGCCTTTTTCATAATATTCCCCAATGTTCTCAAAAAAGAAAAACAAACAAACAAACAAAAACAGTCCAGAAATCTATTGCTTCCCTCCCTCCAACAAGGAGAAATGCTATTCCAGAAAAGAGTGTCCATGTGGAAGGTCAGGACAGAATCAAGGGCAGAGGAATGACAGTAAAATGAATAGGCAACTTTCTACTACCCACAGAATCACAAGAGTCATACTCTCTCAGGGTGTGAAGGATACTGTTACCCAGGCCAACTTTATTTCAGTGTGGGCACAGAGCAGTCCCCCATCCCACACCCCAGAGGGTCTGCAGAGCACAAGACACAGTCTCTCAGCACAGAAGACAGGAAAGCACAACTGCTGACCCAAACCCTAGACTCCTGGTTTTGTCTTCTTAGTGTGCATTTTTATTTATAGGAAAAGAGTAACAAAGTCAAAAAATTAAAATACATTTAGTTATATGTTCAATAATAGCCTTTAATGAAAGAGCAGAATGATAGAGAAGTAGGGATATACTTCAAAATTCTAGGAATTTGATCCCACAATGACACTCTCCTTCCTTGGAGTATCAAAAGTACATTTTTTTGATCATAGTGGGAGATGGTGGTAAGGACTAGCAGATTAGAAAGCAGGGAAAGAGTGACTATGAATGAAGCAGAGGGGACAAATGAGGCACTGAGGAGGCAGAGGCCTAAACCACATTTGACAGAAGGGGCCCAAGACAGGCACGGTGAGCCAGGGGTGGGAAGCTGAAATGGACACAATTCTGTGGGGCGCCAGGTTCACCCTGACTCTCAGGGAACCCCTGTGGCTGCAGGTCCACCAATGCCTAGTCAGGCCTTCAAGTACTGGGTACCCTTCCTCTGTGGACAGGCACTTGGAGGTAGACACTGGGATGAGCCCTGTCTGCTGGCACGAGAGGTGGTGTCTCAGGCGGGGCATGTAGCCATTTAATTGAGGAAAGCTTTGAAATCCAAAAGAAAAGAAATAAAATTGTTATCAGTGAGAAAAAGCACAAGTTTTAAAATAGCTTCTTGCCTCTCTGGAGGACCTGAAAAACACATCCCACAGATCCACACATTTTAGACAGAAGCACTACACATTCTCTAGTGTGAAGAGTGGACATATAGTGTCAGCGACACTGGGCATTCACCTCACAAGCACATTCATTTTCATGATCACATGATCACATTCCAAAATTCTGTGAGTGAGAAAAGGCAAGTGGGCCTTCTTCACATCTGAAAGTGTGAGACAAAGCACATGATGAAACTCCAAGGGTATCCCCATCCCAACTTCAGGGCTCTTTACACTGTACTCAGGTGTCTTTGTAACCAGCAGGAAAAGGTGGGAAGTGGGGGCCAACCATCAACCCCCAGTGAAAGGAACAGATTCTGGCAATGGTGCATATAAAAGGGCCCAAGGCTTAAGGTTGGAAAACTGACACCTAAATCATGGCCACCATTTACTGCCTGTGGGATCCTGTACAAATCCCTTCATACTTCAGGCCTCAGTTTCCTTATATGAATAATGCATATGATAATGCACAGAATTTAAGGTTTAAATGGAACCTATATAATGTACATAAAGCTCAAAGCGTGACTCACGAAGACACTCAATGTTCTTGACCCACATTCATTCTCTGCTCTAGGCTCTCCCACACTGTCACCCTGGTATCCAAAAGTCACACCCTGCTCTTGACCATGGATCCACTAGAGGCAAAAGGCTCCCTCTTCAATTTGCTAATCAACATCACTATCTCCATCCTCAAACACATTGCCCCATTCGAAAGAAATGGGACCCACTACCATTTCACTTATCTCCAGATACACATCCAGGAGAGCCCAGCTAAGTCCTGGCCGGTCAGGTGACTGCTACTCACAGCATGACACCCGACAGAGGGGGTACGACTAGCAAGCACATCTGCAGCATCTTCTCACTCTCACCCCACAATCTACATGCCCCTGAGTGCGCCTCCCTCCCAAACTCTCCCTCTGCCTCCTGACCATTACCAAAGCCAGGATGCTTTTCCCCTCAGGATGCCACCTTCCACTTAGAAATGTTATCTTTGTCTGATCATCCCCATTTCGGTAACAGGAAGTCCTATTAGCACATTATAACATTATTATCTGAGACTGCAGTCTGCCTTCGGCTGGTGGTATTCTACCTGCTCTGCCAACCTCAGAGGTCTAGAAACATCTTATATCTGCACTGTAGTTTAAAGTCTTGGTATCTTCAACTCCTCTACATCCATTTTATTATGTCAACACTCTATGCTGTAGAAATAGCACGAAGTATTATTTGACATGATACTGTGATTTATAATAAATATATATTTGGTCTTTGTTCCATCTCTGGCACGAAGCTTCTAAAATCCTTGGAATTTCGTAGTAAGAGTAACCACCCTTGAGTTTATATTAATCAGGTGACTTCTGAAAAGCATTCAAGGATGGAGGCTGGTTGCCAAGGGAACAAACTATGTAATAAGAAGGTTAGAACTTTTGGCTCCACCTCCATTGACCCTCTGGGGAAGGGAGAGAGGCTGGAGGTTGAGTTCAACCACCAATGGCCAATGATTTCATCAGTCAGGTCTATGTAATGAAGCCTTCATAAAAACTCAAAAGGATGGGGTTTGGAGAGATTTTGGGTTGGTGAACAAGTGGAGATTGGGGAAAGTAGCACACCTGGAGAGGGCGAATGTAGAAATTGGGGAGAGTGGCACATCTGGAGAGGGCACAGAAGTTCCGTGCCCTTTCCCTAAGCCTTGCCCTATGCATCTCCTCCCTCTGGCTATTCCTGAGTTATATGCTTTATAATAAACCAGTGATTTAGTAAGTAAAATGTTACTCTAAATTCTGTGAGCTGCGCTAGCAAATTAATTGAACCCAAGGAGAGGATCATGGGATGCTCTGACTCGAAGCTATTGTTCAGAAGTATAGGTGACAACCTGGACTTGCTATCAGCATCTGAAGTTGAGGACTGATGGGACTGAGCCCTTAACCTGTGGTATCTTACATTATCTCCAGGTAGAACATGTCAGAATTGACTTAAATTGTATGGCACTCAGCTGGTGTCAGAGAATTGCCAAGTGTGGGAAAAACTATCACACATCTGATAAACAGAGTGCGGTAGTACTAAGAGTATTTGTGTAGTTCAAAGGAAAACAACAGGGTTTTTACCTTACAATACTATTTTACAAATAAGGAAACAAAAGAAGAAATAGAAATGTTTGGTCCCAGTTGTCACAGCTCAGCAGTGATACAGTGGGGTTAGAATTTAGTCTCAGACCTACTAGTTTCTTCAAACAGAATATTATATTCCAGAAGGTAAGATAATGAAAATAAATTAAAGGCAAGAGGAGGAACTCCTGTTACCTGATTCCAAAGGACTACTGTCTTCATTGAAGGGGCCAATGCCGGCATTTGATGACAACACTGCCACAAAACCTTCCTTAAATTCCTCAAAGTTAACCTGGGTGAATTTAAGAAAAGAGGTAAATGTTACTTTCAACAGAACTCACGTGTAATCCATCACTCTTTTTTATTCTTAGATGGAAACATCTTATTGTTGACTTTTACACTGAGAACATTCATTTCATTTTTTTTCAAAAACTACTTAAGATTTTTTAAAAATAGGAGGTCCAAGATGGTGGCAACATAGGAGGATGCTGAATTTATCCCTATTATGAGCATACTGAAATCCATACCTATGTAGAGAGCAATTACTCCTGAGAGACAGCTAAAAGATGACTGAAAGCTTCTAAACAATAAATGAAAGAAAAAGAACAAAAGGGAAGCATGAGAAACTACAGGAACTTTCCAGGATCTGCAGGGTTTCTCCAGGATTGGAGGTGCCAGTGAGCACCCTTGTTTACATCCCCCTCCAATTCCACTGGACAGGTGGGGTCTCTATCCAGATGCTCTGGCCTATCTGCAAGATCACTGCAGCACATTCCCAGCTGCACTGCCCAGTGCCCATTTTGGTTCCAAACAAAGGGAGAAAGCAGGCTTAACAGAGCATTACTACATGAACCTGGCCTCCTCTCTTGGAGCTGCTACAGCTTAGTGGGCCAGTTCCCCAGATGCTGTGGGCACATGCTTGGCTCCCAAACTGCCTCGCAAAACCAACCGGCATACACAGCCTACACAGAGTTTGCTCCTACATGAGACCACTTTTTCAAGATTGGGAGAGCTATTTTGTCTAATTTATATAAACAAACATAGAAAGGTGAACAAAATGAAAAGACAGAAAATATCTCTCACATGAAGGAAAAAGAAAAATCCCAGGGGAAAGGAGGAACCTAATGAAGAAGAGATCAGTAATTTGCCTGATAAAGAATGAAAAGAAACGGCCCCAAGGATGCTCACCAAACATGTGAATGGAACAGAAGAACCTAGGGAGAACTTCAACATAGAGTTACAAAGTATAACAAAGGACCAAGTAGAATATAATAATGCACTAGAAGAAATCAAAATCAGATGAGCTAACAGAGAAGAACGAATCAGCGACCTGTAAGACAGACTAGTGGAAATCACCCAGTCAGAATAGCAAAAAGAAAAAATAATTTAAAAAAATGAAGATAAGTTAAGGAACCTCTGGGACAACATCAAGCACAATAAAATTTGTATTGTAGGGATTCCTGAAGGAGAAGAAAGGAACAAAAACTTCATTGGAAAAAATAATGGGAAAGGAGACAGACATCTAGGTCTGGGAAGTAGAGAGTCCTAAACAAGATGAACTCAAAAGAGACCTACACTAAGACATACTGCAATTAAAATGTCGAAAGTTAAAGAGACAATCTTGAAGGCAGCAAGAGGAAAACAACTAGTGACATACAAAAGAAACCTTCCCCCTCATTAGGCTATCAGCTGATTTTGCAGCAGCAACTTTACAGGCCAGAAGGCAGTGGCAGAACATCTTTAAAGTGCTAAAAGAAATAAAACCTACAACCTAGAATAATTTAACCAGAAAGGTTGTCATTCAGAATTGAAGGAGAGATAAAGAGTTTACTGGACAAACCAAAACTAAAGAAGTCCATCGCCATTAAACCAGCTTTACAAGAAATGTTAAAAGATCTTCTTTAAACAGAAAAGGTAAGGCCACAAGTACAAATAAAAAAACAGGAGAGAGGAAAATATCTCACAGATAAAGTCAAATATTTAATAAATAGAGCAAATCAAACATTCAAAAACAGAAAGTGTGGAGGTGGGTAAAAATGTAGTCCTTTTAGAATATAGTCAAACTGAAATGCCTATCATACAGAACAATATACATAAAGCTATGGTAACCAAAACCTAGAAAACTACAAAGGATAAACACAAAGAATAAAGAAAAAAGACCCCAAACAAAACACTAAAGAAAACCAGCAAACCACAAGGGAAGAGATCAATACAAGAAGAAAGGAATAGAGGAGAACTACAAAAGCAACCAAATAAATAAATAAATAAATAAATAAAATGACTATAAGAATAAACTTAATTATTTTATTGTAAATGGATTAAATGCACCAATGAAAAGACACAGTGTGGCTGAAAAGATTTAAAAAAATGGTTTGCCTATATGTTGCTCAAAAGACTCACTTCAAATTGAAAGACACATACAGACTGAAAGTGCAGGGATGGAAAAAGATATTCCATGTAAGTAGAAATGAAAAGAGAGCTGGGGTAGTGATACTCATATTAGACAAAATGAATTTTTAAAAAAAAATGTAAAAAAAGACAAAGAAGGACATTATATAATGAGAAAGGGATTGATACAAGAAAAGGATAGAACAATCATAAATACCTATGCACTCAACATAGGATCATCTAAATAGGTAAAGCAAGTAATAATGGACATAAAGGGAGAAATTCACAATAATTCAATAATAGTAGAGAATTTTAATAACCTACTCATATCAATAGATGGATCATCCAGACTGAAATTAATAAGGAAATAAGTGGCCTTAAATGTCACATTATGCCAGACTGACTCAGACATTTACAAAGCATTTCATCCAAAACCTGCAAAACACACATTTTTTTCATGTGCACATAGAACATTATCCAGAATAGATCACATAATAGGCCAAAAACAATCCTCAAAAAGTTCAACAAGATGTAAATCATATCAAACATCTTTTCTGGCCACAATGGAATGAAACTAGAAATCGACTACAAAAAGAAAACTGGAAAAAACACAAATACATAGAGACTAAACAACATGCTACTAAACAACCAATGGATCACGAAGGAAATCAAACAAGAAATCTAAAACTACCTTGAAACAAATGAAAGTAAAAACACAACTTTTCAAAATTTATGGGATACACCAAAAGCAGTTCTAAGAGAGATGTTCATAGCTATACACATGTCTACCTCAAGAAACAAGAAAATCCCAAATAAACTAACTTTACACCTAAAGGAACTAGAAGAAAAAGAACAAAATCCAAAGCAAATAGAAGAGAGAAAATAATTAAAATCAGAGTGAAATAAATGAAATAGAAATTTAAGAAAAACAACAGAAAAGATCAATAAAAGAGCCAGTTCTCTGAAGAGATGCAAAACCTACCAAGATGAAAAGAGCCCAAATAAATGAAATCATAAATGAAACAGAAGTTACAACCAATACCATAAAAATATAAAGAATCATTAAAGACTACTACAAATAATTATATTCCAACAAATTTGACAATCTAAAAAAAATGGATACATTTCTAGGAGCATATAACCTTTGATACTGAACCAGGAAGAAACAGAAATCTAAACAGATTGATACTAGCAATGAAACTGAAGCAGCACTAAAAATAAAAAACCTCCCAAAACATACAAGTCCAGGAACAGAAGGCTTCACAGGTGAATTCTATCAAGGATTTAAAGAATTAATATCTATCCTTCTTAAACTATGAAAAATTTTTCAAAAAATTTGAAAAAATTGCAAATTAAAACCACTTCCAAACTCAGAATACAAAGCCAGCATCACCCTGATTCCAAAACCAGATGACATTACAAGAAAATAATAATAATTACAGGCCAATATTCTTGATGAACATGGATGCAAAAATCCTCAACAACATATTAACAAACTAAATTCAACAACACACTAAAAGGATTATAAATCATAACCAAGGAGAATTTATCCCAGAGATGCAAGGATAGTTCAAAACCTATAAATCAATCAACATGATACATCACATTAACAAAATGAAAGATAAAAATCATATGATCATTTCAATAGACATAGAAAAAGCATTTGCCAAAATTCAACATCATTTTATGATAAAAACTCTCAACAAAGTAGTTAAAAAGAACATACTTCAACATAATAAAGGTCATATTTAACAAACCCATAGGTAATATCATACTCAATGGTAAAAAGTTGAAAGCTTTTCCTCTAAGACCAAGAACAAGACAAGGATGTCCACTCTTGTCACTTCTATTCAAAATAGTATTGGAAGCTCCAGCCACAACAATCAGACAAGAAAAAGATATAAAGGCATTCAAAACAGAAAGGAAGAAAGAAACTCACATTATTTGCAGACGACATACTATACATAGAAAACCCTAAAGACTCCACCAAAAAAAATATTAGAACTAATAAATGAATTCAGTAAGGTTCCAGGATACAAAATTAATATACAGAAATCTGAGGAGTTTCTATATACCAAACAATGAATAAATAAAAGGAGAAATTAAGAAAACAAACCTATTTACAATTGCATCAAAAAGCATAAAATACCTAGGAATAAATTTGATCAAAGAGGTGAAAGACCTGAACTCTGAAAACTTTAGGGCACTGAAGAAAAAACTGAAGTGGATACAAATAAATGGAAGGATATACCATGCTCATGGATTTGAAGGATTAATATTGTTAATATGACCTAAAACAATATACAGATTCAATACAATCCCTATTAAAATACTCATGGAATTCTTCTCAGAATTAGAATTAATCTTAAAATTTATATGGAATCACAAAAGACCCTGAACAGCCAAAGAAATCTTGAGAAAGAACAAAGTAGGATATATGCTCCCTGATTTCAAACCACACTACAAAGCTACAATAATAAAAAACAGTATGATACTGGCATAAAAACATATAAAGAGAGAGCCAGAAATAAATCCTTGTTTATATGGTCAGTAATCTACAACGAAGGAGGCAAGAATACACAATGGGGTAAAGATAGTCTCTTCAATAAGTGGTGCTAGAAAAAGTAAACAGATATATGCAAAAAATGAAACCGGACCACTTTCTTACACCATATACAAAAACAAACAAAAAAACAAACAAACCCAAAAACCTCAAAATGAACTAAAGATTTAAATGTAAAATGTAAAACCATAAAACTTATAAAATAAAACATAGGCAGTAAATCTCTGACACTGCTCTTTGTACTATTTTTGGCTATGTCTCCTTGGGCAAGAGCAACAAAAGAGAAAATAAACAAATGGGACTACAACAAACTAAGAAGTTTTTGCAAAGCAAAGAAAACCATCAACAAAACAAAAAGGAACCTACTGACTGGAAAGAGATATTTGAAAATAATCTAAAATATATAATTGGAATTCACACATCAAAAAAAGCAAACAATCTGATTAAAAAATGGGCTGAGGACCTGAATAAACATTTCTCCAAAGAGAAAATACAAATGGCCAATAGACACATAAAAATATTTTCAACGTCAGTAATCATTAGGTAAGTGCAAATCAAAAACACAATGAGACATCACCTCAACTGTCAGAATGGCTATTAT
The DNA here is from genome assembly GCA_028627145.1 of Eidolon dupreanum. Taxonomy (NCBI): domain Eukaryota; kingdom Metazoa; phylum Chordata; class Mammalia; order Chiroptera; family Pteropodidae; genus Eidolon; species Eidolon dupreanum. Next base: position 39,666,681 of record CM053504.1, read on the forward strand.
CAATAAATCAACAAATAGCAAGTGTTGGCAAGGATGTGGAGAAAAGGGAGATCTTTGTGCACTGTTGGTGGGAGTGTAAAATGGTATAGCTATTATGTATAACAATATGGAGTTTCCTCAAAAATTTAACATATGACTCAACAATTCCACTCTGAGAATTTATCCAAAGAAAACAAAAACATTAATTTGAAAAGATATATACAACTCTATGTTCATTACTTAACAATAGCCAAGATATGGAGACAACCTATATCCATCGACAGATGAATGGATAAAGAAGAAGCAATTATATACATAAACATCACACACGATGGAATATTATTCAGCAATAAAAAAATTTTGCCATTTGCGACAACATTGATGGATCTAGAAGGGCAGTAAGTCAGACAGAGAAAGGCAAATATCATATTATTTCACTTATATGTGGAATCTAAAACTACAAAAAAAATAATAAGTCAAAACAGAAACAGACATATAGATATAGACAACAAGCTGTTTATACCACAGTGGAGCGGAGCAGGGGATGGGTAAGGGAAAAAATTAGATACAGACAATTAACTCTTTGTGAGCTAGTGGGAGCCAGCTCTACCACCATACTGCAAAGCTACATTTAGACATCCATATATCTGCTCAAAGGTGCCTAGAAATGCAGAATTGCTTAGGTTCCTTTAAGAACTGAAATTATAGTTCTAATTCAGTACATATACCCACACAAAAAAAGACTACTATTGAATGCTGGTGACTGGGGTGTTTCAACCCTTAACACAAACAGCCTGAATTAGGTGTTGAACCAAGGACATATGTATGGTTTTATAATCACACAAACTCCAAAATAAAACACTGATCAAATTGTTAGGATGCTAAATCCACAGTATTTAACTCTTAAGTTTAAATTCTATGTCTGACCCAACCATCCACCAAATTTTTTAAATAGAAGAATGTAGTAAGTAAAAGTTAATCATAAATCCATGTCAAAGAAAACACTATTAACAATTTTATAAAAGGCAACATAATTAGAAAACAGTGAAGAAAACGTGGATCTGATGACCATAAAACATTAATATGAAGAAACACATAAAAAAAATATCCATGCTATCATTACCCCATCTAGAAATAATACTGCCAGGACCTCAGATGGCCCCACAATGGTTCCCTTCCAATTAAATCCCTGCCCCCCTACACACACACACTCACACTGGCATTTATGGTAATAATGTCCTTGCTTTTATACCTCAATTCTATGCATCCCTAAACAATATGGTTTAGTTTTGCCTCTTATTGAATTTGACCTAAGTGGAATCACATGTGTATATTCTTTTGTCTTGCTTCATAGACTCAATATTACTTCTGTAATATTTATTCAAGTTACTATGCATGTCATTCCTTTTCTCTGATGTACAGTATTGTATAATAGTACAATTTATAAATCTATTCTGCAGATGGATATTTCCATTGTTTTCAGTGTTTATTTTAAAAAACAGATTTGAACATTGTTACATATGTGTCCTTAGGAGTTTCTCTAGAGTATATACCTAAGAATGGGATTGCTGGGTCATAGAATAAGTATTTAAATCCTCTTGGTGAATCCAATCTTTAATCACTATAAAATGTTAAGCCGCTTTACAAAATAGACAGGGGATGTAAAGTAAAGCATGGGGAACACAGTCAATAATATTGCAATAACTGTATAGTGCCAGGTGGGTACTAGACTAGTCAGGGGGATCAATTCGTAAATTATATAAATGTCTAACCACTATGAGGTACACTTGAAACTAATATAAAATAATAATAGTCAACTGTAACTGAAAAATTAAAAGAAAAAAAGGTGAAGGGGAATAAGATGTACAATTTTCCAGTTATAAATCAAGTCATGGGGATGTAATGTACAGTAGAAGGAATATAGTCAATAATATTGTGATAGTGTTGTAGGGTGTCAGATGGTTGCTGGTCTTATGGTGATCACTTCAATAGGTATGTAAATGTCAAGTAACTACGGTATACACCTGAAACTAATATAATATTGTATGTTAGCTATATCCTAATAAAACTCTTTAAAAACTATTTATTCTCACATTAAAAAAACTACTTCAGTTTTCTTATGGTTACTATTTACATTATATATGTTTTTACTAAACATTTTAATAATGTCACTTTGATATATCCTTGTTTTTATTTATTTAAGAGTATGTTTCTGTTTTGTAATTTTTTTCTATTAAGTTTGTTGGGATAACATTGATTAATACAATTATATAATTTTCAGGTGTACATTATAATTTGAAATCTGTTTATTCTATTGTGTGTTTACCACCCAAAATCCAGTTTCCTTCAGCTACCATATATTTGATCCTCTTTACCCTCTTCCCCTACCCACTACTGTCTTATAGTCCATGTCCATGAGTCTCTGTTTATTCATCTGTTGCTTTTAGGTTAATATCCCACATATAAGTGAAATCATGTGATTTCCAACTTTTTTAGTCTTATTTCGCATAGCATGATTATCCTGAGGTCCATCCAGGTTGTTGCAAATGGCAGTATTTCCTTTCTTTTGATGTGTCAGTAATATCCCACTGTATATCTGTACCACCGTTTCTTTATTCAATCATCTATTGTAGGACATTTTGGTTGCTTCCATGTCCTAGCCACTATGAATAATGCTGCTATGAACATCGGTGTGGGTTTTTCAAGTCTTTGCGGTAAATACCCAGTAAAGGGATTGCTGGATCATATGGTACATCAAGTCTTAGTTTTTTGAGGAACCTCCATATTGTTTTCCATAGTGGCTGTACCAATTTGCAGTCCCACCAGCGGTGGGAGTGCGCATCCTCTCCATTTGTTGTTACTTGTCCTGTTGATTATATCTATTCTAACAGGTGTGAGATAGTATCTCATTGTGGTTTTGATTGTATTTCCCTAATAGCTAACAATGTTGAATATATTTCATATATTTTTTGGCCATTTGTATTCCTCTAGAGAGAAGTGTCTGTTCAGGTCCTCTGGCCATTTTTTGATTAGATCCTTTGTTTTTTTGTTGTTATTGAGTCCTATGAGTTCTTTGTATATTCTGAATCTTAGGCCCTTACCAGAGGCGTTGCTTGCAAATATATTTTTTCAGTTGGATGGCTGTCTCTTTACTTTGCTGACTATTTCTTTTGCTGAGAAAAAGCTTTTTAGTTTGATGTAGTCCCTCACCTTTGAGGTCAAATTCATAACATCCTCTTTAAGTCCAAGGTCCTTGAGTTGAGTTCTATGTTTTCCTCTATGCATTTTGTTGTTTCAGGCCTTATATTCAGGTCCTTAATCTATTCAGAGTTAATTTTTGTGTGTGGTGATAGACAAAAGTCTAGCTTCATTCTTCTGCAGGTGGTTTTCCAGTTTTCCCAGCATCATTGATTGAAGAGGCTTTCCTTTCTCCATTGTATGTTTTTGGCATTTTTTGTCAAAAATCATTTGCCCATATAAATATGAGTTTACTTCTGGACTCTTGATTCTGTTCCACTGGTCCGTGTGTCTATTTTTCTGCCATTACCATGCCGTTTTGATTACTGTCGCTTTATAGCATAACTTGAAGTTGGGTAGAGTGATGCCTCTGGCCTTGTTCTTTGTTCTCAGGATGGCTTTGGCAGATCGGGGTCGTCTTTTGTGCTTCCGTACAAATCTGATGATTTTTTGTTCTATCTCTTTATAAAATGCCGATGGGATTTTGATAGGGATTGTATTAAATCTGTATAATGCTTTAGGTAATATGGTCATTTTAACTATGTTGATTCTTCCAATCCAAGAACATGAAATATCTTTCTATTTCTTTGTATCTACTTTGATTTCTTTTAACAAGGTCTTATAGTCTTCATTATATAGGTACTTCTCATGTTTTGTTATATTCCTACCTATTTTTTTTGTTGAAATTGCAAAAGGAATTATTTTTTTCCACTTTATTTTCTGACACTTCTTTATAGAGAATAGGAACACTATGGATTTTTGAACGTTGATTTTGTATCAGAGACTTTCCTGTACTTGCTTATTGTTTCTAGTAGTGTTCTTGTGTAGAGAATCATATCATCTGCTAATAGTAACAATTCGACTTCTTTGTTTCTTATTTGGATGCCTTTTATATCTTTCACTTGCCTAATTGCACTCGCCAGTACCTCCAATGTTATACTGAATAACACTGGCGATAGTGGACAGCCTTGCCTTGTTCCTGATCGTAGAAGGAAGGTTTTTAAATTTTCACCATTAAGTATAATGTTGGCTGAGGGTTTGTCACAGATGGCCTTT